>OZ010681.1:11033271-11596909 GCA_963932265.1 Thymelicus lineola | reverse complement strand
AGATACTTACCTGTTTAGATTGTTTAGTCCCTAAACACTGCTCGAATAAAATAAAACCTCAACATGGATTGAAAGTATTAATCTCTTACGACCCAACTCAGAGTCACTAACAGTTACTTAAATCGCTCCATAGTACAGAATTTGTAAGGTGGTTCTTTACTAAAGAACGATTAAAGTAACCATTAGTGACTCGTGAGTGACTCTGAGTATTAATCTCTAGTTTTTTGATGTAAATAAATTTGAAATAATAAATTTCTGACCGACAATCTCTTTGAGGTTGATGCTAGCATACTCATCCAATATCTGCATAGATCTTAAAAAATGTCGATCTCTAATTTATTATTTCAAACATTCATTCCTTTTATGAAAGTCGATTTAATTACGATTTTTATACTTTGCATTCAAAATGTAAGTGTCCACTTAAACCACTTAGGATGTAAGCTGCTCTTTATAAGCATTAATAAAATGAATTTTTCCTTCTGTTACAGAACAACAGAATGTTGCTGCGCCTGCTGTTAGCAGCAACTATGCTGCAAGCCAGCAATATTGCTCTGGTAAGTCAAATGTCGAGTTCATAAAATTAACAAACTTTATCTCGTTTACAATTGTTGCAATGACGTTGGCTCTTATGAATGGCTATTAGCAAGTTTTGTATAACATTTTATTGTTATCTATCTAGCTAGATTGCTTTAAATAGTAGACATTGAGTCAACGACTTTGAGTCGAGAACGGCCTCTGGGTGACATCACTTGTCTCCCATGTTTGTATATTTTATTTGTATTGGGACATTTTTATTTGGTGCAATTGTTGAAATAAAATGGTTTATTGTAAAAAAAACCCGATTTATTGCAAATTGTTTTACAAAGAATTTTTAATACGACCGAACAAACTTTTCGAGAAAAGAGCAGAGAGCCATAGAGTAACCGGACCATAGAACAATTAACAATTTTCATACAGCAGTGGCACAGACTACAAAAATGTACATTGTTTATGCCTACATTCCAACATCCTCCCTTAGGCATAAACCCATCTTCGAAGAACAGTAGTTGAGTTTCAAGTGAGGAGTACCTTTTGTCAACGCATCAGCTATCATCTCACTTGTCTGGATATAATCAATGGTAATTTTCTTCAAACGCAGCTTATCACGCACAAAGTGATGCCTTATGTCTATATGCTTGGACCTGGAACGATAATTTTCAGAACCTGCAAGTCTAATGGCACTTTGGTTATCACATAAAATTGTTATTGGTAAATTGTTCAAGTGTGGCCAAAATTCTTCTTCCATTTGTTTAAGCCACATTGCTTCTTGAACACAACTGGATAAAGACATATATTCCGCCTCGGTGGTAGATAGTGCAACTGTCTGTTGCCGCCGTGAACTCCATGATATTGCAGCACCCTGATGAATGAATACATAGCCAGTACACGATCTTCTGTCACCATCATTGCTTGCCCAGTCAGCATCACAATAACCCAATAAAGTTTCTTCATTGTTCTTTATATATGTCAATGCATAATTTTCAGTATACTTTATATATCTTAGAATCCGTTTAAGTGCAACCCAGTGTTGCATTTCAGGCCTTTTGTTGAATTTACTTAGTGTGTTTATAGCATAAGATATGTCAGGGCGTGTCCCTTGTGATAAGTATAATAAACATCCAATAATTTCTTGATATGGATATTTTTCTGAAATTGTTTCTGCTTTCTCATCTAAAATAAACTTAGTTTTTGGATCAATAGGTGTGTTTACACCCTTACAATCTTGCATTCCATACCTATTCAATACATCTTGTATATACTGCCGTTGATCAATGCACAAAATCCCTTTGATTCTATCTCTGAATACATGTAGTCCCAAACAGTATTTTAATTCACCTAAATCCTTCATTTCAAATTTTGTAAATAACAGATTCTTGATGTAAGTTTTAGTTTCTTTGACATTTGTGAACAATAGTAGATCATCTACATATACTGCCAAGAATGCTATATCTTCACCATGTATTTTATAGTAAATGCAGGGATCGAGAAGTGACTGTTTTAAGCCAATTTCTTTCAGTGTGCCATCTAGTTTCCTGTTCCACTGTCTACTAGCTTGCTTTAAACCGTATAATGATTTTTTTAATAAGCATACTTGTTTATCATTTTCTACAAAGTTAGGAGGTTGATGCATATATATTTCCTCTTCTACATCGCCTTGTAGAAACGCAGAAACAGCATCCATTTGATCAATATCCAAGTTATATTTCACAGCCCAAGACAGTAAGTAGCGCAGAGATGTATATCTGATTACCGGAGAAAACACTTCATTGTAATCCACACCCTTCTTTTGAGCGCATCCTTTGATTACTAGCCTTGCTTTGTATTTAGCTATACTACCAGTGGCATCCCTTTTTGTCTTAAAAACCCACTTGCAAGATATGGCTTTCTTTCCGGGTGGTAAGTCACACAATATCCATGTGTTATTTTTCTTTAATATCTTAAACTCATCCTCCATTGCTTGTTGCCAATGGCTAGCTTCAGGGCTTAATAATGCTTGTTCTAATGTTAATGGATCCTGAATTGTAAACAAACATGTAAAATTGACTTCATCATCTTCATATTTTACCCGACGTCTACGAGGTCTCAGGTTTATATTATTCACGGGCGAGTCAAATGTACAATCAGTGCTTGGTACGTAAGTTATATCCTGATCATCAGTTGCAGAATCAAAACTGTCATCTAGGTCATTGCTGTGGTCAGCGGAGCTGGGGTTCTCCTTCTCAATATTCTCTTCTAATGGTAAGGCTATCTGTGGAACAGTAGATGAATTAGCAGGTATATCATGATTTAGGAAACAATTTTCTTGAAAGACCACATTTCTACTTTTAGTAATCTTCTTTGTATGTGGATCCATCAGTCTATACCCTTTGGTGTTCTCACAATACCCAAGAAATATCATTTCTTTAGACTTTGGATCCCATTTCAACCTCTTTTCCTTCGGCACGTGCACCATAGCTTTACAGCCAAACACTCTAAGATGTGAAAGTTTTGGTTTCATACCTGTAAACTTTTCCAGTGGTGTCACGTAGTTAAGGACTCTAGTCGGAGAGCGGTTGATAATGTGAGCAGCTGTCTCCACAGCCTCTGCCCAATAACATTTTGGTAGTCCAGCTTCAAACAGCATGCACCTGGCACGTTCTGCTAGAGTGCGGTTCATGCGCTCTGCAAGCCCGTTCTGTTCCGGTGTGTATGGAGCTGTCGTCTGATGTTTGATACCTGTACCCGTTAAATATTTAGTTAAATCATCATTCATATATTCCAAGCCATTATCTGTCCGAACAACTTTAATTTTTCTATGTAATTGATTTTCCATTTCCTTTTTATATATCTCAAACACTTCTCTTATGTTAGTTTTAGTCTTCAAAAAATAAACATTAACTTTTCTGGAATAATCATCGACAAACGTGATGAAGTATCTAGCTCCAGCCATTGATGGAACCTCCATGGGTCCACAAAGATCAGAATGAATTACTTCTAAAGGAGCAGTTGCTCTTGTACCAACATTATGGAAGGGAAATCTGGTTTGTTTACCTTTTAAACATGGAATACAATTATCATGATTACCATCCTTAGTATTCAATAGCTTCACACCTTCGGTACATAATGGAAGTCTTTTTATATCATTGTAGTTGAGATGCCCCATCCTCCGATGCCACAAATCTATACTCAGACTTTCTTCAGTTGATAGATATGCCATGTTCGCTTGTAGTGTAGATAGCTTGTAGATATTATTTATAAGGTAAGCAGTTGTCATTAACTTATTTTGTTTATTATATATCTCACAACTATTTTCTTTAAAAATTACTTCACAACCATTCTTTGCCAACTGACTGACAGATAATAAATTGGTGCTGAGTTGTGGAACATAAAGTACATCTTTTACCTGTATGTGGTTTATTGTGCCATCCTTACCAAGTAGATCAATATTCACACTGCCCATTTGCTTCACAGGAACTGATTTGTTATTAGCAACTTTAATATAATCTATCGGAGCTGCACGGATATCATACAACCAGTCTGACATATTTGTCATATGTAAGGAAGCTCCGGAATCCACATACCATTCCGCAGTGTCAGTCTGTCCATTAGTTGCAGAGAACACTGCTGCAAAACCTTTATTATTTGATTTCTTCTTGTTATTTGTACAAAACTTACTTATGTGTCCATATTCATTACAATTAAAACAACGTGGACCATTACTATGCTTTTTATTTTTATTATTTCTGGGGATATACTTATGCTTTGTGTATAGAACGGAGACATTTGACTCTTTTACTTCTTGCAACAACTTGGTTTTAATTGAGTCTGTGCTTATCTTAACACCTGAGCTTTCAAGACCCATAATCATTGGTTTGTATTTCTCCGGCAAACCAGCCAACATCAACGTGCCTAACCATTCATCATCAACGGAGAAACATATGTTTCTTAATTTGTGAGCGGTGGTTACCAACTTGTTGACATATTCCTCAATACTTGAACAACTATCTAATGTTGTATTCACCAAGTCCCTCAATAGACCAACTTTTCTTGTTAAACCTGAATCTTCAAACGCATTTTTTAAATTTTGCCATACCTCACTCGAAGTCTTCGCATCTTGGACATGTATGTAGTTAACTGGGTCCACAAGCAAAATGATTTTCGACTTAGCTTTGAGATCGTGCTTCGGATTTACCGGAGTTGAAGCGGTAGGTTCAACACAATTCCATAAGTCTTCGTGTTGTAAGTAGGTCTGTACGGCGAATTTCCAAGTATTATAGTTTTCTCTTCCCAACAGTTTGTCAATATGAATGTTATTAGACATAGCCATTTTACTGAAACGGTGCAAAATATTGCATGTAATGTACTTAATGTAATGCCGGCTATGCTAACCTAAAAATCAGAAAAACGCTTCGCGCCACGCGGTTCAATAAATTGTTTTTTTACAATCGGAACTACTTTTAACTTTAATCTGAACGATAGGCTTACTGGGCCCATAACCTGTTGAAATAAAATGGTTTATTGTAAAAAAAACCCGATTTATTGCAAATTGTTTTACAAAGAATTTTTAATACGACCGAACAAACTTTTCGAGAAAAGAGCAGAGAGCCATAGAGTAACCGGACCATAGAACAATTAACAATTTTCATACAGCAGTGGCACAGACTACAAAAATGTACATTGTTTATGCCTACATTCCAACAGCAATAAATGTAACAAAGCCGCATGTTGCCATGATCCAAGAGAATGACTTAACGCCAGTCGTTAATATTCTGTCACCTCACTCGAAAGTGCCAAATTTCAGTAGAGGCTCGCAACAACATGCATATTCATTAGATTTCACTTTCGGGAGACTAGTTACCCCAAACAATGAAATTTGAATAGACTTATTCAGGTTACACTCTGTGGTACATGTAAATATTTCTTGGGTGTGCTCGTTTTTTGTCCACAACCATTAAATGGTAAGACGAGCTTCCGTAACATCAGTATGACCGATGCGTTCAAACAGATTTTCCGTAAAGAAAGTAAACATTATCACAGTGTGATCTAACATCAACTCTAAGAGGACATGTTTGGTGATGGCGGCCACTTACCATCTGCTCATCTGTAGCTCATCGGCATTAAACTTTTATATATTTACAGGTGGAAACAGCCAAGCAAGTAGTCAAGCTTTCTGACTCCTACCTTCCAGTCGCAATGCAGGTGATTGCCCACCTCACGGACCAGATGGCTTATGAAGTTAAAGATGATACTCCCTCTAAACCAGCTACCACCCAGAAGCCAATGTACGTGGTCGAAATAGCTACCTAATTTGGTAGCTCATTTATTTAAATCTGTTTTATTTTTAATTTCTAGTAATTCAACTCTCAAAATCTTTTAAAATGATCTAAACCATGATCAAGAACCCAATGGTTTAAATGTAAACCTACTTTTCCAGGGATCAAACAACACAACACCATAAGCCAGGAATCTACGCACCAGCTTCCCCACCTAAACCCTCAGACAGGATTTCTGCGAAAAGCCAGCATCGCTTCGTTCTTCTTCCAATGGAAAACAACTCACAGTACACGCTAATCGAGCCTCAAGAAACGAGAACGGAAGAACCATTATTGGCTGCACACAACGCAGAAGTTCAGCCTCTAGTGGACCCAACGCCAAACGTTCATCACTTGCTGCCACCTCACTTTGATGCCCAAATCGATAAGATATCAAGCAGATCTGATAACTACGGTGATGAAGAAATCAGTGAGGATAGTCTTCAGTATCTTTCTGAGAACATAAGGGAAATGATAAGGATGGCAAATGATCCTGAAGACGAGAGAGTGGTGGATATCTGGGACGGTTTAAGAGCCAATCAGGTGGAGAGTTCTCCTAGAGCGAAGCTTTCAGGATCCAACCTGAGACTACTGCTGTTGTATGATCTTCTCAGCAGGGAAGCCAAGAAACAGAAGCTTTCGGAATACAGCGTAAGATAATTTACTTATTTTGACACCAAAATTAATAGCTGCGTTGATCACCATGAACTGAATGAGCGACCCACTTTTTACAGTCTTTTCAGTATAGTACCTAACCTAAGTGTTCTACGTACAAAACTTTTAGTAGTTTCTAGAAAAGTGTGGTAGGTATAAAATCGTACCACAGTGCAGAGTACCGTCGGGATTAAATAAAAGGATACCAGGCCCACTAATAACAGAGCACTGATAACTACCTACCATAGTGATGGTGTCCGTTGCTCAGCAGAGTTCACAAGTAGGTAATATAGGTAAGGTTGGACGCAAAATCGGATGGAGTTACACCTGAAAAATTACTTCCCATTTAGCAACGAGGAATAAGAATGCTTTATAGAGCCTATTCAAGGTCCAAATGATAATAATCTGTTTCAAAAATATTACTAACCAAAGTACTCCCGTAGACAGATTGAGTCAAAAATGTTCCCTTCAGAATATGACATCAATTCAAATAAATTAGGATGAAAAATATATGCATGAGTGTGTCATATCAGTAAGGATTTTAACTCGGCAATTTTCTGGGCGAAACTTACTCGTGAATATTTAACGATTTTCTTTTATCGGGGATTGTTTTGTACTTCACTGGACCCTATAGCAATCAAGAAATTGACTATTAATCCTATTGTATTAATGGAGGCAACGCTTAATGTAAAATGCTTTTCACATATAAAATTTTACTGAAGTATCAGCTTCGAGTTGAACTTTTAATATTTTGTCAATATCACGCGAATAATTAATATGAAATCATTATTCATTTGAATAGGTACATAATGTTTAACAAGCAGACATTTCGTAATATCCCATCATAAAATTTATTTGCAAATGGACCGTTTTGTTTTATGAGCTGTTTACAATTTGTACCTAACTAATGTGCTTTAAGCAGTGATAGCTTAGCGGTTTTAACGTCGGTTTTACGATGGATTGGATTCGAATCCTATAGGCATTATATTGCAATTATCCATTAATCATCTGTTGATGAAACCTGCGCACTTGAGAGTTCTCCGTAATGTTCTCAAAGGCATATTTTCAAGAACCTTTAGCATTAGCATTAGCATTGGAGTTGTGTTAATAATTTATTTATTTCTTTATGAAAGTGCTCATAGCTCCTTTTCTATGTGATAAAGCAAGTTTGGTCGCAGTTAGTAGTTGAATGGGTGACTGTTTCGTAAAAATAATATAATATGATCTAAAATATAATAACAGTTGCAAAACCGCATCCATGGCTAAGTATTTCTGGTAGCCCCTTCTATGATAGAGGATAGAGTTAATACTTTGAGTATTCTTAATTATAAGGAAAGGAAAGTAAGCTCTATAGGCTTATAATAGGTTGAAATAAATTCTGGATGGAATAAGTTACAATCTCGTCTTCCAAAGAAAGACTGTCGTTTTTGTCCCTAAGAGTTTCAGTGTTACTGTAATCGACTTCAGGTCTTCAGTTTTAATAAGAATATTCAATAGTTAATACTTAGAACTGTAAAAGGATAAAAAAAGAGATAATCTCCCTTAAATTAGCAACATGGCTGAGCAAATGTTTTATTAGGACGGAGTAAGGCAAAAAATGGGGAAGGTATAGGCAAAGAAAGGAAGGGTATTAGGTCCCTAAATCGAAAATGTCGTTATGTCACTTATGCCTGTCGTAAACCCGGTATAAATCCTCTTTCATAGAATAGGGTTCTCACTATTTAAAAATATGTTTTGTTTTTCAAAACGAGAGTAGTTCAAAGTTTCGTGAATGATTAACACTTTTGTTCACGTAATGAATCAAATTTTTCGAAGCTTAGTTTAAAACTTTATCGAAAAGGAAGTTACATACCTACCAGTATAGTTTTACTCACAGAACATCTAATAATTAGTTCTACTAAATAACTTTTATTTACTTTTCTAAAGTCACCATGTGTAATGGAACATAGGTTGTGGAGATTGGAGGCCATAACCTTCCGTTTACGTGAAAGATTCTATACCAAGTAATTAGATAATTGTAGATTGGGAATGTTGGGATAAAAAAAACATGAGAGGTGTCAAGGGACACCCGGATGGAACGAAGTATTGTTTTGTTGTACAGCGCCATCTCTGTAAAACTCTCTGAATCACTTCAAAAAAAGTGTCGTCATTCGTAAAATCAAAAAGTGTCGTAATTTTCCGTCTAGCCCCCTTTCACAACGCGCGTTAAGGAACTTCGTTCCAATATTATTTACGGAAAATATATCGACAGCCCTATTTGCTAGGAGTCGTCAACATTCAGCACTCTAATCAATGACCTATTTTATTGGGCTGTTTACTTCGACGTGAAATTTATAGTGTTTTCAATAATCTAGTTATATTTATGAGTAAACGTAGAGTAGACTTGTAAAAACGTGTAGTTCAATTGAGAATATAGATTTTGTATAGGTACATTTTTCCTTCATTAAGCTCGAAAACGTAGCAAAATATTGTTCGTAAGGGCATTTGTTTTTCCAAATAATCAAATCAAATTAAAATTTAAAAAATCCCCTACAGTTTTATTTACTCTAAAGATAGCTAAGAACACTCTCGATTAAGTCACTTTTCAGACAAAAAAACTAGGTCAAAATCGGTTCATCCGTTAGGGAGCTACGATGCCACAGAAGACATACAGATACACAGATACACACACAGAGATACACAGACACGTGAAATTTATAACACCCCTCTTTTTTGGTGGGGGTAAATAAAATGTTTATTTTGTTCGCCTTTCAATCTATTAAAAATGCAGTATTTCAATACAAAAAATTTAGCTACTCAAGCACTCAGCCAATGTAGCTGGTAAAGACTCGCGAAAATAATCGAAAATTATCTGATTGTTTATCGAATCCAGAACCGACTTAACCTTCTTCAGAAATTACCGATACCATTAACATTACAACACAAATTCCAGGGTTTCTCTCCGGAAGTGATGAAGAGCTTAGTGGAGTCTTCAGGAGGCGGCGCCCGAGCGCAACTCAGCATGGCTCTCGCGAAGATGGTGGAACGGAAGGACTGTGGTCATGACTACGCCAACAACCGCGCTAAGGAGATGGTGGTGGAACTGGCCAAGGATGATTCCAAGTTGTCCTCTGAGCTGCGGTACTTGCAGCCGCTGGTCTACAGACAATAGCTTAACCATTATAGAATATTCACACTCGTATAATAAACTGTATTGATACAATGTCCATTTTCTTTAAGTTTTTTACCTTTTTTAGGGTTCTATTTCAACAGTTATGTAGACAGCTATCTAAGCTCTAATAATTCCAGTGTTTTGCAAGGGGAGATGATGACGTAAGATTGGTTACTCACCCTCGGTGTCCATTATATTATTGGTGTTGGTATTGTGTACATACGTACTTGTAACACTTATCATTATGTGAGTGTCTTCAAGGCAAGAGTGAATAGGCTTTTACTAAGTTAATGCGCTTTACCATCAATGACTACATCGCCACTTACCATCAGGTGGGATTGTAGTCAAGCATTAACTTATAATTTATAAAAAAAAAAAACTTCCCAGCCATCATACACAGCCATAAGTACAATGCAATAATTTGTCACAAAATAGATTTCAAGCCATTTTCCTAAGTAATAAAAAATGACTTTTCTTTGAACGAAACGAAATACCCATTTAGTTCGCAATCAACTCTCCACATACGATTTCCGAGTAATCTCATCGCATTGATATTTACTCGCGTGAGCAGACACTCGAACTAAAATGAATGTGTTCAAGACTTACCTGATAATTTGATCTGACTTCAGGTTACGGAAAGGAAGACGATCAAATAGTTGGATTGGTTCCGACTTAATTCCTCTTTTATAAATTAAATCGTATCATAATCGTATCGTAATTTTACCTATCATAGCATCTGAAATAACTAATGCTATCAATGCATTTTAAAATTTTTAAATCTTTAACCGCTTGCAGAAAAAAACCATAGTGCAGTTAGTCAAAAAGTTATTGCAATCCTACTAATACTAATCTATACTAATATTATAAAGCTGAAGAGTTTGTTTGAACGCGCTAATCTCAGGAACTACTGGCTCGAATTGAAAAATTCTTTTTGTGTTTGATGGTCCATTTATCGAGGAAGGCTATAGGCTATATAACATCATATATTTTAGTAGACTGAAACCGCGGGGCACAGCTAGTATTATAATAATCGTGAAAGTTTGTTTAAGAGGATGTGTCTATGTTTGTTACTTTCACGCCAAAACCACTAATTTTCATAAAATGTAGCTCACAGGTAGACTATGATCTGGAATGACTATGTTATTATGTTATTGTTATCTGGAATAACTATGTTATTACAGAGTACTCTAGTACTTATTATCCCGGAAAACGCGGGCACAGCGCTAGTAACTTTATAAATAACAGTTTCATGCGCAAAATATTATGTTCTACGTTGGGAAACTCGACTTAATATGAATTATGAAAGACCGTCAGTTTTACGACAACCATTTTTAGGGTTCCGAACGAAAAAATCGAAAAATGGAACCCCTGTCCAGCGTGTCTGGGCGACCGCCCTTCACAGCCAATTTTCTTCGAAACTGGACCATTTGAGTTTAAATTTGGTACTCATGGATTAAGAAAACAAATGAATTTTGAAAAAAATTATTTAACGTACCTATTCAATATTAAAAAAAATGTTTTATAATACAAACCGTATTGTGTGGCATGTCAAATTAAACGGCTTGTAAGAATCTCAAATATATTTTTTATAGTTCTACAATAGATAGTTTTAAAATTATTCAACAATGAACGAAAATTTGAGACGAAAATTGACCATTCCCTCTCCTTATCTCCGTAGCTAGTGCTAGAATTTTGAAAAATATACACAATATAGTTCTATATTTATATTATTACAGGAAAACTTATATGAAGTCTATGGTCTTAAAAAGGAGAAAAATGAATACAATAGAAAAACAACGATAAATACATAATCAACGTACGGAATCCTCTCTACGCAATTTTAACTCGCGCTTGTCTAATTTATTATGTAAGACCTTAGTAACTTCTCGCTAAATTGTTTATCTAAATTATTTTAGGGCCTAGAGTTCAAAGTCCCTACACATACTATACTTTTCATAATCATAATAAGTAATATGCATGTTTATCTAAACCTTTTTCGTGTATTCCTGTCGTGATAAAGGGGTTCTCCGTTCCCGTTTTGACCAGCAAGTTCAGAAAAGTATCGGTAATGCTTTAGGTATTCCCTTCCATGGGCGACGGTACCACTCATTCGGTGGCTCATTTTTTCGTGTGTCAGCTACTTACATAAAACATCCATTGGACATTAGCCACAGATCAATTGATCAGTGAAATTAGCATTTAAATTTGATCTAAAGTTTTTCACATTATCGTGTAGGTATGAGAGACAGCTTTTTATTCTATGTAGTGTAGTAGGTATCTACTATTTAGTATAGTTGTATTTAGTATAATAATATTATATTAAGTATTCCACTATACTGAGTAGTAGATAGTCTACTATAGTATGTAGTTTTACGGAATGTAACAGAATTGACATGCCAGTTAAGCCTCCTTATTGGTTTCCGTCAAATACTATTTAGACACTTTCTT
Source organism: Thymelicus lineola (assembly GCA_963932265.1). Classification (NCBI taxonomy): domain Eukaryota; kingdom Metazoa; phylum Arthropoda; class Insecta; order Lepidoptera; family Hesperiidae; genus Thymelicus; species Thymelicus lineola. The sequence continues at coordinate 11,584,825 of OZ010681.1, read as the reverse complement.
GAAGTCCCGTAAATGGGAGCAAAAGGCTTTTTATAACATTACTCTTGTAGCAAAGTAGGAATTACGTATTTTATTTATCATCGTACTGTATTTCTAAGAAATGTAATAGCTGAATTCACTTTTACGTAACTTTGCATAACCCATTCTGATAAAACCTACCAATTCGACCTGATAACTTATGATGTTCCAATATACTCTCCAGTAACGCTAAATTAAAACAAATTATACAGAATTATTTGTTTCGTCTTAGAAACACACAATTTAAATACAATTAAGAAACAGTCGATGTCGCTTTTCGATCCGTTTAATCCAATTAGCAAAGAAATTACTCCGCGCAATCAGACAAACAACAGACACAAATTGCTTTTTATTAAAATCGAAAACCTTTTACTAAGTTTCAAAAGACTCAAACTATAATACGTATACTTGACATGACGAAACTATACTAAGGGTTCGGGTTCCATTCTGACTACGTAACCCTTGAAAACAAGTAAATTTAAAGCATGTCTCCATATTCCTAAATTTTTTTTAAAAGAATGCAAATGTTTTTCATTAGATATTGCAATAAATCAATATGTTTAAAAAATGTGACTTACGTGAAATATACTGAATGCAATCAGAATCAAAATCAATAGCAATTTTTATGTGTAGGTACGTGTTATTTGTAAACGTAAGGCATAACTAGGTTTTCTAAAGGGAAGCGGTAGTTCTATTACGAAAGTATTAAAGTATTATAACAAATTTTTATACGTTTATGTGACTTTGAAAAGGGTCAGTAAGCATTTAAAAATAAATGAAGCAGTTTAGCTAGTTCATAACAAACTAATGCTTCCGGAGCAGACGGATGACCTTTATTTTCGTCTCGAATAGCAGAAAATTTTGAATAGAAAAAAAGGAATTATGAACGTTTATGTTCCAAGTTTTTTCCAACTTACGATCCCCTTTGATTGTTATGGATAGTAATAAAGTGCACGCTTTTTAACGACGTCAACTTTTATCGTATTAAAATTAAACTGGTTTTTTTGGGCGTTATTGTTTTATGATTAATTTATATCATAATAAAATCAGACCTTAAACAGTCTTCCTCCAGAGATAATATGTTCATTTCTTAATACCAACATACCAACCTAACCTACAAAAAATCTAGCCATGCATAAATTTCGCCCGTTGAAGTCTGTTAAAAAACGACAATATTCATTATTTTTACCTTCTCTCGTCTTTAATATAAAAAGAAATATCCGCGTGAAATAAAAAAATACTCGTGGATACCATAAACTGGTTACATAAAAACAATATCAACCTCTTACAGGCCTCGTAAAACTGGATTACGTTTAAGTAATATAATAAAAAATGTCTAATATAGATACGCATCAGCATTGTTCATATTTCCGTCAAAACTAAAACTGAAATCGTTTCTTTTATAATAAAAGGGAAATAGAAAGTTAATATTTTCGAGAGATTGTTTCTCCTTAAACAAGACAACAAAAAATAATGACAATTGCTACTCTAACGAATAACATAACATAACATTTAGATACAGCATACAATTTCATAAAATTGAAGACTTCATCTAAAATAATAAAAGCCTCCAGTACATTTAAATGGCACAATTATTTTATTATGTGATATACCGTATTTTGTACAATTCTATTGTAATTTTAATACATTTGTTTATTGCTTATACTAGAGACATTTTCAGACTATTTACTTAATTAATACAGGTAAAATATTCGTCTAAAATATTACATATCTGTTTCATAAATAAATTGCCTCATCCCAATAATACAATTTTAAAGCTATTCTTATTTGCTTAAATACAATACGTCATATCTTTAAAAATATATTTAAAAATTGTGTACCTAAAATAGCACCTTGTGCAACCCTTATAGAAAATTTGTTTTTGGTCATTTTGCGTGATTCAGTGATATCACTACAAATTTATAGTAGAACTATTTTGGATTTTCCATTTCTATCTATCTAACAAAATTATTTTAATTCAGAATAAGTGTAAGACTTTCGAAAATATCAAACGCTATATCAAAATCTAACTGCTGGGTTTCGGCGAAAACAAGTTTGAAAGACTCCCATATACTATCTGAAAGAAACTTCCTATTAGCTCTAATATAACAATAAATGGCCCTTCCCGTGAAGCAGCATCACCTTCTCCAATATCTATGTCATCTTCATCATCATCTAAGTCAAATGTTTCTAGATCATCTATTTCATTCGATGTAACATTATTTTCTGTTACTTTCGCTGGTAGGTAACTAGAGTAGAGCGTGATCTTTTCTGGTTTCTTATCTTTTTTCTTAAGTGCATCAGCAGATAACTCCTCTACGTCTTTTTCTTTAGAGATTGCATTGTCAACCGGCTTCAAACCCTGTTTGTTGTCATCGTTATTAGCGTCGTCTAAAATCTCGATTTTGCTGAATGGTCGTTTTGTAGTTGTTTTCAGAGTTTCAGTGTTGGTTCTGTTGATACCCAAAAATCTGTAAAATGTAAAAATATACATTTTATTTATCTTAAACAGTAAAAGTACAATAATATTTTAATCATAACTCTAAATATGTAGTAAACTCAAACTCAAATCATTTATTTCATATAGGTAATATTCAATACACTTATGAACGTCAAATCTTTTAATTTATCATCTTTTCGTATTGATGCTTATCAAGAGGAGAAAAAACGGCGCAAGAAACTTCGCTGCACATGTTTTAAAAACAAAACTTTACACTCCATATTATTATTATCAGAAAATAAATAAGATGTTTTTGAAAAGCGTTGAAGCTATTTCCAGGAATGTACCAGTTTACAAGTAAAAACTTGAATAAAATCTTGCTTACCATACCTAGTTACACCTTAATTATATAATGTACCTTTGTCATTCTACAGATGAAAATAGACGAGACTTTAACGTGTCTCAGAAGTCCCTATACACTGTAAACAGATTGCCACTATTCCCTTCAATATAGATCAAAGGTAAAAGCAGTGAACGAAACTTTTACCCAATGAACTAATATTCTTGTACGTTAGTATATTAGTTCATTGGGTAAAAGTCACTTTGAAACACTAGCTAGAGCAATTGAATCACTATATCTTCAGTGACAAACTAATGTGTATAAAAAGTAATTATAACACGTTGACTACGAGTAGAGCAAACTATTATTTTTCTAACCAGGCGGCGGTCTTGGTCCACCTGCTTAGTTCACCTGGGTGAACCATGGGCACTTTTCTTGCCGATGGCCTACCTTAGTAATTATATAAAAGAAAGTTGTGTTAGTTACATCACTTATAACTCAAGAACGGCTGAACGGATTTAAATTCTTTGTTTTGTTCGATTTGTCTAGGCTAGTGCTTTGTCATGGAGCAGAAGAAAGCCCAAACAAAATTCAAGCTATCATCTCCTTCGTTGTGCCCCTTGAAAGACAACTGAGGCAATGACGCCTGGACCTCTCTATTGATTGTCGCTGGGCTCCGTACAAATCAAATGGCAATGATGCACGACTTTTTCAAATGCCAAGCTATCTAACTACTACCAGCCAGAAATCAGCATCTACCATCCGTAAGTTACCTTGTTAATGTCTTTCATTACTTAGTATCTGTTACTGTCGGCTATAGAATGATATAAAAATGACGAATAAATTTTAATGAACGAATTTCATTTTGTTCGATAGCTTCCATAAATAAAATGATTGGTAAGTCATTTATAAGCGTTACACTTTCACGTGAACATATAATATCGTAGCTCTAAGCGATATTGCACATCATTTTCTTATACAAACCGCCCCGTCTAATGACGTGCAAACAGCTGATAATATCAGTATTATTATAGACTAGGAAATCGCTCTCGCTTCGCTTCGGGAAAAATACTTTAAAAAATATAGCCTATGTCACCCGGGGATGGTGTAGCTTCCCAAGAGTGAAAGAATTTGTCAAATCGGTTCGGTAGTTTCGAAGCCTATTCAATGCAAACAAACAATCAAATCTTTCCTCTTTATATTATTAGTATAGATATATTGCACTGACGTCATAGGACGTCGACGTTCATATATACACTAAACGACGTATGGTAACGTTTTGTGCTGACATTGACCACATACCATCTGGTGGTTTGTCTGCTAGATTTTTGGTTATTTACATAAAAATGAGATGAGCAAAACTTTATTGACCTCACCTGTATATAGGCGATGTGATTCTCTCAGCAATGTTGTTGGCAATCAGTCCATACACGTCCAGGTGGTGGCTGCTGTTGGTTGCAGTGGGGAGCGTCGTGTATACGCTCACCACGGAGTCCTCCTCTGGCAGCGTTCTACTGGACACCTGGAGGACCTGGAAATTTATGGATGATGTACCGATGACATTTAATTGGTTATTCTGGTACATTGTTGGAAAGAGAAGAAGAGTTGAGGATGCTTTTGGTACGGATGTCTATGCTCATCGGTGAACTGAAGGCCTGGTTCGTATCTTGTCTATTGTTATTTGCAAAGTTATTGACATAATCCAATAAGAAAGTTTAAAAAATGTTTATCAAAACTTTAATTGCTCTTCAGATGAAAATTCCAGTCTTTCGCCCCTGTGATTGGCAAAAGGTATCCTACTATCAAACTAGTAAAAAGTTCAAAAAGAGGATGATGTTAAAATTCATCTTCAACACCAGAATCCCCTAGCCTGATCCCCTAGGGCCTAGGGGAACCTTATGATTACACACGTTCATGAAAATCTAATGAAATATCACTTTTTTGTTCTTTATATTCTACACCACCCTGTTGATTTTTTGGAACGAAGTTCCTTATCGCGCGTTGTGAATAAGGGCTAGTCGACACTTTTTGATTTTGCGAATGACCACACCTCTTTTTGAAGTGATTCAGACAGTTTTTGTGTATTGTCGGTAACAACAAGAAAAACTGGCGCAGTTAGAGTTGTTGTTAGAGTTTCGTTGCTTTCTTCAGCGACAGGAACAGACCTACGTGGTCATTCGCCGTCATGCGGGTGATATGAACATTAGAAAAATCTAAATAAATAACTAAATCATAAATATAAATATAAAGAACAAGTAAAAGTGAAGAGAAATGATAGTGATCGATAAGGTTAATTTATGCCATTCTTTGATGCTCAGATCAGATGGTACGTGACAAGAGTACAGACGTTCAGATTAGCATCGTACTAATCAGATAGTGACCGTCAGTCTTCGGAAAAACCTGGATGCGTAATTTTTTATTAATTTACCTTTAAAAGATTTTTTGAACGAGCTCTTTCATAAATTGTCTTTCATAAAGTCAGCGTAGAAACGCTTAATAGAAATTAAACGTTAATATTCTTATCGGGTCGATAAAAGCTTAGTTTTGGGCCCTCGGTCTGTGAAGACAGGAATATTATTACATCCAACTGAATTGTAATTTGCGCATGTCACTTGAAATACTGATTATTCGGGTGAATTTATTTATTTATTTATCAAACAAGATTAACAGCATAATAACAGAAATTCTTAAACTAATATTGACATTACTCATACTTACAATTAGCCAAATCGAATCCATATTTTATACATAATTATATACAATATATATTTATATTTTATACATATGTTATAAAGGAGACTCCTTTATAACTCTATGTTCTCCCACTTACACTCTATGTGACTAACTACTCCTTTAACGGAATAGTTCGTGTGACTGCGATGTACAGGCACATAGAATAGATGTGTATGTCTTGTTCTTGTTTCGAGGGCCTGTAGGGATATGACTTGATTAATTAACGGCGAAGTAAAGTGGAGAAAGTGTCTACAAAGAACTACTATTATTTCGATGAAAAATCGAATATTACAATAGGAACATAGACAATTGGTCTCATTTAAAAAACAGAACAGAATAAAAAGACAGTGGCGGATGACTTGGTTATTCATCACCAATTTTATTCAATGCTCCACTCCGATACCTTCCTTCGTACCGACGATATTTTCCGCCAAAAACACAGGTAGGCACGTCCTATACACTAACACATTGAAGTATAGTTTGCAGTTTGACTTGATGCGGCATCCAGTTTGCATGAGGCAGCTATATGGCCAAATAGCCATATCGTGGCTATACACCGCCAAGTTTACTGGATGCCGCGTCAAGTCCTCTGCAAACTTTACAAGTATACTTGGTAGTGTGTGGTCAGCATAACGTCTTAACAATCCATGCCTTGATTTTATTTACCAAGTGATAAGCAAACAGATCCGGCTATCAGGCTAGGTTTAGTATCGTAATCTAATATTAAATTGTTGTCAACGATTCTAAATCATCAGTAAAACTAATCAATTTCCATAGCTATCGAATTAATATTCAGCTATCGGCTAGATGAGCTATGCAGGGCACGACCCATCTTGATCCTTGATGCCAATGTCAGGTTACTATAGTTCGCTCACGTCGTCTTGAGCACACGACAATGACACATTTCGTTTTAATGCTCCATTACAGCTGCAATTGTCCTGTATGACGTCACAAGAACAAAGGCGGTCCATCAAATTTACGTAGGCTCGACTTGCATGGTCATATTAGGGCCGTTTTCAGTTAACTATCTATCCATAATCTATGAATTAGTTAGCTGAAGCGTTCATAGCCCGGTGTCTTAAGTCCTAAGTGATTGATAAAGTTAGGCAACAGCAGGCGTGGTTTATAGTTGGATGGGTGACAGTGTTGCCCCTTACTAGCTAAAGGATAGGACGCGGGATAGGATAGGATAGGTGTTGGGTATTTCACGGCAGTATTATAATTATTGACTTGTAATTTAAAAGGAAAACTATCAGGACTACGAATTGAAGTATAATGTCATAGAACAGACATCTCGATTGAGCCCCCGTTGAGCCGTTCTCCTTTCAAAATCGAAGGAATCCATTGAAGATTGAAGCCCAGTGGCCCTAATTCATTGGGACATATATATCGTGTTCGCGGTGTTGGTTCTATACGCTAGTAATAATACTTCAATGGGACTACGCTGTAAACTAAAAAGTATCTATTAAGGGATCAACTTACAATTACGGAACCCTACTTTTTGCGTCGCCTGATTCACATATGGTCGGTTTTAGGATTCCGAAGAAAAATCGGAACTCTTATAGTTTCGGTATTCTGTCCGTCATGTCTGTCCGTCTGTCCGTCTGTCTGTCTCTCCGTCCGTCCGCAGCATAGCGCCGAGACTATATTTTGACCGATATTTTGACCCGTTATTATGAGTTCTGTTATAAAACATAAACGTACAATAATAAAACGTTGTTATATTATATCTATTCATCAGTTCACACGATATATTAATAAAAAATATTGCTTCAATGTTAGACAACTAATATTTGCAATGCGAGCAAAAACAGTATTAAACTCTCAAAAATAAACAACTCTCAATGAAATTGCAAGGTTCAATTCACTCTTCAATGATTTTAACGGTCTTCAATGAAAAGTATTGAAAACCGTCAAAATATGCGTCTACTTTAACGTAGTTTAGATCCTAGGACATTCTCCACCATGCTGCTCCATCGCGGATTGGAGGAGGGGTTAGTGGCCAACCCGAGTATTAAAGGCCTCCGACATGGTCTTCGGGCTGTTATCATAACAACCAGGATCGACGGCATTACGTGTCTTCCGAGGCACAGAGGCACTCATGAAATTTTGCCACTAGCGGTCACCCATCCAACTACCCACCGCGCCCGCTGGTGCTTCAAAAGTACCCATACAAGTTCAATATTGAATCTGCACTAAAATTATAAAGAGGAAAGTTTTGATTTTCTATGGAAGAGCTGTTTTGAAATTATGCCGGTAGTTGAGATAGGTTACTTTTTGCATTTTCCATACTCTTCTGATTTCTTCTTGTAGTACGGTGTATTTTCTAATATTTTCTTATAATGTTGATTGTAAATTATTAATATCCTTACCTACTGTACTTTATGGCCATAAACAAAAAAAGGACTTGTGAGATGTCAATGAGGGGATTGGCGTTATATTATTATATGCTGGAAGAACTGATAAATTATCCCGAAATTAACCCCAATCTACATTGAAGTATAATGTATAGAACAGACATCTCGAACAAAATGTGTGTCCCGCCCGGGAGGTTCGATTTTCAAAATTGAGCCCCGGTTCTCCTTTCAAAATCGAACGAATCCATTGAAGATTGAAGCCAAGTGGCGCCAATGCATTGGGACATATGGTGTTGGAGGTGTCGGTTCTATTCGCTATTAATAATACTTCAATGCCAATCTAGGAATATTACACTTACTAAATTACTAATAGAATAAGTTTCTACCTACAACTACCTACATTACCAAATTGTAAGTTCTGTTTCCGTCTCAAACAGCTGGCATTTTTAAAGAAAATAATAAAATGGTAAAAAGTAAAAACCATTTATTATTTTGATTTATTAAAAAGCGGTAGGTAGTAGAAGAAAGAATTACGGACACTCAACAATAAAAATCTAAATTATTCAACGATTTTGAATTGCAATTGCTGTTAGCGTAATACAAAATAAATCATCAATGCGGACAATGCGGTAATATTTTCTGTGGCGGAACCAACAAACGCAATGTCATTCACCTTGCCAAAACGCTACATGATTTAGGTCAATGCCGCACAATAACTAATTTATCTAAATAATCTTATCTATACAATCTTATTATTAATCCCAGAGTCCTCCGACGCAAAAAGAGGGGTGTTATAGATTTGTCTTATACACAGCGTATCTCTGTCTGTGGCATCGTAACTTTCTATTAGTTTCTATAAGATAAGATTAGAAACTAAGGTCTTAGGTTCTTATCTTAAGAAATATACATTAAATGGGATATATTCCAAGGGGACTCACTTAGAGCCTTGTGGTTTTGTTTACGACTTAATCCAATATCACGTGAATTAAATACTTCTAAATCCGGATTTAACTCAAAAAAACAATAGAGAGATCTTATTTCAACTTACTTGAACGATCTCAAAGTAGTCTTCGTTTCTTAGTAAGAACATAGCTTAGTTAGAACCATCTTGGTAGACAAGGATTTCGAATTAAAGAAACCGCATTCAAATCGGTTCAGTCTACACAAAAGTTATATGCTATGTTTTAGTAGAAATAAAAGATGTCTCCAAGATACACTTAGAACAAAATTAAGGTTGTTTAAATTAAAAAATATATATTACTGTGACCACCTATGATAATTTTTCTTCTTTTTGGGATGTCAACATGACCCTTTTCATAATTTACTACACCCCTGTCCTTCCCGAAGTCAATTTTGTGAACCGTTAGATCTAAGAGGATGGTAGCTGGCTACAATATACACAATACAAAGCAATATAAACATGATGATAGCCTAGATTCAAAAGTTTTTTGCATGCAAATTATTTTTGAACATTGAAGGATTACACAGGTCAACATGAGTTTTGACTTTGAGAAGAGAGTATGAAATATCGATAGATCTATCGATAATTTAAACAAAAAAATATATATAGCATGAAAAAGTTTGCTTTTGTATCCAGGAGAACAGTTCTGTTGATCAATATTTTAGTAAATTCATAGTTTAAATTGTTGGTTATAAAAAAATTAAATTAATTAATTTATGTAGGTATAATTTTTTATCAGCTTTTTATACCATATCAAATAACAAAATAGTAGAAAAAAGTTTAAAAGTGAACCCTACTACATTTTCTTTCATGTTCATAAGAACTTTGTCTCACTAAACTTCAAATGTAGTCTCCCATCATATTTTCGTTGTATTGGCCCTGATAACGGTATTCGAAGTCCATGATGTCTTGATGGAAGCGTTCTCCTTGTTCTTCTGAATACGCCCCCATGTTGTTTTTAAATTTATCTAAATGAGGATGCAGCATATGTACTTTTAAAGACATTCTGCAGCCCATAGTTTTAAAATCTTCTAATATGTTATCAACTAGCTCTCGGTAATTTTCCACTTTTTTATTCCCTAAAAATCCAAATCAAAATGCCAGCTTTAACCTTTGCTTGTGACAACTTTGGAGAAAAAGATCTTTCATCTAGCTTTATTACGAATTGCTTCATAAGTCATAACTTGGCCTAACTTGATGTGTAAAGACGGCATTAATAAATTTTCAGGTTCAGCAATAGGTTTACATTTAATGTTTTGTTTCTCAATACAAATTCAGTTTTTAGTGGCCACGATCGTTGAATATAGTGTTGAGCATCCGCTCTTATCGATATTTTGTATATCCACCCTGTAGTCCCATTAAGAATAATAATAATAATAATAAATTCTTTTTTTAATATAATAACTCAAGAAAAAAGATTTATTATCATAACTACCACAAAAGCAAACTTTTTAAGGAATGTGGGTATTTTTTCTTTATAATAAAGCATAGTGAATGAAAAAATCACAAAATCAATTTTAGGACAAAGACTATTTTTTTTTATGTAGAGTTGTGTTATCTATACTAATATTATAAGGAGGAAAGATTTGATTGTTTGTTTGCATTGAATAGGCTCCGAAACTACTGAACCGATTTGAAAATTTCTTTCACTGTTGGGAAGCTACACTATCGCCGGGTGACATAGGCTATATTATATTGTCAAAAAAAATAGGGATCCTTAATAAAACTCCAATAATGTAACCCAAGGTGTAAAAATAAAGAAAACCGAAGCAAATCGATGGCGGTTACTCGTATTTTATTAATAGTTTAGATATCGCTAATTATTATATTATTAATCTACAGAGATAGTTATAGAACAACACTATGAAAGATAGTTGTGATTCACGGGATAAGTAAAAATTTACACTTTCGTAAAAAATTTAAACACTTAAAAGTAGGAAACAAAACACTAACTAAAAATTATAAAAAATTACCTAAACTGAAACCTAGTACGTTTATATACTTAGGTATATTATAATATAAAAAGGAAAGATTTGTATTTTTGTATGTTTGTAACGAATAAACCCAAAAACTACTGGACCGATTTGAAAAATTCTTTCACCAACAGAAAGCTACATTATTCCTAAGTAAAATATTGTGATTAATAATATTTTTTACTTCATCACAAGTAAAAATTTTTGACGCCTAGCGAATTGGGTACGGTTCAGGTAAATAAATAAATAAAAATTTGTTAAAAACAAACAAACTACACAAAAAAAAAAATTTAGAATATTTACCAGCAATCCAACCAGAAAAGCGCAGCGCATTTTTCTTTTGTTATTTTTTTTTAAATAATACCAAACTGCCTGAGATATGTTATGTTACTGTAATTACTGTAGGAAGAGTACCCATCACTTGTCGCCAGCACCGAGGGACTGCGCGGGCGCTTCCACAGAGTCTCCGGCGTGAATGCGGTGGCCATGCTGTCGGGAAACTTGGGATAAATCTTTATTTAAATTTTAAAGTATTCAAATGACCTTATGCCTTGACGAAAGCGACCGATTTTCAACCGATATTTCTATTTATTGTCAACTTTCTCACTAATTTGCCGTCTTAGACTTCATTACCCCATATCAACTGGTGGAGTTGCAGTCAAGCATTCTCAGATTAAAATATAAACAATACAATTAATCTCAATTTATGATGTCCATTTTTTATTACATTATACAAGCAATGTTTTCATCATACGAAAGAAAGTAAAAATTACTTGACTTTTTTATGTTTAATGTTTAAAAATAAAACGGAAAATAAAACGGAAGACAATTAAGTTACAGCTAGCGAGAGAAAAAGCGTTATAACTTCCGAAGAAAGATATTGCTAATAATAAGATATTATTAGGTACCTTATTTTATTGTAAGTCCAAGGTTACCTAACTATTTTTGCTATGCCTGTCATAAACTATAGGTAGGCACACTAGGTACAGTGGCCGTAGGTACTTTATTAACCAGAACATACTCCTAACATCGAATGCTGTCGTCATAAATATTTTTAACCGACTTAAAAAACGGAGGAGGTTCTCAATTTGACTGTATTTTATTATTTTATTACCTCATAACTTTTTACTGGATGTACTGATTTTGATGATTTTTTTATATTCAAAATCTGTTGCTTGTCTTGTGGTCCCATTCAAATTTGAACGAGATCAGAAGAGTAGTTAGAGAGTTATGCCTAATTTTAGAGGCAGTTGTTTTTTGTCAAGAATTATTGAAATAAAAGAAAATGCACATTGTCTTTGTCATATATATGGTCTATATCTTCTATTTATTTTCTTAGTTTACGAATGTCCTGTATTACTGTAAATGATGCAGTCACCAGTAATCCACGGCCTCCGGTCGCCGTGATGTGACCACCAATTAGCTGTGACCACCGCCGCTCCGTGACGGTCAAACATCTCGGCTGCTTTATATTGGAAACTGTTATTATTTATGTTTAACAATAATATTGTAATAAATATTTTTGTCATTAAAAATTTTTGTCGATTAAAAAAATTATCCTCACGTTACCTGTAGGGGAAGTACTCTGAAAAAAAAAGTTTTTCAATATTAATTTTTCTACAATTCTAAAGTCTTAATAAATATGTATATCCATGCCAAATTACAGCTTTGTAGCATTAAGGGACTCGGCGCTTTGCTTCGGACAGACAGACAGACAGACAGACGGACAGACTGAGAGACGTACAGACGGACAGACGGACGGCCGGACATGACATGACGAAACTATAAGGGTTCCGATTTTACTTCTAAACCACAAAAATATTTAAAAGTCATAAAATGGCTAATGTTAAGGTTAATTTAGGACCATTAGTTTTGTTCGGATAATTTAAGCCTGAGCAAAGCCTAAGCACGGTTACAGTGAACGATGTAGCGACTTTGCGACTAACGCTTGTAGAGTCAACTTAATATCTTTTATAACCGACAAACGAGCCTTATGTTAAAGTAGTGACCGTCGCCTATGGACATCATAGATATGAAGAGATGAGCCAGAAGGAAAGAATCCAGATGATGTTCAGTTTTAAAACTATTAAAACATAATTGCAATTGAGTAGTGCTATTAAACTGGCAAGCTGGCAAGCTCTAGAATCCTCAATATCGTTATGGTATGCAAGAAATTATCTTACAATTTATTTAAGGCACTTCGCACATTACGCAAATTGAAGTCATGTTAACTTATACTCAACCCAAGTACCAACTTAATTTCAATGCTTTCCGTTGAAAAATTATGAGCTCGTTAACATAATTATTTACCACATCTATTATGGCGACCCGTGTGGCGCAATAGTTAGGTATCATGCCGTTTCGTGCGCGGGTCCTGGGTGCGATTCCCAACGAGGCGGTTTGAATGATGAAGTTTTGTTTCTACTCGTATATTCTGAATTTGAATTTCTGTTCTCGGTCCACTACACAGGAAATCTTTATGTGGGGCTATGTGTGTTTTTATCTATTTATTTATTTAAGGCTGCATTTTTAATAGTATCTCTCTTTAAAACTCAGACAATATCGAAGTTTACAATCCGGGACGAAACGTCTACGCGAGGTCCATACTCCATACGTCCTAGTAAATGTTTTTGTCTAGTATAGTTTAAAAATTCAATAGCACGATAAGAATCACTGTTTTTAGTCGGAATGGAGTTAATGTAATGAGCGAAGACCCTTAGTACTTATATTGAACTTGGGATCGCAATAAAATATGCGAGAGTAATTTCTTTCACATTGAGATTAAGACAAAAACCTATCTGAAAAGAAAGATAAAATACAGAAGGCTGGAATGATAAATTGCCAACGAGGATTATTAAAAATATTTCCACAACAGCTATGCCCGTTCCGAGCTTTGTATAATATTATGTTAAAATTTTTACTGATCGATGTCTATAGATGAAAGATATTTGAGAAAAGTTTTTGTGTTGTCTGTATGTGCGTTTGTTTCTGTTTATCTCAATAACAACTTAGCCGGTTTGCTTACTATATTAGTAATAATTGCTAATAATTTCCCAATATAAGTACTCTCCAAAAAATGATACCAAATTAATTCATGTATAATAAAATTCATGTAACAAACATCTAATAGAATACATCCACATTGCGTGATCAAAACTTGTTAATATTACTTGGTAGTTACGTAGAAACTACTTACTTCAATTAGAGACAAAATTAGCAATGTACCTACTCTGTAATAGAATAATGTATCACAGATGTTGCGTTACTAAAGGTGGCGGTTCGCGCCGCGACAGAGACAAGCGACCGAGACAAGAGACCGAGACAGGAGACCGCGACAAGTGTCTCGGTCTCTTTAGCATCTACTGTGGGTCGAGACCGAGACCGCGACCAAAGCTACAATTCATTCAATTTCAGAGTCTGTCGATGGAGTTACTTATGTTGTACTGTGCCATTAATTTACACTGTCTAATTAGAACTTCCATTGGAGGAAGAAGAAGGTTTTATTTATGGTTTCAGCTATGTTTTTCCAAATATTTTTCTTTAAATTTTCGTCTCTGTAGGACTCCAGTTGAGTATTGTATATCGGAGGGTGCTGTCTGATCAGTTCAATCAGCTTTTCACAGTCTTCGTCAGGAAAAGTAGTCATTTTTTACAATAAACACACGTTCAATTCGAGCGCGACACGACGAGACCGAGACACTACTAGTCCAGGGCAGCGACTGTCGCGCGGTCTCCGGTCTCGCGTCTCTGTCTCCTGTCTCGGTCTCGTTCGCGAACTGATGCCTATTCATTGCATATGGTCAAGTGACGATAGCGGTCTCCTGTCTCGGTCTCTTGTCTCGGTCGCTTGTCTCTGTCGCGGCGCGAACCGCCAGCTTAACTTGTTCCTAATGTTCCGGAAAGTTGACCGCAAATCAAATAATACTTTTCCTATTGAAGCACTTTCAGTAGCGGATGATTTCCTCTCTGAAGTTTCCGAACGAATAGGGATGGGCAATCTGGTTTCGTACCTGCTATAGGAAATGATCTTTCCATTATGATCCCAAATATTTTTATCGGGTTGAAAAATATTAAAATAAACGGCGTCATTTTTTTAAGCGAGACTTATTTGGTAAACAAACTTAGCCCTACTTTTTATGGAAATATTAATTTATGGTGAACTTAATTTAATTTCGGCACTAAATGTTTAGTCGTCTTTAAATTATTATCATTTCGTGTCAACTTTATTTTTAAATTACAAATAAAGATAAAAAGACGGTGTAAGTTTGTTTACTACTTTGGACTCGACCAAAAAATGGACTATAATATTATGTCTGTGTAACAATGTTTTGTTTCTCTTTCATACAAAAACTACTGAACGGATTTTACATAGTTAGACCATGAATTAGAACACCATATAGGGACCTCATTTACATTAAGTAGCTATATAGCATATACCTATCACCCAGTGGCGGTATCGATGTATGGCTACAGACCGAAAAACCCAACTTACCTACTATCAGGCGTCGTCCTAATTGGCAGCGATCGTACGAGCAAACGATGCGTTCATCGTCGTGCGATGAAAATGATTATGATTATTTATTATGCTCGTGCGATGACTAATTAGGACACACTTATTTAGTGTGTGTGTTTAATTTCGTCGTGCGACTAAATCGCATCGTTTGCTCGTAAGATCGCTGCCAATAAGGACGACGCCTCATCGCTTTACTATCATCACTCTGCAGCTGTTACCACTCATATTATTTGTAGGTAAATATTATACGGATAGAATGGAGTGTTCTGTGTTGTCGGGCCAAACATCCCGAGAACCTGGGTTGTACGTCACAACTGGGCTTGCCATGTTCTGACGGCGCAGCCTAAGCACGCCACTTTTATCACCCATCTATTAAATGCCTTCACTACAAGTAGGGTTCGAAGTATCGGCCTCTGGTATCGATACCGAGTACTCGTGTGGTATCGACGGTAAGGTATCGATACCAAAAAAGTATCGGTCCTGAAGTATCGATACTACTCAGTATCGAGTATCGAGTACTCGCGAGGATCACAGTCAGATCAGAGCTAAAAAAAAAAAAAAAGGTCGTCGACACGTCCTCATGACACTTTCTGTTTAGTCCGAGCGCTAAAACGGGCCACAGTTGATCTTTTTCCATATGAAAATACTGGAAAGTACTCAGTATTTTAAAAGTACTCGACACCGACGTTTCACATGAGTACTTGCGAGTAATTACCAGGTACGAGTATCGAGTACTCAGTATCGAGTATCGTAATCAAAAGTATCGATACCTACTCAGTATCGAAAGTATCGTTCGAACCCTAACTACAAGTGCTACGAATGCTACGCGCTCCAACATACCTACAGATACATATCGGTCGTATATAAAATCACAGAAGAAATAATACACACACATTTATTACGTATATAAATAAACTTTATTTCAACTCTACGTAGGTGCCTACATTTAAGGACTATCTAGTGTAATTCTGAACTATCGATTATTTATACATATATATAGTGTATATAGTGCATATAGTAATAGTGTATATAGTGTAATTTATACAATAGTCAATAGGTGCACCACAACCTTATTTAATAGATCACAAGAATTCAGTGGCAAACTGATTAGTTTAAGAGTACGCTAAACTGAAAAACTTTTTAAGTCTGAGCACGAAACTTCTTTTATTGTTAAGAAATTGATTGCCGACAGAACTCTCTCTTTCGATAAATTAAATAAAAATAAGTTTGGGCTGTTTCTGTTTCAGAAGAAAATTTAGTTATTTTTTATTACAGATACATCTAAACTATGATTCAGAAGTTTGTTACAAACTTTTATGAATAAGTCTAAACATACACTATTAGATGGCGCTTTTTACATACCTAATAAGAACTAAAAATATCGAACACATAAGACCCCTTGAATACCATGGTTTTGAAATAAAATCTTAATAATTAAAAATGTTGGACACATCAAAAATTTTAAAGTTAGTTTCATATTAATTGCTAACTCCGTTTGAGAATAAATAACAAGGTAGTATACGTATAAGTTGGGCAGATTTTCTACTAGACGCTAGATGGCGCAAAAACTATATTGCCATTGTCAAATACATAGTCACTATCTTTAATATGCCGTTTAAGTCAAACCTTGACACAAACATGTACCACAGAGTACTTAATCACTACGTTTACATGTACGTTACTATGGTAACAAAGAAACAAACAACTGTTTTCAATTTGAGCGGAGAAAAAGCCAAGGAAAATGTTTAGCAAAACTAATCATTCTTCGTCAAATAGGATTTGTGAACGTTTTAATGGACACAATTGTACTTTTGGGTCCTGCAAAACTGATAAAATAAGACACATTCCTGTAAAGAAAGTCCTACCATCTAAAAAATTGGAGCCGACATCTTCAAGTGAAGTGAAAAGCTGTTCCACGGGTGTCATAAACAATGTTAAGAAGGTTCAAGTTTCCAAAGCACGGAAAATAACTAAATCGGATATACGGTTTGATTCAAAACGGTCTGTGATTGACTTCTGTACTAAATGTGGGGACTCAAAGACAGATAAGCCTAGTTCCTGCAAGTCATTTAATAGCAATGTTGTTGAAAGGCGCTGTAATGACATTGAAACACAGGTTTTTATTGATCAAGAAAGGCGCAAGAAAAAGCTCTGTGAGAAAAAGATGCTCCATGAGTACTATAAAAATGAGAATTTTAAGCCTCCTGTAACAAATACTCTTGACCCTATAACAGAAGGCACAGAGGGTCAGGGGAGCAACTCATCAAACTCCATTTTAGAGTCATGCTCTGACACTGTAGAAGAAATTGGTTTCTTTGACCCAGAAGATAATAAAAACATCAAGAATATCAAATCATTCCGTGAGAACAATTACTTTGAATGTCATTCTGCTAAAGCAAGGGTCTCTTCAAAGGGCAGTGTCACTAGCCTAACAGACCACAAATGTGTCTACAGGTTTTATTTGAATGACAGATTATTTCCTGTCCCCATAAGTTCTGACCACAGAAAAAACATAAGGTGTGTAGACTGCCAATTGCCTTTAGAACTTGATTCGAATGTAGAAGATTCAGAAAAAATTAATGGTACAATCCAGGCAAAAGTTAAAATTGGAAATGAAGTACAGGATTTAATTCTAATGTTACCAATAAAAAACTCATTAATTATTCAAGAAAAAAGAACATTGAAAGATGATAAGGAAAATGATGTTTTATATTTTGGGATCGTAAAGTTAAATTACAATGGTGATTCTATTTTTAATTCAACCTTGCCTAATGACTCTTTGGCACTTAGGTATCAAAAGGGGTACAAAAAGTATTTTAATAATCACAAATATCAGTATGACAGAGTTAAAGAGGATGATATTATTATTATATAATAGTTTTTTTAATACATAATATTACCTTAATTATTTAAATACCTTAACAAAAATAAAATAATTATATTTGAACATAATGGGCCTTTTTGATTCAATTATTAAGTTGCTATTAGTACCTATGTTTATTACTAAGTAATAAAATATAAGTAAAATAACTGTTATTTGTGACATTTTATCAACGCAATAGAAACCACAACAATGATTTCTGGATTTTTTGTTTGTGTATTGGTCAGTTTGCGCGATTGTTTGTGTAAATATTTTCGCTAATCTCACAAGTGGCTGTGCCGATATTTTGGCTGTGGTTCACGATTTATTGCATAGTAAGCTTGGAGTAACATTGTTTAAACAACTATATAACAACTTAATACATTTTTCTTTTTTGCATGCTGTGTTCTCTGTATTTAGAATGGACACTGTGCGTCATTATAACTTTATTAATGTGCTACAAAAGTGTCACATTCAATTTGTGAAGCAAATAAAAAAATATATAAAATTAAGCGGTTTACAAAAGAAAAATCCGGACCAAGTGCGAATCGGACTATGGACACCTGATCTCCATGGTCGAACTAAGGCTATCAATGATTCAAAATACCTCATAGCCCATTTGGTAGAACGTTGAGAAACGAGGAACAGTGGGTTCGAATCCCGACCGACGCGGACATTTATGTAACAGATACATATTTGTCTGTCTCATGTCTTTATATTATCTTAATCCTACTGCGGGGTTTAGAGTATGTAAGAGTTTTTGAAGTTATACTACTTTATGGGGCGTTTGGAAAAAATTATGAGACTAAATTTTTTATTTTTTACAATGATGAAGATGCGTGATACCAGGCGCACAGCATTCGCTTACGCCCCAACTCAGAGTCACTAATGGTGAACGCACATACATACTTATATCGGCACCGTCCGCGCCGGACGCTCCGTAGATATACCGATAGTATCGCACTTAATATGTCCGGATTCGCCGTACGCCAATTTTAGTACTTATTGCCAACAATTTTTGCAGTTTTTCCCAACCTCTAGAGTGTGTAGTGCGATGTCATTCGTTTACAATCCTGTTTAAGTCTGTGTCAAGTTTAATGTTGACAGTACCTACTCCTCACAGGATTAATTTACTATGAAACGTTTCTCCTAATGCGTTGTCAAAAGCATCGTGGCATGGCAACACTATCAGCATTTCTGATACCTTCCTCATTTTCAGAAATGCGTGCGGACGCAGGCCCGGATTTGTCAATAGGCCGTATAGGCCGCGGCCTAGGGGCGGCAGCGTCATAGGGGCGGCAGATTTCAGAAGATGATATTATAGATGATTTTGCTATTAAAAAGTGCCGTAAAAACTTGTAATTCTTGTTTTTTTACGCACTTTCTTAGTAACTAATTCAGTGTCTTCCTTACTATGAGTGGAAAATAATTATTTTAGAAAGGTACATGGGGCGGCGGAAATAAATTGGCCTACACTCAAAAAATATATAAATCTGACACTGTGCGGACGGCAATTATGTCAACCGCATCGGGCTCTCATGATTTCATACAAATACGATGCCGACGCGACGGCGCGGACGATGCCGATAAATGTGCGTTCACCATAACGCTTACTTTAATCGCTCCTTAGTAAAGAATCACCGTACAAATTCTGTATTAAGGAGCGATTTTAGTAGGTAACCGTTACGGTGAACGCACATTTATTGGCATCGTAAGCGCCTTCGATTTTGGCTTACGATGCCGATAAATGTGCGTTCACCATTAGTGACTCTGAGTTGGGGCGTCAGACTTTGACTTTACTCAGACAACAGTCGAATGTACTAGATGACTGACACTTTATTAATACGAAAAAAATTATGAGTCATAAAACGACTCACGTTAAAGTTGATTTAGAACATTGAAGTATAATGTCATAGAACAGATATCTCGAGAAAAATGTGTGTCCCGCCCAGGAGGTTCGATTTTCAAAATTGAGCCCCCGTTCTCATTTCAAAATCGAACGAATCCATTGAAGATTGAAGCCACGTGGCGCCAATTCATTGGGACATGTAGGTGTTCGTGGTGTCGGTTCTATACGCCTGTTTATACTTCAATGATTTAGGACCAGTATTTTTATTCGGTTAATTTTAAGTCGGAACAATGCTTTTAAGTAGGTATGGTTTATAGATCTCACACATACCTACGGCCGCACAGAGTCAGTTAACTGTTATTTAAATCGCTCCTCAGTACATAATTTGTAGGTACATATTGTGATTCTTTGTCTTCAGCACTGGTGGAGTTTGCCATAACCACGGACGTGAAAATAAAATCGGACGTCACCTTGTCTTATTGAGGAGTGACGCCGGCCGCCCACTTGCCATGTGTGTGTAATTTTTAGTGTGGTCTGTTGTGCGGTCAGTCCGACGCCGTAATGGCGGCCGATTATAACAGCATGGTGTCAATGTGTGCGTGTGATACTTGTACGAATAGAGGAGTTGGTATTACTATGGGTGCCTCACTGAATTTGTTGTTGACATTCCTTCTTTTTTTAAGTCTGTGGCCATTACATACATCCGTATACATTTTTGTTTACCATGGTAATTGATGTTATGCTACAGAATAGAGGTAGGTACTTACTACTTTTCCTTAAATATTTTGTATTTAAAATTAAATAATTGCCTACCGAATTGGACACCGGCATTAAAAAGTCATACAAATGAAGTATTGCGTTGACCTTTGGCTCTGACGTCTGTGCAGTACTTATGACGTCAGCGTTAACTTCCATTTTCCTTATAGGACCACAGAAGAAATAATACGAGTAGTACATACACCTATATAATAGTACTGACTAGGTACTATAATATTGTGTTGAAGCGCTCAACTGGCGGCTTGCGTCGATCCTAAGGGCCTTATCACACTGACGGTTTCCGAGCGGATTCAAAGCGGAACGGGTGCGCAGTGAATACGCTGCGCGTCAGCGGCGAAAACGTCGCGGACGTGAAGCGGATACACAGCGGTTTCGACGCTTGTGCGTGGCGGGATTGCAATGTACAATACGCTCTCTGAATGCACACAACAAAATGATGTCCGCGGCGAAAACGTCGCTTTGAATCCGCTCGGAAACCGTCAGTGTGATAATAAGGCCGTAAGTGATCGACTTTCATTTGACAGTCCCAAAACGCCATGTCGACGGTGGAAAGGCATAATGTATTAACCGCCATTTTAGGCGATATCGAGTTATATACATCGTTGGAATCGGGAGAATTTTCTCTTTCGAATGGTCCTAGTTTCAGCTTGATCTGAAGACTTTTATGGTCGTTAATACACCAGTGTTTTTGAAGTTTTTCATATTTTTTTGTGTTTTAACTGTACAGTAAATAGTGGATTTTGTCATTAAAACACATCTCAACTAAAAATTTTACCTTATGTTACTTTGCCTTGCTTGACTTTAACTAAATTTAAATGTTAAAACAATTTACCAAATTATAACATTATCATTTTTGTAATTGATACATTATACCCAACTTGAATTTTCTTCATCAATAGAATTAAAACATTTTACTCCGATTTTAAATGTTAGTCATTGTAAGTTAATACATTTTACTGTATTCTAAAATGCTATTGTTTCCAAGATAATACATTTTACCTATCCAAAATAAGGTAAAATTATGCGTTGAGTCGTTTTACTGTTATTTCTAGAACCTATTTTAATACAATAAAACAAATTTACTTGTTTTTTTCACAAATAACATGTGCATTTAAACTGACTGTACTAGTTTCATTTTTGGCACTAAACTACTTTACAATTTTTTATTGCATACAAAAATTTATGGTTAAACCATACAAATTAAAGCAAATTGCGAGTAAGTCAGATGGTAATATTTAAGTACGGGCTGATGCGCAGGCGCTTCAATCACCCTTCTTGTGTCGGAGAGGATGGTTACGCGCACTTTGTGCCGTTGTCAAACCTCGCGATTTACCATTATTTAAGTATTTTAGATAAGTTATTGTTTAGCGCCGGGGCTCAAAAGTGTTCGCCAAGGATCTATCTACTGGGCAAGGTCAGCTTACGAGGTTGAAGACCGAGTTCGGCACTGAAGTACGAAACTGAGAGATACTACGGACGGTTGTATGCCTCCTCTCAAGCTCCATCTTCTCGCGAGGAGAGCGACAAGCGAGCTAAACTGACCCAACACTACACAGAGGATATCCCGGACGTTAGCCTGTATGAGTTTAGAGAGGCTCTCAAATAACTTAAGAACAATAAGACACCGGGAGATGACGGAATCACAACCGAGCTTCTAAGAGCTGAAGGAAACTCCCTTCTAGTGGCGCTCCAAAAACTATTCGATTCCGTCATCAACACTGGAACTACCCCGGAAGCGTGGGGCAGAAGTGTGGTGACGCTGTTCTTCAAGAAGGGCGATAAAGCCCTTTTGAAGAACTACAGGCCCATTGCAATTCTGAGCCACGTTTATAAGCTGTTTCCGAGGCTGCTCACAAATCGCATTGCACGCAGGCTTGATGACTTTCAGCCTCCCGAACAAGCAGGATTCCGAAAAGGCTACAGTACTATAGACCACATACACACACTGCGGCAGATTATACAGAAGACCGAGGTAATCAGCCGCTATGTGTTGCCTATGTGGACTATGAGAAAGCCTTTGATTCTATCGAGACCTGGACAGTACTAAATTCTCCCCAGCGGTGCCGACTCGAGTACCGGTATAAAGAAGTATTGAAGTCCCGTGGGTGTTTGACGACCCGTGTGGCGCAATGGTCACCATGCCGGATCGCCGCGCCAAGGGTTCTGGGTTCGATTCCCAGCGAGGCGGAAATTTGAATGATGAGGTTGAATTTCTGTTCTCAGTCTGGGTGTGAATGTCCTTGTCTTGTGTGTTGTCCATGGCACCCACGACACAGGGAATCCTAGTGTGGGGCTATTTTTGTGTGAAGCGTTATTTTTTTTATGCTTTGAGCAGGCAAACGAGCAGACGGGTCACCTGATGGTAAGTGATCACCGCCGCCCATGGACATTAGCAACACCAGGGGCGTCACCAACGCGTTGCCGGCCAAGAAGATGACGATAGACCCGCTTCTTGAAGGACCCTATGACATAGCTTAGAGGGAACACCGATGCAGGTAGTTTGTTCCACAGTTTACACGTGCGAGGTAGAAAATGACGTGAGAACCGGACTGTGAACGAACGCCAGGTATCCAGATAGTGTTGATGGAATCTGGTACGTGGTGTGCGGTGACGAAAATGAACTGCAGGTAGGAAGCCAAACAGTTCTTCAGAACATTCCCCATTATACAGACGGTAGAATACGCAGAGAGAACCTACATCTCTCTTCAACTCAACCTCCTCAACGCGTTATTGGAACGAAGTTTTGGAACGAAGTTCCTTATCGCGCATTGTGAAAGGGGGCTAGACGGAAAATTACGACACTTTTTGATTCTTACGAATGACGACACTTTTTTTGAAGTGATTCAGAGAGTTTTACAGAGATGGCGCTGTACAACAAAACAATATTTAAATCGAAAGGAACTTCGTTCCATCCGGGTGTCCCTTGACACCTCACATGTTTTTTTTTATTTATTTTATCAATGGCGAATACATCACACACCTGCGATATGCCGATGATATAGTCATCCGGGCGGACTCCCTGGAAGAACTTGGTATAATGCTCGGAGACTTGAACAGCGCCTCACAACGGATGGGTCTTAAGATGAACATGGACAAGACGAAGGTTATGTCGAATGTCCATGTCACACCCGTACCGGTTGTTATTGACGGCGCTGCTCTCGAAGTTGTAGACGAATACAATTACCTAGGACAAGTGATCCAGATGGGTAAGTCCAACTTTGAGAAAGAAGTCACTCGTAGAATCCAACCCGGGCTGCGTTCGGGAAACTGCGTCATATCTTATCGTCCAAAACACTACCTCAGTGCCTGAAGTCGAAGGTGTTCGAGCAGTGTGTGTTGCCAGTGATGATATACGGATCCGAGACGTGGTGCTTTACTATTGGCCTGATCCACAAGCTCAGAGTAGTGCA
Organism: Thymelicus lineola; assembly: GCA_963932265.1. Lineage (NCBI taxonomy): Eukaryota > Metazoa > Arthropoda > Insecta > Lepidoptera > Hesperiidae > Thymelicus > Thymelicus lineola. Next base: position 11,560,594 of record OZ010681.1, on the reverse strand, counting down.
GCGGGCTATGGAAAGGGCTATGCTCGGTATTTCTCTAGGTGATCGCATCAGAAATAAGATCCGTAGACGAACAAGAGTAACCGACATAGCTCAAAGAATTAGCCGGCTGAAGTGGCAATGGGCTGGCCACATAGTGCGAAGGACCGATAATCGTTGGGAAAGAAAGGTCTTCGAATGGTGCCCACACCTCGGAAAAAGGAGCATAGGACGCCCCCCGACCAGGTGGACTGACGACCTGATGAAGACATTGGGCATCCGCTGGATTCAGAAGGCTCAGGACCGGTCAGAGTGGGGGCAAGTTAGGGGACACCTATGTCCAGCAGTGGACCTCCAAGGGCTGATGGATGGATTGTTTAGTTACGTGTTGTTTATTGTTGAATTAATTGCTTTGATTTTCCGTCCTTACCATTATAAACTTTTAATCAGTAACTTTTTGATAAATATAATTTAAGTAAAACATTTACCTTCATTTTTAAATTTTTTTTTGTCTCTTAGTGACAAGGGGATGTCATATCCCCAAAACTGTTCACCGCTGCGTTGGAAGACGTGTTCAAGCAGATGGAGTGGAAACGACGGGGCATTAACATCAATGGCGAATACATCACACACCTGCGATATGCCGATGATATAGTCATCCTGGCGGGTTCCTTGGAAGAACTTGATACAATGCTCGGGGACTTGAACAGCGCCTCACAAAAACGGATGGGTCTTAAGATGAACATGGACAAGACGAAAATCATGTCGAATGTTCATGTCACACCCGTACCGGTTGTTTTTGATGGCGCTGCTCTCGAAGTTGTAGACGAATACAATTACCTGGGACAAGTGATTCAGATGGGTAAGTCCAACTTCGAGAAAGAAGTCACTCGTAGAATCCAACTCGGATGGGCTGCGTTCGGGAAACTGCGTCATGTCTTGTCGTCCAAAACACTACCTCAGTACCTGAAGTCGAAGGCGTTCGAGCAGTGTGTGTTGCCAGTGATGACAGACGAACAAGGGTAACCGACATAGCTCAAAGAATTAGCCGGCTGAAGTGGCAATGGGCTGGCCACATAGTGCGAAGGACCGATAACAGTTGGGGAAGAAAGGTCCTCGAATGGCGCCCACGTCTCGGAAAAAGGAGCATAGGACGCTCCCCGACCAGGTGGACTGACGACCTGAAGAAGACAGCTGGCATCTGATGGATTCAGAAGGCTCAGAACCGGTCAGAGTGGCGCAAGTTAGGGGAGGCCTATGTCCAGCAGTGGACCTTCAAAGGCTGATGGATGGATTGGATGGATGATTTTAATTTTTTTACAATTTTCAGGATTTTATTAAGTTATGGAAAGTTTAGTTTGTGGCCTAAATTATATTTAAGTGTATGGTTAAACCACTTGGCCCTCTTTGTTCGAATACAATGATGTCTGTAGAACTGTTTTTCCAGGTTTGCATAGATATGAAGAAGTTACATAAAAGCGTTTACCTCTTTCTGGTCATGATTGGATGTGTTTTTAAGTCATTTTACTCGATGGCAATATCACATTTATTTGGATATAAAACAATTTACTGGAAAATATTTATATTAATATTTTGGATATAAAACACTTTGCTTGAAATTTTTTGAATATAATATTTGGATATAAACTGATTTTACCTATCTGAGATTTTTGGGTATTTTGTATAAACTCCATAAATTAATACAAATATTAGACATACGTTATTTTTTATTACATGTATGCATTTGTAATAAATTTTATTACTATTCACTTAAATTTCATAGAGATATCTTCAATACTTTAAAAGTTATGAATTTTCTAAAACTTTAATCGTCTCTCCTGGTCATTTTACTAAATGGCGGATAATACATTTTGCCTTTCCATCGTCGATGTGGTTTGTAATGTACATATTATAATCACACAACACTATTATTCCTGGCTGATTATAATAATTTTCTAATTCATTTGACAGTCCCCTTACGTCATCTAGTTTGTTGTATCATAATCATAATGGAATCAATGCAACCTATTGGCCCGAAGGATCTTAAAAGATTTCTGATTGGCCCTTATCCAAACATAAATGGCCCAATGGTTTTCTTTTGTAAAACGGAAGTAAAGTTACTTATTAATTTCAGAAAATTATTCCCAATAAGGATTTTTTAGGAAATAGGGTATAGATATACTTGAAATATTTTAATTTAATTTTTTGTCCAAAAATCATTGTAAGTAACACAATAATTTTTTTGAGAGTACTGGCTATGGGCATTCTCCTTTAAGATTCAAAACCTCCGGGTCTTAGGTATCTCAGAATAACCTCTAAAAGTTCAACTTTTTTTTCAACAGGTTCAACCATTTCAATTGGTAAGGATGGAATGGGTAGTTAATCATGACATGAAAAAAAAATTAAATATAAATTAAGATAGTTTTGGCATTGAATGTTTAATTACCTAGTACTATAATTTTGTATCTGCCTTATTTTTAAATTACGCAGAAAGATAAAAAGGCGTGTAATTTTGTTCACTGAATAGGACTCATCCTAAAAAACGAAACCAATCTTCCAAACCAATCTTTATCAATAAATAACACATTGGACAATTATTTCTTATAAGTATATCTACATACTTCCTTATTGGTTGTTACAAATGACTACATTAACACCCAATAAATTAGTATAAATTTACAAGTATTGATTAATAAATTTAACGTGATTACAAACAAATGTAATTAGTTATTAATTACATTTGTTTGTAGATAACTCAGATTAATGAAAATAATGAACAAAAATGTCTTTATAGTTATTTATTTATTTAAAACTTTTTTTAAAAGCGGAATTCAACAAAATATGCAAATACAACGATTTGCATTGCTTAGTGTTTCTTCTGTAGGTTGTGGTTGTGGTTGTGGATACATATTAATCTGTGGGACTAATTGTATCAGTTTTTTTAATATGTCGTATTTTCATAAAATCATATTCCATACCTACAACAAAATAAAAAACGACCAAGAGCATGTCAGGCCACGTGCATGAAATGCGCAATGCAATGGAAAAAAATGCAAGGAATGGGTCGGTCGCACACATCGTAAAAAAATTAAGAGTTTTTTCTAACACTTTATTATGGTAATAAATAACCAAATTAAGACTTAAGAAAAAATAACAATAGTATTTTTAGGTAATAATGAAAAAAAATTATAACCTGTGATATTTCCTTAATCCGCGTCTTAAAATAACTCGCTATGAGCTTTGGCGAATTGTTAATTCATATGGTTATGAGAAGGTATTGTAAAGAGTTTTGAAATTTTGGTTGGCGCCACAACTCGGCGCCGGCGCATAGCCATTGCTAGACCTCGCACTTCGAAAACTGGCGAAGAATTGCATCCACTCGTGACACCAAGCAACGTCTCAACTAGTTTGCATACAACCGGCGTTTTGTAAGAACCTGGCGAAAAGAAATAAATATGAGAGAGAATGGCGCGCGATCTCAGTCGATGACAGCTATTTCCCGCGCAACGTCGGCATAGAGACAGCCATTTTATCAGTTCGGAAACACGCACACACTTCATATTAAAAATAGTGGAAGATTTTATTTAATCGTGAAATAATTTAAAGTAAAAATTAAAAATGATGAAGTTCTTTGTTTTAGTCTCAATAATAAGTTCTGTGATCGGAGAAAACACATTGCGTAAGTCCATTTTTGTTTTTACGGTGAAGGTACTCGCATGAAGTAATAGTTTGCGAAAATGTGATCTTTACTACCAGTGTTAAGGTTTTACGGGAATCGCAAAGAGTTGCTTGGGCTTCGGAATACTCACCAGAATTTTTAAAGTGCGCACTACTAGTTTGAATCGACCAAATTTTGTCAGAACTAGAGGTAAAAATTCAGGAAGGATATTGCACTTGCTTTCACTTTAGATAATGATTGAAGATAGAAAATTACAAAAAATAAATATGTACAAAACCGAGTAAGTGGGTACATCAGTCATTAAATGGGACAATTTTTCGTACAATTATCCATGGCTTCCACGACACAAGGAATCTTAGGGTGGAGATATGAGTGCGTTGCGTTATAAAAAAGTCGTAGTATTAAAAAAAAACAAGCCTCAAATGTATTCATCATACCCATTAGGTACCTACTTTGATCTTGCGGGGTTTAGGCTGAAGAATACCTCTCTACATCAACTGACGTTACTGGGCAAACTTGGAATTTGGCGTCATTTCTACAGAAACCTTTTCAGGCAGAGTCCCTCCAGTGCCATTGATAAATGCGTTAATTTTCTTTATATCTTCAAAACCCAGATTCTTATATACCCCATTTAACACTGAATAAGCACTATTAGTGAAATAATCTAAACTTTAAACAAAAAAAAAACCGACTTCAAATGAAGTACACCCAATAAAAAAAGAATCGTCAAAATCGGTTGGATATTGAGTTATTCGTCCATTTATCACGCACATACTTAATGCAAATGACATGGATGTCATTGTCAGATCTCGCTCAAAATTATGTGTAACCACACGACAAGCACCAGCTTTCGATTAAAACAAGAATCATCAAAATCGGTTCACCCAGTCCAAAGTTCTGAGGTAACAAACATAAAAAAAATACAGTCGAATTGAGAACCTCCTCCTTTTTTGAAGTCGGTTAAAAATACTAAAACATGGAATAACGCTAAAAAAAGCGTTTTATGCATTTGCATATACAAACGTGCAAATGCATATAATCCAATTTCTACTCAAGAGTTTCCAAGGCGCAAAGCTCGATTTTCCGAGTTGCTTTTTTCGTTAATCGGTTTTTTCGGGTTTCATAAACATATAAACATAGCATAAAAAAAGGCTGAAATAACTGTCTTTAATGGACTTTAAAGATTTTTGCGTGAAAAGCGTGGGATTTTTTAAAATTTATAATTTTGTTTTTTATATTGTTTATAGATTTACTGAGAGTAAGTATTAGAAAAAAAAGAGTACTACCTCGGCATGAATTATTTGGTTTCACTTTTGTGTTTTTCTAATAATCATATGTATGTAAATAAAAAACATAATGTCTCAGGGCTGCTGGAAGAAATTTCATGAGAAATAAGCAGTTCCTTTGTACCATCCTTACTTAATGTTTTTTCTGTACAATGTATCTATGTGTACATAAATTATTAAATAAAATAAATATATAAATAAATGTAAATAAAAAACAAGAAAATTAATAGTAGGCATAAAATTTAAAGACAAAGAGTTGTTTAAATCATAATTAAAAACTAATGCGATAACAGAGCAACGACCTTTCAGGCTTATTAGTAAAATTTTGCAAAATAAAGTTATTCAAAAATTATTTACATTGCAAAGCTGTCTTATGTATAATATTGTTATTTCATTAAATGTAAAAGTTTTTTTGTATACCAAGGTATAGTCCATTTTTTGGACGAATTATGTAAACAATTTCGCTGAGTCCTTTTTTCATAATTTGTAATTTAAAAAAATATTTTTTTAATAATAAATGAAAAATAATTTTTATTTGCAATAAATTATTTTTTAAACTAATTTAAATTATTTATAATCGTTTTCTTTCTATAAAAAGTAGTGTTAACATTGCCAAATAAGACTCATCTAAAAAATGGGTAATTAAAAATATACAACGTTATTCTTTCTTGATAGAAAAACCTATACACGTGTCAAATATTTTCGCCTAAATAATCTACATAAAAATTTTCAAAGGTGTATCTTGAAAACTCACAAAGTTACAAGCTTGTTGTGTTTCTCCATTGTCCCCGCATAAACATGGTCACCGAGCGTGCGGCCCGCGTCATATCGCGACCGCCGCAGTTAACTGTCAACCATCTTGACGTGTTTATATTAATCCCCATTATTTACAATAATGTATTTAATAATTTTTCATAGTGAATCATTCACACAAGTCATACATAATTGTTCAGTGTCCCCCATTTTGCCTTATGCACAAACAAGCACATGTGTTGTGCTGCTCTCGGGATTGTCGGCTATGTAGTCCAAAATCCCTTGTTGTACTGCCGTCGGAATGCGATTCACACCTCGATTAACGGCGATAGGAGGCAGGAACTACCCGTAGTCCCTTAAGCGTTGCGTGCCGGAAAGCATGGTGTTCTACGACACTCTTACACCAAATTGCTCCTCGTACCGTCGCACTGCCATGGACACAATAACACCTTACACCACTTGGAGTACCATTTTTGTGTACTGCTCATTACTGTATTGAAAACTAATTTTCCAAATTTTTTACGACACGATAATAATTTTATTATGAGAGCGCAAGCAAAACGCCAGACTTGACAATCCATAGTGATTAAGTGCTCTGTGTGACACTCTTAATCAATCTCGGTTGTCAACGCAACCGAATAACAGTTTATGTATAAGTTAACAAAATTGAGATGTTAGTAGTAGTTCTCCCATGCCATATGTTTATGTGAAATCTTATTTTGTTGTTATTATAACCCACAAAGTTGAAACTATCCACCAAGGCTTAAGATGGTCGGTAATAACGATGTTTTGCATTGGTGTCCAACTTGTAACATTTTTAAAATATTTTTAGGACAAAACATAACATGGTGTAAAAATTATTGCGATCGATTCAGCAACTGATTCTGATCAAAATACATTCAGCTTTCGAATATACTAAGAATAACGCTGTAGATAGTCGCGAATCCTTTAACAATCCGCGTAATCATCTTCTAGCCGCTTAACAGAAACCATGTTAGATCGGAGCTAGGCAATGAAGTATCATTACTACACTAGCGTACAGTATTACACTAGCGTATAGTATGACATGACCATTGGGTCATACCATGGGTCATGGAATTGGCGCCAATGGGCTTCAATCTTCAATGGATTCGTTCGATTTTGAAAGGAGAACCGGGGCTCAATTTTGAAAATGGAACCTCCCGGCGGGACCACACATTTTGTTCGAGATGTCTGTTCTATGACATTATACTTCAATGCTGCAATGGAGCTAGGCACTTTCTTGAAGTTCGATCAGGAAGCAAACGTGGTGTAACATTATGCTGGGTTACAAGTAACTATCGTAACGTATTATAGAACTGATTGTAATCAGTGTATTTAGTTACAGACGGCGTTCGACACGAACTGTTTATGTAAAAGCGACGATCACTATTTTCCGTACGTAATTAACTAATGGTTCATGTTAATCAGTTTAACATTTCGGTTATATTTTAGAACCAGGCCAGGATATAAAGGAGTTTTATTTATAATTATCTAATTATTATATAATTTGTAACTTATCATAAAAAGGACTTTTATTAGGTATTTAACACAAGCTTCAGTTAACACAGTCTAATTAGGTTCTATCAATATAATTAAGCTAATTAGGTAGCAATAAAATAATCGTAACTCAATATTTTATTGATTTGTTGAATTATTTATTAATATTGAAATATGATAATATTATATTATCATTACTATTGAAATATAAAAATGATAATATAAAGATGTGCACCGTCACGTTTAAAATATTAATAAAGTTAATAAAAAAATCGGACCTAAAGCTGAGTCTACCCAATCAAAATTGGCAACTTTTGTGTTGGCAACACATGTTGGTGACAAAAGTTTCTGTAATTACCTTGTATTGGCAACAAATAAACAAATATTGGGAATCATGTTAAACATTAAAGAATACGCTTGTTGGCATTTTTTCTCTCTGTTGGGAACACAGTTGGGAACAAAAGTTGGAAACACAATTTTTTTGGTTCAACGAGACTGAGCAGCCTTTCAAAATCAAAGTCTAAAGTTATACGAAGAAAGTTTCTGATTTTCCATCTTCAATGCGGCCTGCTAACAAGTCGTCTCTTCTCAAAGTATTTAATATCTCAATACCTCCATATATAATACTTTTCTCTCTTTGAAGCTTGGTCGTATCCAATATTTATGCTTCAAAAACATAAATGTGAAATGAGAGCCAAGTTCAAAAAAGAATTGAGATATAGAGTGTCAAGTTCTGTGTAGAAAATTCTAAAATTTTAGTCACAAGAACATGTAATTGAAGCTCTATATCTTGGTTGACAATTTTTTGATGTTAAATAATTATGTCATGACGGTCAGAATGATGGCAGCGAATTACAGAAAGCGTGACGAATTAGTTATTCAGTGGACATTTCGTGGGTTACGCAATCCGAGGCTTAAATATAAGTACAGTAAAACTATATTTACTCTATTAGAAATTATTTTAATACTAAAAATTCATTTACTAATTACAGGATCACTGAGTTGGCAAAATAATTAATCTAATATAAAAATCTCGTGTCACGGTGTTTGTGGTCGCACACCTCCGAAACGGCTGAATCGATTTTCATGATTTTTTTTTGTGTATACTTATTTAGGTTTGTGTATACTTACTTATTTACTTATTTGTACCTTCGGTGCAACAAAGGCACAACAGCTTTTTTTGTAATTTTACATGAGAGGACTTTAAGATTTTTTCACATTCGCATTTATTTTCATATTACTGGATTACTATCTGTAATAGGTTACAAATATATATACTATTAATTGCTTATAGTTTCTGCTATAGTTTCACGTAAAATGCTTGTTTTATAGACAATTTGGCATACTAACTCAATTTTACAGTTTTGGTTATTTGTGACTTTGTTGCACCGAAGGTGCGTTATTATACTCGTAATAGGTGGTAAAGTATATTTTATATCGCTAGGTGATTAGAGTGTACATATTCAGAATATGTTGGTAGTAAATGGTAAATATTTGAAAAAAAGAAAATTATGTATTGACATAAGAATCAGAATTTCTGTATTTTTGTTCCTTTTGTTTTGGCTAATATGAGAACCGGTTTAACCGAGATCCTCTATAGTTTTCTCCGTCTTGTCTCTGTATTCCGTGGTTTTTCCTCCTATATTACCTTCCGTACATACACCGATCAGTTGCAGTTTAATCATATACAGATAAGAAATCAACACTAGTCAGTATTATATGTACTTCAATTTCTCTATGCATAGAAGATCGAGGGCACAAAGCATAATTAATGTCGTCAAAGAAAATTGAATAAAGAGAAGTTACGTTGCCTTTTCTTTATTCAATTTTCTTTGACAGCATAAGTTATGCTGCAGGCGCGAAACTTTCGTTATGCATTAATGTACCCCCGGACATTATCAAACATACATTCCATCTCACTTGGTATTGATTAAAAAATATAGATAAAATCAAATTATATGCTAACAATTTAATCCCAAAAAAATATTATGTGCTTTTCAAACTTTTGAGCTTTTGTAAATGTAAGTCAATTTTTGTCTACAGAAATATATTATAAATAAATTAAGCACAACATTAGGGCAGCTTTTGTAATAATATAATAAAATGTAGATACCTACGATACCTATTTGTAAAAGAATATTAAAATAAAATATTATTTTTTAAATCGTAGCACAATTTAAGAGAAGGTTATATCAATAGACAATTTAAATGCTATAAGACCTTATTTGAGCTATTGATACCTAGAAAATATCTATCCAAATAGACATTTAGAATTTTCCTCACGTTCATGTCACGCTAAGTTTTGCAAGACCACTTGGAAAGACATTAAAATCTAATTTAAGTATAATATCTGATGCAAAAAATATTACCTGATAAATAACATATTATAATATCTAACTTAGATTTATCGTGATGAATTTGGCGAGGCTTGTCACAATATCTTCGTTTATAAATAAAGTAACAATAAAATAATTATTTAACAACTCAATAATAAGGTTATCTCTTAACTGAGAATTCGATTCTCTTGACTTCAAATAATTCATTCTTAAATTCTCCTCATTTTGTGTTTGCCTTATGTCTTAATTACAGATTATAATAAAAAGACGATGCTAGATTGTTTACTAAATAAGTAATAATATCTCTACAATACAGACTACACATATATCCTGTTTATCTGTAGAATCTCGAAGCAACGGTCTCGGTTGCCACACGCGCAAGGTCGGTTGCTCAAACATGTGCAACGACCTAACGAAAGTGGTCGTGTAGCAAGCCTTGCAAAGAAATGCTATCACGACACAACGCACTATAACCCACACTACTAGGTATATACTCACACTATATACTCACAGTATATACTCACAGTATATACTCACACTATATACTCACACTATAACCCAGAGTTTATTTATTTATTATTTATTTACATGTTTATGTCACCTCTTAAAAAGAAGAAACAAAGGGCAAAGTTAATGCCCAATGCAATGCAATGTTAAACTTAACTTAATGCTTAATGAGTTGCCAATTGTCAGAATTTTTACGCTCGTCCGGACTTTTGTAGTTCTGTCCAGATTATGTCCTGCTTTTAAAATTGTCCGGATTTTTTATTTGTCCGAGTAAAAAAAACTTAAAAATAAATTACGGGTTTGAAATTATTTTATCTGTCCGAATTTACTTGTCTGAATAAAAAATACTTTAAGTACCTAAAAGGTAATGGATATACTTTCATATTTTTAAATTATAAATGTAAATCAGTCTCACCTCAAAAAATCTAATAATATAAGTTCTAATTCAAATTAAAATAATTAATTAAAAACAAAAAATCTATTTTTTATTAATTTTCGCAGTTTTTTTTTTTTATCCAAGTAATTTCGAATTTTAAAATGGTAATCCTCCCAATGTACACACAAGCCACAGATCGTTAACCAGTGGGCCTATTATAAACTATTATAGGTGGAGAGCCCAGGGCCGCCAGACATCACTTATTTTCTGACGGATGAAATGTGGACGATTGAGTAGTGTTAGTATGTACTATGATCGTATGCCTACTTGCTAGCTTGGAAAAACGGCCAATTTCCAGGTATCAGGTGATCAAGGTACAAAAAATCATTACTAAGTTCACGTATTTTCTCATGGCTGATTTTCACGTATGTTCTAGATATTATAGTCAGAAATAAGTTGTCAATACTCCCAGACACATTCCGTGGGCCATTTTGCTTTACAGACACCTTGAAGCTGCCAGTTTAATGAGTTAAGTTCACGTATATTCTGACGCTCCATTTTTATATATGTTATGTATATCTGTCCAGGAAAGGTATGAATGGAACAGGAATCATGTGTTGCCCTTACCAAAGTTCACTGACCCACCCTCACCTTCACTCACCCACCAGCTGATCGCGGCACTGCGGCGCGGCGTCGAGTGTTTGTACACGGTGTCCACCCACAGAGATATTAAAATTAATTTAGGGGATGATTGGCCTCTTGGATCTGTCTGTCTTCTTGTCAAAGGTTTTAAAATAGTTGTCAGGAGAACATATATAAAAATGGAGCGTCAGAAAATACGTGAACGTAACTCATTATTTTGGCAGGTTCAAGGTGTCTGTAAAGCAAAATGGCCCACGGAATGTGTCTGGGAGTATTGACAACTTATTTCTAACTATATTATCTAGAACATACGTGAAAATCAGCCATGAGAAAATACGTGAACTTAGTAATGATTTTTTGTACCTTGATCATCTGATACCTGGAAATTGGCCGTTTTTCCAAGCTAGCAAGTAGGCATACGATCATAGTACATACTAACGCTACTCAATCGTCCACATTTCATCCGTCAGAAAATAAGTGATGTCTGGCGGCCCTGGGCTCTTAATCTATTATAAAACCATTCATGTTCCAGGCAATTCATTTCTCGGGCTTTAAACGTGGTATGATTGGCTAAATAAGTGTCACGTCACCGCTTTCGTAACACAAAGACGTTTAGGTACACTGGAATTTGGCTGGAATTAAGAGTTCATAATAGACCGCTTGGAATGAAATCTACTTGAACTTAAAGTTGAACTGTCTATCACTACTGACTGCTTTGTCAAGGATGAATGAATAGTTTTAATAATAGTCTTAATAACTTAAAAATGATGTCTTTCGCCCCAACTCAGAGTCACTAATGGTTATTTTAATCGCTTCTTAGTAAAGTATCACCATACTTTTGTACTAAGGAGCGATTTGTTTAATAAATGAGGATTAACACGTATACAGACATAATTATATGTCGTACATAGAAAATATTTGAGAAAAACTATTATTGATGGTATTTGTTAACTACTGCTAAGATCATTTTCGATTTAGAAATCCGTTTTCGGAATAATAAGTTTTTGGATGCTTCTTTTGGATAGAGTCGTGATTGTGTGTGTATTTAATGCAACATACCACACATTTGGAAGCATTCTTTATGTTATATGTTCTTTATGTTATTGTATTCTATATGTTCATCCGCTAATCTCAGAAACGGCTTAAGACCAATTTGGATGAAGTGATTAATGAATATAATTCTGCGAATGTTTCATTTTAATCAATTTACAAAATTTAAAGATTCCCGTTTAAACATAACTATTTTAAAGTATGTGCAAATACTTAAGCATAAGTTGCTGAAACGAAGCCAAAGCGCCCAAAGCTTTTTACTATATAAACAAAAAAACTGGCTGGTAACAAAAATCCCATCAAAAGAGCAAACAAATCTGACAGGTAAAGTACATTAAAATAAAAATTGAATTTAATTCCGAACTCGCTTCAAAATGCTGTTCAAATATAGAACGTCCTTATTAGTCTTGTAGTCGTCCGTTGACATGTCCTTAGACGGAATCGTACGCGAATGTAAATAGATGCATTGTCTCAGTTTACATGCTGTTGACGCTCAGAACTGCCCCGACCTTCGTCGGTTATAGTTTCGGCCTTAATTTAATTATTAAATCGGCACTTAGTATCCCATAACAGGTGAAGAACAAGGTGACGATTAAAACCTCGTAAATCCTGATAGAATTCAGGATTTATTTCTTAGATAACTCAATATCGAATTTAGTTAATCGCATCTCCAAGTAGAAAAATTCATTGAGTTTCTTTTAGAGGAAATAAAGATGACTGCGGATTGTCACAAAGAAGTTTACCTAATATATACCTAATAACTTAAACTATTAAAGGTTGACATTGTACACAACTCTAGAATGAAACATGAATTACCGATGCGTTGCTGGGTAGATATGAGAATAGGTGGTAAAGTATATTTTCATAGGTGTCCCTATCTAGAATTTTTTCATTAAGAATCACTCTCATCATTTTTCTCCATCGCGCCAAAAGTATAACTTCAAAAATATGATCCGATGTACAGTGCATACAATACCTTTCCTTCACGGTATGTTAAGCTTACTTCCTAGAATTTAAGGCAACCGACCGGACCGGGGAAAGGTAAAACGATAACTTTCCGTTACTTTCCTTTTGTTACGGCTAATCTTTATTAAGTAATGCTTATTACTTAACTTGCGTAACTTATAATGAATTGGTGCGAAGTGGTCTATCCATCTTCTTGTTCGTTCTATCTCGAAACCATGACCAAGTAGGTACCTACTTACTTTTAGTGTAAGTTCTTATGCTCAGTCAACGAACTGTGTCGGGTTCAATAGCCTGATAGCTCATCATTATCAAAATCCATAACTGTTCCTCTACTTTGAGTCTCTACTCACAACTAAGGAATGATAGGGCAACCACAGACCACAGGGTATGTGGTTTGAGGCTAATGGGCCAATTTAAGTGCCACTTTTTAAGTGCATTGGCCGTTTCAATGTAAATAGATAAACATCGTAATGTAAAATGTTCATCTAAAGCGCTGTCATTTGTTTTGATATGTTTAGAATAAGATTACGCTAAGACTAAGGGCGTGTTGTAAACTGACGTTACCCAAACCACAACGAGTAATCACCAATCCTTGAACTGGATTTCTGAATGGGCCTGACAGCTTACAGCTTACGTAATAATCCATATTATTCCACAGACTAAAAATAATCCATATTATTCCACAGACTAAAAATAATGCTTTATACATAACACAATACAATATTCTTTATTGTGCACACTATAAGTACATAAAATATTACAATTTTAGTATTATTAGACACAATAGGCGGTGTTATCGCTATAATAGTGACTTCTACCAGACAACCTAAGGGTAGATGATACAGACGTTCAAGAAATGCGTAGGTAGAGGTGCAAACAGTAAGAAGTTTACGAATTAATATTTAAAACAAAAGATAAAACAAACTATGTACAAACTAACTTAATGTTTTATGTTAACCTGATGGTAAGTGATGGTCGTCAGTTAAAATAAAAAAGTGCACTCCAAGCTTAGTGAAACCGCATCGAAATCGATTAAGCTGTTTCTAATTTGCGGTAACAAACGCACAGGTAAACGGACCAAATTAAAAAAAATCTATTGCGTAAATAAATACCCAATTAAACTAATAATTTTTCTCAACAATTTTTTTATTATGTTTGTATGTTACTCTCACAACGTCACTACTCACTGTGCAATCGTCCAAACGAGATGGTAACAAACAAAATTCGGTACAAGGTCACAACGAGCTCGAGATTTCAGATTGCATAGTTGCCGGTTTTTGCGGAATAAACATTTAAGTATGTTTTAACCTGTTTGTTTATCTGTGGACTGTCACTTGATATACTAGTGATTTAAACGGTTGCCAGTGTGGTCATTCCCACAGGATGATCTGGGTTCAAAGCTGAACGCGCTGGTTTTCAAAGTTATACGCATACCTAGCGCTCTGTCTGCAGGTTTTCTCGCGTTTTTGGTGATAATAAGTACCCCACATCTTATTCCAGATATGGTCTACTTGCATGCTAAAAGCAGAGCGATTTTCGGCCAATTTCGATTTGGTTTGATGTAGTAAGTGCCTAGTAACATGCATATTAAATAGCACTGTGACACGAGTGTGACATAATCATAACCTATAAATTAATGTGATTCATTCTAGGATTGCATTAGTTGGCTATTGCAGGCAGCCGTGAAAATTGGAGAAATTAAACCTTTTGCAATGATCTAATTACCAGCCAAGTTTCAGTCTTGTTTATATGGGCCTGAGTTTCTATGGAAGCTGGGTCTCTCTTTTCATGAAAATCTGTACAAACTTTCACATTTACAATATTAGTAGAATGGAATAGTAGATTTGGAAGATCCGTCTCGGCTTCGTAGTGAGTACAACGAAACTTCCTTCCACGATTGCCTAAAATTTCATCAAAATCGGTTGGATGTATTATATTTTTATCACTTGCAGTGAAGGAAATCTGTAATAGAGAATTATTTATAATGTTCCCAGAAGTGTATGAAGTCTGGTCTGACCTTCAAGTTATAAGTGGTGTAACTAACACATCTTTTTTAATAGATTACAAAGGTGGACCACCGGCAAGAAAAAGTGCCCGTGGTTCACCTAGATGTACTAAGATGGACCACGACCAACGCCTGCCTTCACTGGGTTAGCGTATTAGACCTGGTAGATTGATGACCTGTAATCGAAGCCGAGCTTTGCTTTGCGGAAGCGAGGTTGTGATTTCATAGTGATGACTTCCTTCACCGAAGGCTCTATAAAGTAATTAATTATTAATTTGCACAGTAATTAATTTTGAGTATAACAATTAAAAGCACATTTTAGTGTGCAGAGTTTGAACTTTAATCTTTAGTGATGAAGACCAGTTTGCTATTGCTTATTGTAATTACTAATTACTTAGGAATAAACTTATTGTAAGGTTAATTAACTAACCTAGCCTAACCTAACACTACCGGAAGAAAACACCGGAAGTATATTTGTGACGTAATAGCTCATTATTACAAGACTATATGTTTTTACATAGTGCAGAAAAA
The DNA here is from genome assembly GCA_963932265.1 of Thymelicus lineola. Lineage (NCBI taxonomy): Eukaryota > Metazoa > Arthropoda > Insecta > Lepidoptera > Hesperiidae > Thymelicus > Thymelicus lineola. Next base: position 11,544,969 of record OZ010681.1, on the reverse strand, counting down.
CTTTAAAGTTCACATAAAGGCTTTAAATATAATACCTAACTTTAGAATTTTTTGAAATTCACTCAAAGATTACAGATTAAAGATTCACTCGAAGATCTTGGCAGTTTTGTGCAAGAAATCGTAATGTAAATTCCTTTGACTACTTACTGATATTTTAACAGTTTTTTGCTCTCCTGTAAAATTGCAATTTTCATCTTTTGCCTTTTTTCCACTGAGGGTACGATATTAGATAATTGTTGGCTACTAAATAAATTAAACACACATAATTTTTAGAGGAGTCCTATTTCAAAAACTAACTTACATACAGAAATCTTACTATTTTCACGTTACATACGCTTCGAGTAGGTAAGGTATACTTTTTAGATCTGTTTTACACAAGCACACATCTTTCATCTCTTCAACCTTCAACCAAATATTATACTTAGGAATAACCTACATAATATGTATTCGATTTGGCTAAGTTATATGTAACAAGTAACATTAAATTACATTAATTGCTGTGAATACAAGTATTAAATAAATAAATAAATATCTATTGATTTCACACCAACCAAAGAAGATACAATTACTAAACAACGCAAGATCTAAGAACACCTATCGATTCCGTTACCTTGTCCGCAGATAGGATCACATCACAACAACATACCATACAACATAGTACATATGTTGCACCTTAGTATATGTCTCAACACTCCCAACTTATGCTAAAGTTTTACAAAATTTAATTAGTATGTCCGAGGCATTGCTTCGCGTCCTCGGCTCGTGATTCACTTGTTTTATAATTAAAACATTATGGGAAGTGTCATAGCATCTGTTATAAAGCGATCATTAAATAATTAATATTCTTCTATTACTAAAATAATTCTTTGAATAAATCACTGGTTAATTACAATACAACAAGTTAATTAATGTTTAATATAACGCTATTATAAAATCCACCAAAATAAATAAATAAAAGTTTATACACTTATTCTGCCACGCGTATTTCCATTCTGTACAAAGTCAGAACGCAAGTGATTGAATGTTATCGCTTATATGAATGGAAAGTTTAACTAGGTTAGGATTCGCTGATTTAGACGCGGAAAAGGAACCCTGCAATGATTCCATCGACATCAATGACGTAGCCACATTCGTTTAAGTTTAAAAGTTATTAATTTAGTTAATGTAACTTTTATAATTTTGAATACACATATTTAAAATCTAAATATTCCTGGAAACACGGGAATATGTACCTTATTATTTTGTTTTTATTGGCTATTTTTGTGGAGTAAGTTAAGGTTACCAATGCGTTGCTGCCCAAGCATGACGAGATAAGAATCAAAGAAATTATTGTTAAATTCTGTTTTTTAGCGTGTTTAGTTCATCACTATAATGTGTTTAAATCGTCGCTTTCTATCTCACTTATGTGGCCTCCTTTACCTACTTCCATATATTCCGAGAATCCAGGGCCGTCAGACTTTACTAATTTACAAAATATACAATAGAGTAGTATTAGTGTGTATAGTAAACGTATGTATATATTGTAATAAATAGCTTACCCCATTGGCCAATTCTTCGGTACAAACTCCTGCAGATGCGTAAAGATTGGACTCACTTTACTTACAGTCTGATGACTGATTGTTACACAATGTTGTACACGGTAAACAATTTTAAATTGATACTGCTGAACAAATTCTACGGGCAGTATTTATTGCCAGACGAACCACCGTATAAAGCCCTGGGCTATTAAACTAATAAGCGATATCATTAAATTCGATTCTAGTATCTCGCCTGAGGTGGAACTAGAGCGTTATGAATAACATGTGTAAAGTAAGGAAGCTATGCATCACAGTCTTGGCAACATAATTCGTTTTACACCAGCCTTTGTATGCAGCTGTCAGAACTTATTACTACTACGAGTGTATGAAGTATTGTTATAATTTTATGGCGTGTGTAAGTAGTTCAAACATAATAATATCAAATATGTGGTTCAAATATACACAAAAAATACAGTTTACTTTTTATGGCATTTCGGCCGAAAGTATAGAAAACGTAGGCGAATTCGTAATTCGGCGAAATAATCGATGTTAAAGGTACCTGCACCTAAAATCGGCTGCTATGGAATTTCACTGTGTAAAAATATAGAATAAGTTTACTTATTAATATAGGCTATGTGAATGCCAACGTGAATGCTATCTCTCTATATTTAACCCGTTTGGTTAATTTTTCTGGTATTATTTGTCTCGATGCGGTGGTAGAATATAAATTTATATATCTATTTGAGCCTTAGCATCAAGCGCATCAGCACGTTATAAATGCATGCATGTATAATGTGACTTGTTGACCTTCATTTCATGGAATGGTTCATTTATTATAATAAAATATAATTGATTAACACGCTATTGCCAAGTAATTAATAATTGTGATCTCTGACACGTTTACCTTAATCCGGTTTCGATACAATTATATAATTATCGCTCAAACAATGTATTTAATTACGTATGGTGCAACAAAATCTCTTGGTTTATGGACGGTCAATAAAGCAAATTCATGGAAATCTAAGTACTTTGGAAGCCTCCTTTGCCTGGCTAAAATAAATAATAAATAAAACTCTGATCATTGTCTTTATGTCAACTATAGTTAGTATTAACATTTTAACATAAAAAAAATAGATTTTATCCATGAGTAGTTGAAAATATTTAATTTTACTGATTTAAAGCTATCTATCTTATCACGTTTTTACTTAATTATTTAAAAGAAAATTGGTAAAACATCTTTAAAAATAAAGAAGAACTTAACTTTAATTTTTATTTGTTTCAGTTATTTTGTTTTTTGTAATCGTTAATTTCCGTGTGCTTTATATTATAAATCCAAATAAATCTTTAATTATCTCACTGAATTGTAATTTTTCATCTTACAGCGGAAGACTTCACCCGCTGCCGGCAGAAGGACCCGAAGCTAAATGACTGTCTGAAAAACGCGGTACCTGATGCGCTGAGAAGAATGAAGAAAGGTAAGCTCATCTAAAGTATGATGAACCTCTGTGAATCTATTCATCTTTTTTTCAACATGCAATACAACTTAATAAAAGAGGGAGAGAGAAGGGTGATGCTTTGCCGTCAAAATACCATTCCATCATGAAATACTGTTGGCATTACACCTACTGCAGGTAGAGACAGATCCCCTGGTAAGTTATTCAACAAAGACCTTCATTAGCACTTAGCAGGACATTGACTTGAACTCAAGCTGAAGCTCGTTCTTCGCGGATAAAAGGTCACACCAACCCAACAACTAAGTCAACAGTTAAATTGATTAGTTGTAAATATAATAAGATGATTGTTAGTCGTAAATATTGTAGATTCTTGTTACCACATTATCCAAAAAGCATTCAAAACATACTTTCTACTTTTATTTCATGAAGAAATGTTATTATCTTTAATTAACAACACCTATCACTGCCGCTAACTAGCCCATGGCCGCCAACCGGTACAGTAACCATACGTGATCAGTGCAGGCCATAAGAGGTGGAAAAATTCTGCATGAAACTCAATCGAACTAACCACTTTATTTGTCTTTATAGCTGTTTGTTCACTCAGTTTATTTTAAACTTAAACACCAAATGACGCACTTAAGTTTTTGCAAATAAACCTCAACGATTTTTCGTTGACACTAAAAATCATGATGCGTAGTTTTAAAAGAGGTTATTATATATTTCTCTCTGTTTAAATCATATTTATTTTTAATAGGTCGTTAGCACTCATAAGTTTTCGTTAAGTATGGTGATTTTCAGTTCTCACGTGTAAATATCAGATAATGATTCGCAATTGAACGTAATGATGGTTTAATTTACCATAGATAAATTTAACCATGTATTAATGTACATATAATAGTCTTAATAGTATTATCAATCGTGATTTTGATCTGAGTTTCATGAATTACTGTACAGGCGTTGAAATTGCAATTTGTGTTACTACCAATACATAAATAGAGTTCACGTGGAAAATCATGTCCCTAATTGTATCATAGCTATTCTTCCAAATGGAAGAAAGATTATTCTATGGTATTGGTTATACAATAATATTCCTTTTACGCTCCATGAGATATTTCCAGTTTTCCTAACGTTTACATCAATAACAGTATCTACTACGCCATGATCAATAATCGAATCCCATAAAATGTCCCACACGTATTGTTCCAAATAGGATGACATATTCCTTGTGGAAGAAAGGGGTATTCTACGGTATTGGTTATACAATAATATTCCTTTTACTTTAGCTCCATGAGATATTTCCAGTTTTCCTAACGTTCATAACAATAACAATCTACGCCGTGATCTCAGATTAAAGAAATAAAAGGCAGATATAACTTTCGCAAAGAAATGCAACAAATGACGTGAAGCCACTTTTTCACTGTGTGCATGACAATCATATTGACAACTAGCAGTGGCATCGTAGAGACACATACTTCTTTGTGTGTGTAAGTTGCCACATTGAAAACAAAAAGTCGCAATCTCCCGCTATTTAGAAAATATTTTTTGCCATATTTTCGACTTCAAATATTATACAATTAAATTGGCAAATTATTTATTATAGTATCACTAGTTATCAAAAAGTCTAGATATTAAATATGTCAAATGTTCTTTTAATATACAGTACTTAATATGTTGAATTGTTTTAAATTATGGTTTTTTCTCTTTTGGGTAGTTATTTTTCATTGAAAAATATAAAAAATTTAAAACATTTATTATAATTAAAAATAAATGAAATATATATAATATACGTCATCTTCATTAAAATGCAATGAATAAACAAAGCAAAATTTGGATGGCCAATCATTATCTTGCCTACTTTGAGGAATAATAAAATCCCATTTATCTCGTATAATAGTATTTGTCGGCAATCTGCAAAATAAAATAATTTATTGAGTAGGCTAAACAGGAACTAAAATAGAATACAATATTTTCTTTCAATCGTGCATTTTATCGTAGACAAACGTGATATTTTCAATCAACCAGGTTTACCTATGTTAAAAACCTTATTTTATCCCTCTAATCCTTTGTACAATCTATCTTACGTTTGTAATAACCCAGCGACTGGTATTTATGCATTGGCTGCATTTCCTCATTTTTAGATTTAAATAAATACAACTATTTATTTTTAATTTTTTTTTTTGATATAAATTTATAATCGATCAGTGTTCAAATAACCCATGCATATTTCCCCTCATTTAGGGTAATCGATTTTCATATAAAGCTGGTATAAAATTGAATAATTGTCGAGGTTTTGTGTTCCGAGCGCACCTCAAAAATATTATTATAAATAAATAATAAAATAATGAACAGTTACCTGTGAAAAGATATCTAATCTTCTTTTGCTTGATTTTGGGAACAACTTTAGCAGTGTTTAAAATTGCAAGACGGAATTTTATCTGAGAAAATTATTTAATAAATTTTGACAATTGTGACATGAAAGCTATTTGACGCTTTCTTTAGTACTGAATCGGGTTTGTATTTGCTTTTTTAGTTTATATTTGCTTTGGTAGCTTTACATTTTAGTTGGATGAATATATCTGCCTTTTATTTCTTTAATCTGAGGCCGTGATCAATAATTAATCGAATCCCATAGAAAATTCCACACGCATTGTTCCAAATGAGTAGATTGACATGTTCCTTCTTCTAAATATTTAGGTTTTTTACGACTTTTCTTGTATGACAGCATCTGCATCGGCTGATCGTTGTAGAACCAAAGAGGTCGCTCACCGACAGGTATGTAGGTATATAAATCATTAAACACAATTCTATGACTGTCATAAAATATCGTAATAAGACAAAAACTATAACTAATTGTGGTTGGATGCAAATTTATTTATTTATTTATTTTATTTTTCTTTATTTGGGAAACATACAGTGTCTTATATCTACAATACGAACACAATATATTATCTTTTACACCATTTATTAGTTTCCGCAAATTGACATGATTAACATTCTACGACCATAATAAAATACTTAAGTACATAATTTTAGACCAATTTGACAACCTCTAGATGAGCTCATGTTATGTTGTTGCAATGTCAGCTTCGATAAACAAGTCAATCAACCACAGATATTATAGCTATTGTACAATTTGTACATGGTCCTGTTTTTTTTAATAGTTGTCTAACGAGTGTACCAACTACTTATGGTACGAACTACTGGTTACCAATGTCCAATGGTGAAGGACATCAGGTACAAGGAAACATCAGTACATACTGGCCAAAGCCAAAGCCGTAGTCAAAAACTCATTATTACTTCGAGCACACTCGAGAATACACAAAACTGGTTTTTTTGTGATATGACCATAATTGTAATGTACTGAATTGTGTACATTTCCGTGATACTCTATCATGTATTATATTTTTTCGATACTGATTACTGCTATGATGAGGCTTGCTATTGAATTATAAATAAGCCTTCGAGACCTAGACCGCACTTTTTTACTGCGGTAAGGAAGCGCGAAGAGCTCACTCAATAGCTGTTTTTACATGGAAAGATTCCAGAGCTTTCAATGCCCAGGGTCACACAATCAAATATATGAGCTTGAATGAGCCAATAATGGAAAAAACCTCTAGATGAGCTCATGTCATGTTGTTGCAATGTCAGCTTCGATAAACAATTAAGTCAACTTCTGTATGATTTGGTTACTAACCTTCCGGGTTTTCGATTTGAATGACATTCTAAGAAGCTTTAAGTCCATGATTATTATTCGATAAGTAAAGGAGGTCTTTGTAATAGAAATCTATAATCTAATCCTTAAAATGTATACCCATACCTAAGTACCAACTAAATATTGTAAAATTAAAATTGGAATGTTAGCTTATATCTTTATTAATTAAAATAATTAACAAGTACTTATTACTAATTCGAGATGCAAAGAATGCTAATTTAATAGGTATAATCAACATTAATGTGTAATTTCAAAATATTTCGTGGGTACAGGCTACAAACTATTTATTAATTAACTGATGTTTTGCAAAAAAATCACAAATTATTTTTTAATTAATGTTGGTTCAAAGTAGTTAATGAATTTTGTTACAAATTCAATATTAACAAAAAAAATATAAACCAAATGAGACGTCTAAAGAACGGACAATAGGTACTATAGGTACAATAGGTAATGATTAATAGGCACTACTAGACAATAGTTAATAGACAATAGTCTGTCTAACATTAAATTTGAAAAGACTTATTTTTAAAACAATATTCATTCTGTAAAGTCTTATTCCTAGAGGAGTTAATTTAAGCCTGAGCCACTATTATGACGATATAGTAGAATTCTTTGGTGAGCTTTTATCAGATTAATGCTAATGATCAATAAAAAGGAATTAAAATTTGGAATTAATTAATTAATTTTTTTTTGGAATTTGGATTAAGGAATTTATTGTGTGTACATAAATAATAAAATAAATAAATAAATAATAAATAAAATTTGTTCAAAAAACATAAATGGTTCGTTTATAAGAATCTGAAGTAGAAAATAATATCAAAACTGTAAATAATGATGAGGGAAAAGAATAATAAAATTATATCAGTGAGTCTAGCTTTAGAATATTTAACAAAACATGTTAGACCACAAAAAGTATTTAGACCCTGGGGACGATTTTAATCGTTATACATAGGTAGGTAGGTATTATATATAAAAACTGCAGTATTTTATATTTGAGGAGTTCAACAGAACTGTTCAATTCGTCATAGACCCCATGGACCTACATCTAAGTTTTTATCAATATGGGGATAGGACAAATCTGGAAATAATTCCTTTCAAATAAAATAATATTTTTTCAGTGTAAAAAAAATACGAAGGAATTAAGAACATCCTCCTTTTTTGAAGTCGGTTAAAATATGGATAATTGTATTCATATACTTGATTAGTTATAATGCATAGTTAGTTTTAATTTATAAGATCTTGTTACATGATGCAAACTTACAATTTTACGAAATAATGTTGAAACAAAATGGCACGCCCATTTTCCCGCCCATATAAAATTACAATATTTATTTATTTAACAATTTTTGTACACAAATACAGTATGTGAGACTTAATAATAGAAATTTTGTACAAAGGTACTGCTTATTTCTATCAGAAATCAATATGTCACTCAATCTGGACTTACTTTCATAAATCATGCCTCACAAAAGATTCACTCTTCTTGAATTTGTTTTTCAGGTATCCCGGACCTCTCCGTGCCCCCCTTGGAGCCCCTTCTGGTCTCCGGGATGAACATCGAGTCAGGCGTGGGACCAGTGGTCATTGCGCAGAACTACAAAAACATTAGAATACATGGACTCACCGACTCCATCTTGACCAGTTATAAGTGAGTAATATTAAACCATAAGTGGAGACCATGTATCGGAAAAAGGAGCATAGAAGGCCCTCCGACCAGATAAACAGACGACCTGAGGATGACAGCGTGGCGCAAATTAGGAGAAGCCTATGTCCAGCATTGGACTCGCAAAGGCTGATGGATACATGGATGGATGGATGGATGATATTATATAGGCAGGGATCTTGTTTCTCAAACAGTTGTCATACAGAACAAACCGCCACGATGAGCTTGGCGTGGCAGTTTCTGTGTGTCTGTCTACAATACATCGTCACGTAATTTGCACGCTTAGAGCACGCTTACAACACGCGACGTGAATATCGCTCCCGGCACAATATAGTGCATTTTCAATTAATCTGCGGTTGGGCGTAATGTTGGAAGCATTAAAATAGGAGTATAAAAATTAAAATGTTATATTAAATGTAATGTTTTATATTGTTATGTCGTGACTCGTAGGTAATATATACATAATACCGTTATTACCTTTGATAAATTTGATAACAACGCTATTATTATGTCTATAAAATGGTTATTGAAATACCACTTATTTCATTGCTACCAACATTACGCCCAAGTGCTAATTTATTTGAAATGCAATATAGCCTATTATATTATTATAGGGCACGTGAAGCCTTGAGCATAATTATCCCACTACGCTGCTACAATGCCGATTAGTATAGGGGCAAATGGAACTATCAGGATAAAACAAAACCACCAAGGGCACCAAGCCCCGAAAACATCCTGAAGTTGGTCGGTCAACCTTTCTTTGAATTCTTCGTTATAACAAGTCATAGTAAAGGGACTAAAGGGGCTAAGCATTTTTTCCGAAACACGGACGCCCGAAAACATTCTGGAGTCTGTCAACCTTCCTCAAATCTGCTCTAATATCTCAATCTCTTTGCTTTAATACCTGGCCATAAACGCTAAGAAGTAGATATTGTACTCTACAATTACTGACTTATGCAGTATGTGCAGTAGACACAAAAAGGTAAGTAGAGTAGGATTTACATCGATTAGGTTTAGGCACGACAGTTTTAAGCCTTTATTTTATACCCGTAAATCTCGCGTCTGTCCTTAAGATAACTCTCGTGCGCGGCTAATTTGTTTTTTGTCAAACAATTTTTTTAAGCAAGTATTTATTTTATGTTTAGAAGTAAGTACCTATTTATAAACCATCAATTTCTATGACATCATCACCCAAAATAAAAAAGACAATGTTTTATTTACACCTGTAAAAACTTGCCGTAACTAAGTAATGCCCCAACTCAGATTCACTAACGGTTACTTAAATCGCTCCTTAGTACAGTATTTGTATTGTACAGTATTGTATCGTGATTCTGAGTTGGGGCGTAAGTTTTTACAGAACGTTAAGTGTTTCATTTAAGTCTCTACATCAAGTAAATCTTCCTCTTTTCCAGGGCTGACCTCAAACGCCATCGTCTTCGCACAGACTCACTAACACCTAAAATGGAGTTCATTGCTGACTATGTGATGAAGGGCAGGATCTTGGTGCTTCCGATCCAAGGCAAAGGCATCGCCAACATCACTTTGCGTACGTATTTACAGTGCCATCTATTAGGGAGTAGCGAAACTAATGTTATGTAGTGCCACCTGTTAGCCACTTGTCATAGCGTAAAATTACAATATGTTTTATATGAAACACAGATGGCTCTGTTATTAATAAATGCGTGTGCGTATGTGTTTACAGTACCATCTATTAGGGAGCAGCGAAACTAATGATATGCCACCTTATATTCACTTGATACAGCCTTATAATTTAAAAATATCGATAAACATTGTCGATGATTTTAAAATGATAAATAATATAAAAGTCAATTGATGACTCATATTTTTTTTCCAAGCGCCCCATACGAAGTATAACTTTCATAGTAAGACTTTTCGTAATTTTTTATTGATTAGAAATTTCTATTTTTTTCATTTTTCAGTAAACTTAGTGGTAAAACATGACCTGATCGGTGAGCCCATTGAACGTGATGGACAAACTTACATGCACATGAAAGATTATAAAATAAAATTCATCCCACAAAAGGTTATACTGCATTTCTCAAACTTGTTCAATGGTGATAAGGCTCTGGGCGACAACATGAACATGTAAGTTGACAATTTCTTTACTATTTAGGGATAAACATCTAATCCATGATGTCCACATTAGTTTATAAATATAACTCACACATCTCCACACTAGAATATCCAATACCTACGAACTGCAGGAAAAAATACCTTCCCAGCTTAGTAATCTTTTTTTAATGGGGATTTCAGGAATTAATCATAAATTCATAATTTTCTCGTGCGAAGCTGCGAGCAACAGCTAGTAATTAATAATTACTTATACCCCATAAACCAAAAATTGGTTGTCTGTAAAGTCATTTTACGGACAATGGTTTTACGTGATAACGTCTATTTCGTAGAAGAATAATTTATGATATAAATATTGTCAATTCGCACATTAGGAACGGGATTCGTTTTAAATATCAGGAGCTGCGCGACATCTAAGATTTTCTTGACTACAACTAAAGTCCGAGTCGATGTACTGTGTAAAGTTCTTTCAAGTAGTTCATACCTATAAACAGAGATGACGCTATTGTAGATTTTCGTTTTCATATAATAATAATACGTACGAGCTACGAGAAATCATTTCTTTTCAAAAGATTGTAAAATAAAATAAAAATGAAATGAAAAATGCCTTCCAAGCGGACCGATTACGCTTGAGTGGGAGAGAGACGGCCGGTTTAGCGTGCCTCTCTCTCTAATGCTGCGCGCGCTTCCGTGACGTTACTCCGGCCGTTACTCGGTTTTCGTGAATGCCTCTCAGGCTCATCGTCTTTATAAACGTTATCACGTTAAAACACTACACGTTTCCTTTCAATCTGTATAATATTTTTTATATTGTTTTTAGATTCCTGAATGAGAACTCCGAACTTGTTTTCAACGAACTGAAAGAATCCTATGAAAAAAGCCTTAGCTCAGTATTTAAGGAAGTTACCAATAAAATATTTGACAAAGTACCCATGTCTAGCATCTTCCCGGAAGAATAAACTGTGATTAAGATAAATCATTATCTTTTAAGATTAAGTTTAGTTATAAAAATATGGTGTAAGTATTTTAAGTTAAGGACAAAATTAAAAGTAATTTTGTGGATAGGGAACTGTATTTATTAAATGCTTTAACTATTGTACTTTAATGTAGATTATAAATTAAGTAAAGGTTTGTTAAGAAAGTGTCGTTTTATTTCATACTAGCCCAGTTATCAACGGTCAATTTGCTAAATACTGCCATCTATGCTAAATTGCATACACTCTGTTCTCGTAACCTATGTAAGCTGCATCACCCTTTCCATTTGAGTTACTCTTTGGTGATTTAGTCACTGATTTCGGATTCCGCTCATTTAATTCAACATCGGGAGGTGCTTCGTTTTGTATTCGCCGTGCATTCCTCAAACAAGCTGACTTGCAAAATGCTTCATTCACAATGACCACTGGAATAACAAAGTTCTATATTATGGCAATAGATGTTTCAGATATATTATACTGAACTCAATTTTAGTTTTTGGACATAATTAAAATAATCTTAAATTCGATTATCATTATCCAACTGAGATTAATAAATTAAATTTTCAGTACTTTTAAATACTTACATAATCCAACTAGCAAAAGATATAATAGTAGTCCTAAAAGGATGGCATTAAACTCCATTTTCTGTGAGGACTTTACACAATTATTGTCAGAAGAGGACACTTAATTTTGCTAGGTGATCTGAAAATATGTATATTATTCATTTAGGTATTATTATCTTATGTGACTAGGTATAATCAAATTATTCAATTAATGATATAATTAGGTATACACGATCGTGCTAAGCTGCGTATCCACTTGAGTAGCCTCGTGACGAGCCGCTTCACCGCGAGCGTGTCGCAGGCTGCGGAAAGTTCATGCGTCTCCACTTGACCACATAAAAGAGCATCGAGACATCAAGCCTCAACCCGAGCCACAGTTCTCTCAATTTCATACAACCGTCTCCACTGAACACAAGGCTATCAGTGCTATGACTGAGGCGCCTCTGGGCACGGACATTTACCGACATAGTTTGGCTCGCTGCGCGGCCGCATCGTTTGGTTCAAGTCGCGGCAAGCCTCGACTCGCGGCATGGTCTGCACTTGCTCTGCTGCGGGTCGAGGCGCCTCGACTCATGGCTGCCTCAAATAGATACGCGGCTTTATATGAAACACTGTAAATATGCTGAGGAGTTTTTTTATTAAATTTCATTTCATTCATATGCTGAGGAGTTATTTCACCTCTTCTCCTTTATGACAAAGTGACTTTCCGAAACAGTGGTAGAATCAACAAAATGCCGTTCATAAGTGTATCAGTGATATCTCTGATCAAATGATTTTCGATTTTCAATTTTTTAATGGTTACAACTGTTCTCTAATCTAATAGACCAGTGTTTCCCAACCTTTTTAGGACATGCCCCACCTTAACGTGTCTAAAATTTCTATGCCCCCATACATAATTTTGTCACTGATTTTGGCATTGCATTTAAATAACGCAAAGCGAAAGGGTTCAGGTCGTGTCGAGTCCATGTTTACATTGCCCCCCTTAACTATCAAATTGCCCCCCTGTGGGGCGTGGGCCCCACGTTGGGAATCACTGTAATAGACCAAGCCTTCCGTCAAACAAGTGAACCGATTCTGATGACAACATTGAAATTATTTTCAGTGTTCAAAATCCATTGTATAGGGAAAAACTGCATTAAGATAAGTAGTTTAGGAAATGGAAAATAAATACCTAGCAAACTCTTGGAAACCTGGTGGCTCTCAGAAGACCTCGTATGGATAGATACGCCGCAAATATGATGAGGAGGAACACAGTTGTCTCCCAGAAGTGAGCAATGAGCATCCGAGGCGTCATCTCCAGGTTTCCATCAGCTTCATCCAAGGACTAACAGGAGGTGAAGAGGAATAAATCTTCCATTTAGTATTTACTTATTGATGGTTGTGGAGTTTGATTATATTGACAGATGGTTTATTTTTAATGTTATGACAGAAGAGTCAGTTAAGCCCCGCTCACGACAGACATTCGGCATCCGATATTTTCATCTAGGTATGTTTATAATGCTGGCCATACACGATCAAGTATACTTGTCAAGTTTGTAGCGGACTTGACGCGGCATCCAGTAAACTTGACGGTGTATGGCCACATTGGCCACGGTATGGCTATTTGGCCGTATAGCTTTATCAGGCAAACTGGATGCGGCAACAAATCAAACTACAAACTTGACAAGTACACTTCATCGTGTAATATATTTTATTAAACACTAGGAAATCGCCCTCGCTTCGTTTCGGGAAAAATAGTAAAAAAATGAGAGGTGTCAAAGGATACCCGGATGGAACGAAGTTCCTTTCGATTTAAGTATTGTTTTGTTGTACAGCGCCATTGTAGAAACTTGGAATGTCAAATATGATTTGAATTCAAATAATAAAGAATACTTTGTAAATAGAACATAATATATCATTTTAACAAATAATAATAGATGTCGCTACAAAAATGTACTCTGAATCACGCTGTTGAGATTCTTTGTAAAACATATAAGTAATCGACCTAATGACATGAATGTCGGTTCGGTTCGGGTTTATTCAGCCATCTCTGTAAAACTTTCTGAATCACGCAAGCGTGATTCAGAAAGTTGTGCAGTACAGCGCCATCTCTGTAAAACTGTCTGAATCACTTCAAAAAGAGGTGTGGTCATTCTTAAAATCAAAAAGTGTCGAAATTTTCCGTCTAGCCCTCTTTCACAACGCGCGATAAGGAACTTCGTTCCAAAAAAATAATAATATAGCATATGTCACCCGGGGAAAATGTAGCTTCCCAACAGTGAAAGAATTTTTCAAATCGGTTCGGTAGTTTCGGAGCCTATTCAATGCAAACAATCAAATCTTTCCTCTTTATAATATTAGTATAGATTATAAAATCAGATGACAAAATATACAATTATATAAGGATATAAGGAAATATTATTATCTAGTAGATTAAAAAAAATTACGTGCATACATATTTATTTCATTCCATATTAATTTACGCAGTGAACTCGGCAGTCTCGGCACCATTTTATGGAGTAGCCGTTTTTTTTTTAATAAATGGAACTAGTGAGACAAAGAAGACATTACTCATTAGTTCTTCTATCGTGAGAAAACTCAATGGGAATAGTCAGATATTATACCCATTGAAGTATTATTACCAGCGTATAGAACCGACCATGTATGCCCCAATGCATTGGCGCCACGTGGCTTCAATCTTCTTGAAAGGAGAACCAGGGCTCAATTTTGAAAATAGAACCTTCCGGGCGGGACACACATTTTGTTCGAGATGTCTGTTCTATGACATTATACTTTAATGTTGATTTCCGATTTATTTATAATTATGTATTTTTAAAGAGGAATTAAAATAAAATATCAGTTGTCCATTACGTAAAATGGTTTATTCGGTGAAATATAACAGTTTCTATGGCATAGTCACTGGTAACGTTGAGTTGAAGAAAACAGTAACTTAACTATGGTCTTAGCCTCTAGATTAGCGATATTACACTATTACTAAATTATACACACCGTTAACAGCTGTATATCTAATGACATTATACAGAACATTCATAACGAATAAAATACATACATAAATAAACTGTGGAATTTCTTTTATAATAATCGTAATATGTCTTGTAAATCCGCGTTTTAGATATTTTATACCAAATACAATATTAGTAATAGTGTAATGAAAGCGCTATATTTAACAGCGTGATATTCAAACATACAAGCATTCTCGATTTTATAAAAGAATTAATTTAAATATTAGTAACTTAAATTTAACACTTATTTTTAATGTAAAAATTATTGAATTATATCAACATTAAACCAAAAATACGTATGTGTAATCGAAATAAATTTCTTTAAATTGTTTCTCTAAGAATGCTTGTACACAACACATAATTTACCAAACGTATGAGTTCAAGTTGTTAGCACGTGTTGAAAGGGAAATTTGGGAAAATGTTCAACTTATGAAAGTTTTTACTTCAAACCGTTTGGTAAACAAAGTAAGGCCTTGTTTATAGAAAACGGAGATGAGAGCTCATAAGTTCTTATGCATTATTGTAAATCTTTAGCTAACATTTTCGTATCAAATACAGATTTATTATCCTAATCATACGCAATTACACAATTAATATTTTGTCGCTTACGGTACAAATATAAATATTTTAATGCCATAAATAATACATGATGTTTTCACACGTTTTTACACCATAATTTTACTAGTAAAAAAATCTTTCTCCCAATTCCGATTTCCTATAACCAAGGACCTTATAATCTAAACTCAGGGCAAAGCTGTTTACATATTTATTTATTTATATTAAATAGTACATAAAATAACAAGAAACACCGCGGAGCGAAGGTGAGATAGCAAGTATTTGAGATAAGCTTGAAAAACATCCAATGACACCTTTGTAACTAAAAGAGATTTGTTATTAACTTCGTACGACGCAGAAATATCTATAATATAATTCATAATGTTTTATCAGTTGCGCATTTTTCAAGTATCATACTGCGTATTCATTTGATTAAATTATCTTAACGTCGTACTAAAGTGAAGTGTATAAATGCGTTTCAATCATTAATTTAATTATCATTAAATTATTTATGACAATGAAGGAAACGACAACACTACATTGGACGGTGAATAGAATATCATAGATAGATCAATGATTATCATATTCAAAAAACTTGTGAAAAAATATCTTTTTATTTTATTTTGGTATACTACTGAGGTATGACAATGAATGTACCTACGAGTACATCTAATTTCAAATTTCGAATATTTTTTTTATTTTTATTTTTTGTTTATTTTTCCCGCGTATAAGGTCATACCCTTCACAACCTACATTCAAGATGAGATTACTGCAAAACAAAACATAAAATTGCCTAACTCCCGGCACTCAAGTTTTTGGAATGATGTCTTTATTAAATGCGAGCAAAATGCTTCATATGCTTCTTAACTCTTTTTTAAATTAGTCAATTCAGCCGGGTAAATGTCGGGTTAGAATCTTACCTAACAATTAGTCAAACGAAACTAACTTAACTCAAATAACATGTCTTAATACACAAATAAAATTAAATATAATGTCTACTTGTAAAACCTTATCGCAACTTTTTATTCGTACGAATTAGTGTTTAAAAGTTCGATTAGAAAAAAATATATCGAAATTTATTAAAAAATAAATTTGATATAATATCGGGTATACAATTGTACATTTCGAGTACTACTGTATAATTCAAAATATACCAATTCGTATAACACCTATTGTAAAATACAGGCCATGTACGTAGGTTAATAGTGGAAATTATAAAATAGAAAACCAAATCTATTAGAAATTTCTCTACGAAAGTGTTCGAAATTCAAACTTAAATAACTTACTTCTAATACATAACAAAACTATTATAGCACCATCTATATTATCTTTGCCGACATTCCATATTTTTTAGAAAACACTAACGTTTTCAAATTAATTTGCTTTAGATAATAAGCAATATACTTTTATTTGGTGTTAGTATTATACTAAATCTATTCTAAATAGAATGTGTCCAATTTGGGTTATGACTTATGACGCTAATTCTACTTGAAATTCGAATTTACTGATATACTTAAGAAAAGTTGTGTTCAAACCGACGATCACTTAATGGTTTTAAACGTAATGAAGTGAAAGCATTCTTTAATTCAATCAAAATATTACAACCCAATATCGAGACCGTACGTTTGAACAAAACTTGAAATCTAGGGTGATTACATGGTCCTAAGTCTATAGATACGTCCTAATTCCAAAGATATGAATCAAGTCTAAATATTCAACTATTGTACTTTCTAGATCACTAAGTCACAGTTCCAGCCTGTTCATTTCCTGACCTAACCCTCAATATCCAACTAGGAACGAACCAATCACTAAGCACTAAAACCAAGTTTGTGCCAACCACACTCTAGTTCAGTCTTTATCACCTCTCGCCCTGGCTAGGAATTCTCGTCATTGAAACTGCAGCGTGGATGATGATCGCCTGCAGCCAATAGCAACGGGTGCTGGTATCCTAGACGACCCGGTCCTGGGATCTTTCCTAGGTTGCGCCAACTGCCTCGTACTAGTAGACCGTTCTAGCTTACCATCCGACATCACCCAGGCTGATGTGAAATCAGCGTAATCGGAGTCTTTCGAACTGGTTCTGGATAAAGAGTCCTCGCCTTTGGAGTATGTGCGGATAATCTCCTTCATCTTCTCCAGGACGGCAGCGTCGTCCTTCGCAGTTTCTGCTGATCGAAGAATTTGCTCTAGCAGGGGACTCAACGGTTTCTGATGGGAGGGAGACCGCAATGTCGCGCTGCTGGCTCTGAGAGGAGAGTTACGTTTGAACGCTTCTGATTGCACGTTCTTGGGCTTCGTTTTAGGCGATT
This sequence comes from Thymelicus lineola, assembly GCA_963932265.1. Classification (NCBI taxonomy): domain Eukaryota; kingdom Metazoa; phylum Arthropoda; class Insecta; order Lepidoptera; family Hesperiidae; genus Thymelicus; species Thymelicus lineola. Next base: position 11,527,129 of record OZ010681.1, on the reverse strand, counting down.
TGTTTGGATTCTCAAATGTATCTGCCCCAATTGTTGGTCTGGATTTCGTTTTAGCTTGATTAGGCGCAGTTCTACCACCCCAAGTGTTGCGTGCTGTTGGTGGTAATTTTGGGGCTAACTTTGGAGAGGTCTGTAAATTGTTGGGAGTATGCTTCGGGCTCGGAGTGTTTCCACGGCTTGGAGTCCTATTCCTGACTGGGGAATGAGGAATCCGGCTAGCTTGTCTACTCCGAATGGTTTTCGTTGGTGATTGAGAAGCTTCTCGATTCGGTCGAAGGCTTCTGCTGGGTGAGTCGTTGCTTTCATTGACAACAACACATTCCGGACTGGCTCTATTGGATTTGTCTTCCAAGCTGGTCTTCCTGCCGCCATAGAAGGTATCAGAGAAGTCGGTCTTGCGTAAGCCAGTGTTGAGGCTAACGTAGTCGTCCACTTTGTCGTTTTTGTCGACATGGCAGCCGTCGTCTTGGTCGAGACGCTCTGAAAATAAGAAATAAACAAGTTTTAATGAGACATTCTTTGTTATACGCTGCTTTAATCCGGATGATCTCGGTAATGTTAGTTTCGTTAAGTAGTAAAGTTAGTCATCGTGTTCATAATTTAATTGGACTCACTAAACTGACATTACACAGGAAAATATAAATCTTACGGGAGACGTCAATAATTCAGACCCATTGTATTGTCACCTTAAATAAAATAATTAAGCACACCATTACATAAGAGTGCTTCCAATAACGTCCATTCTAGGCTTATGAGTAAATTATGTGGCATACAATATTTCCTGGCTGGTTGGCGGTCTATCGCTTATTGCCATAAATGCAGAAGCAAGTTATCGACCTTCCTATTCTACGCAGTGTGTGGAATCACGGTTGGTGTCGTGTGCAGATTGCGTATTCTTTTGACCTTTGAGGTCTAGTTGAGTACTTGTTCGAAATAATAAACCGAGGAAATATAAAGATAGAAGGTGGATTGCAGAAATAAGAACTTGGCCACAAGTTAAAAAAAATTCTTCGAATCAAAGTTCAGTATTAATGAATAAATCAAATAATAGTCAAACTCTTCAAAATGGATGAGCATATCGAAAATTGTATTCTTTCCGTCTTATATTCTCAAGAGCAGAAAATGTAATACGATTATATTAAAATCTGCACTGGAAGTTTATGAAAATGCCTTGCTAGCTTAAACTCGCAACAGCACTGATGTAGATTTATCATGTGTTATTACCACAAAAATGTCAAACCCCTGCATCTAAATTCTATTAATATGTAGTCTATTTTTATCTGCGCTCATGTCTGAGCCATTTTAAGCGTCGACTGCATTCCTCACTTACTCGTATAAGGGAACTTTGAGATTGTGGACGGATGGACATTCATGCGGCAGATATCTCGCCTTGAGACCAGTCGAGTTCCGCTTACGATGTCATTTTTTATATTGACAGTCGTCGAATGAATGGTAAATCTGATGATAAATGAACATCGACAGTAAATGCCTATGGAGTAAGACCCGTAGTAAGACCTGATACATCACTGGTAGAGGTTATGGGAGATGGCTACTAATTATAACCAAGCGTACATTTGATTCGTCATTAGTCTGGCTTCAAAGGTGTGAAACCTTTCAAACCTAGGTGTAAAAACTCTCAGTAGAAAAATTGAATACAGTGAAAATTCTTTCCGCATTTAACCGCACGCAAGTGAATGCTGTAACCACATAGCAAGCGGTATAAACCTCAAAGGGGGATTTATGCTATCGAGCCAAACTCAATTAAAGCACCCTTTCCTGTAAAGTGGAAATACCACACAGGATTAATGTCAGACAAGTGAATAATCAGGAACTTTATTTTCGCGGTTTACGTACAAATATAGTAATTAGAATTTAAGGTGTATACTTTTCGGCTGCAACCGAAGAAAAAAATCACATGTTTGAACTGTCACATGTCTAACTAATTCACGACAAAAGCACATTAAAAAACGTACTTTGAGTTTGTATTTGACTCGAAAAAGAAAATAAAAAAGTAATCTGCATAACTGGTTTTACATATTGTTCTTGTTTTATTGTTTTGCATTGCCTAAAAACGAATTAAGAGAGAAATTATTGGAATGCAGCAGGACAAATTGGATGAAACACTACTGAGAAACTACTGCAACTCATTCAGCATTATGTTACACAAACGAGCCTCAACTAATCCCTTGCGAGCCCATAGCACCACGTAGTAATAAATTCTTAACGTCACACTCAACAACTAAAAGCCAATTGTATCGTCATTGATTCCTAAAAATCGTTCACAAGTGAAAGGACTAAGCCGTCGAAAGCGAACTCCGATCCTTGAACGACACAATGGTCGTCTACCCCCATTTGGAGCAATTTACAACTACCGACATTCACGCTATTATCACCTCTATTTTCACCGAGTTTAAAATCACAATCGACTGTGGTTCAAGCTTGAATATTCATCATTTTGCGCATACCACGTGAGAGTATTTCAAAACACCCGTGAGTCAACATTCTTGGGGCACAATGTGCTCCGAATATGGCGTGGAGCACGTATGGTTCTATAAGTCCCTGCTCCGGTTTGGGCAAGCAAATGGATTTTTGGAGTAGATGCTTAGATGCTTTTAAGGGTTATTTATCTTGGCCTTTCCTAGAAGGAAAGATATGGATTGATTATGATAATATAAGGAATCATTAGATGCCGTATACGGGTAATGAGCTCGCAAAAGGCTTCTTGGATAAGATAGATCCGAATTTGAAATACATTTTAATATTATCTTGACCTAGGTAAGGAAAAGAGGTCCATAGGAAATTTAGGTGTTCCGGTCTTCGCTTTTAAGAGCCTCTGCCATATATTACACTGCACACGACCTATTTTTGCGGCGCCGAAAACGCGCTTATACGCGCTGCAAACGCGATCCAACGCAGAAACGCAAACCTGTGTACACGTACAATGATTTCGAACGCGTCGTAAAAATACGTCGTGTGCAGGGGCTCTTAAGGTTGCTACATAAGGAGAGTTGCAATAGAAATGATTGTTTATCGAGAAAGAAACACAAGGTTAACCTTCTTCAAGAAAGCGCATTTTAGATACAGGAGGACAGGATGAAAATACGACTATGGTACCAAGCAGCTAAATATGGGGCAGGAACTTACACCCACAGCCAAGTACCAAGTTCCATTCCGTGTCATCGACCAACAAATCCGCAATTCAAAGCGCTCATTGCCGGACGGATCTATTAAAATGGCATACGGACTAACACGATACAAACAATGCATGAATAATATCAATTTCACTGCATCCTATGGACTTAATTTGTCATTACACGGCTTATGGTTGGGTGGCGTGCTGTGGTTAGAAACTGTTTTATTTTTCGCTGCTACTGGTTATATAATTAGGTGCTGCTGTTAGAGAGAGAGAGAGAGAGAGAGAGAGAGACGGATATAAGAGTACACACCCAGGTCAGAGTTACAAAAAGGGATGTCAGAATTCGAAGTCTTCCTAATGTGGCGACATGTAATAGATTCATATCGTGACATTCGTGACTTATGTCATACTTAATACGTCACTGAATCACTCGTCAATAACGATACGTTCCGACCTTTGGGAATTTCGTCATCGTCAACAATGTGTTATATTGTCTAACTTTCCTTGATCTCTTTTCACAGCCAAAATACTCCAAGCTACTTCAGTTAGAATATTTAGTAACCAGTTCGAATAAAGGTTCGAGAACATACTGTAAAGAAACTCTGTAGATGCATATTTTGCATCTCATCATCTTACTTGCATTACAAAGCGGTTTTGAAGCTTATTGCCCAACTTGCCATTTAAGTCCTCAAACCTCTGGAGTAGCACTGAAGTGGATACCTTCGACTGCCTCATTTACTTTCCCAATATATGCTAATTTCAGGGACGAATGATCAGATTAGGGCTTATTAACCATAAAGGAGCTATTGGACTTTGCGCAAACACACCATTCTCACGTGATCGTAGGCTTCCCATAAGCTATGGACGATTTCAGAGGAGCTACTTTAGAAATCTTATTAGAAGATTTCTTGTTTGCTTGTAGAAATAAAAATGCCAAAATTAAAATGTCAAAATTCAGCCAGAATAATCCAACCTGTCGGAATAAAAGCGAAGCTCTTCAATAGCTAAGGTTAAGAGATGCCTCCACTCTAGTTGAACCATCAAACAATTCTAGAACATTTATATTAAAGATTCATTGCATAACAGGAGAAACGCGCGCTATATTCCCACGAGAAGCAGTGAAACCGTTGTTACATCGCTCATTGTGCGTTAGTATCTTGACTGAGGGTCTCACTGAGCTGGTGCAATGATCATTTTGTTGTTCTAAGCATAGGTTTAATAATTTCAACTGGTTTAACTAAGGCTTAACTTGTTGTTAGCCACATCTGCACTGATAATACATTTGGAAACATATTAAACATTTTGTAAATAAGACAACAAGGCTGTTTGAAATTAAGTATGACGGTTGTTTCTCCAATAACCGAATAAATATCGGAAAGCTAAAACCAACAGTAACATTAATCTATACTAATATTATAAAGAGGAAAGATTTGATTGTTTGCATTGAATAGGCTCCGAAACTACCGAACCGATTTGAAAAATTCTTTCACTGTTGGGAAGCTATACTATCCCCGGGTGACATAGGCTATATTGAATATATTATATTTTTTACTATTTTTCACGAAGCGAAGCGAGGGCGATTTCCTAGTATAAAATATAGATATATCTATCTAGCTAGATAAATTTACAAGCCGACACTATTCTCTCGATAGGCACGGTCATTACCACTTCGTCTCTACGCTGGTAGAATTATGAGCATAGTGCATAACCGTTAGATTAATCGTAAAACAAGCATAAATGTAAAACCAGTATTTTAAACAACACACGGATGGTCCTAAATAAAAAAGTTTCTTATTAACATGTCCTTACATGACAAAACAGTATGTCCACACATTTGTTAGTTGTTACGCAAAAATATTCAAACAAAATGGCCGCCTGCTAGTGTGTTCAAAATATGCCAATTTAACGGGACAACGCTAGGACTGTCACACGAAGCCACTGCATTGCAAAAATTTTTTGTGGAGTAAGGGATAGGAGTTAGCGATTGGCGAGATTGCAATGTTTATATTTTGTTTATATGGACTTGTTTAGTAGTTTTAAGCTAACATAACCTTTCGCTCATTACACAACGGTGTTCCAGTGTTATCCATGGCCACAAGCATTTCCTATTACAATATCAGAGAACAAACATTCGTCCGTCATTAAAAAACGTTTTCGGTGAGCGCGTGTATCATACTGATATTCTATACAGACATTCGCATATACATATTATGTAGTATTTATACCGCAAAATACTCAGCAATCCAACCTTGGATATTTGACTACCGAGAAACTGGATAACCTGATGCTAAATAATCGTCACCGCATATAGGTGGATGTAGTTGGATCTACAAAAGATGACCTTTGTTATATGTTTATGTATATTCGTTTATGCTACAAAAGCGTCGTTTAAAAAACGATTAATATATTATCTATACTAATAATAAAGAGGAAAGATTTGATTGTTTGCATTGAATAGGCTCCGAAACTACTGAACCGATTTAAAAAATTCTTACACTGTTGGAAAGCTACACTATCCCCGAGTAACATAGGCTATATTATATTTTCAAAAAATTAGGGATCCTAATATAAAACTCCAATAATGTAACCCAAGGTGTAAAAAATAAAGAAAACCGAAGCAAAGCGAGGGCTGTTACTCGTAAAAAATATAGAATAAAAATAGAGCATAGACATTGTGACTGTTACGTAAGGGTCATCATGGGATTGTCGTCGAAACTAAACTTACAAAAAGTACAAAAAAAAATTGTGTGCATATATAATTGTAGGTACGTTGCAAGAAAACGTGATATTTTTTTTTAATGATGAAATCGCTCTCCGCTCATATCAACCTTACTACTTAGGCCGCGCGTAAAGCAAACAATTACGGCTGTATTGCAAGCGCTATTTTAACGCAGATATTCTAATGGCTTTCCACACGGCAACACAGCTTATTGGCGAAATGTGAGCCACAACTAGTTACTCGTAATCACCAATTTACTGAGCCAGTGAATAGAAACGGAAATGCAACGCGTGCAACCACAATGAAATGTGTTATTATTGCATTGCGCGTGGCTTGGGGGACGTTACGATTACAATTCGGCACGGTGAGGATTTACCATCCTCCGATTGTAGGATTAGGGTATGTTCCCGGGAAATCTCAGGCTCGAAATTAGCGGTATTGCAGAAGCTACCGAGATATTAATTGACAATTTTTATCTATCAGACGAACGTGTTAATTTTTGAAAAATTAATTTAATTTTTGAAAAATTTACACTCTGTCTTAACGAATCAAACCCTAGGCTAAACTAATTTTAATAAAAAAATATCAACTTACCGCTATAATCCGCGTCCTCAATAGAATTCTGACTATGAAGAGAGTATCTGTTGGTGGTCTTCGTCGAAGGTGACCCTTGCGTGGAGCCGGCAACCACTCCCAAGCTTCTGTACCCCTCATCCGACACCTCAGATCCATTATCGGAAGCACTCTCAGCAGCTGGAGCCGGAGACACTGGCCTAGGACTCCTATTCCTCACAGAATGAGGCGTGGGAACCAAGTGATTTGTCGAAACGATCTTGGTTCTCCTGTCCGGAGATGAGGAATGCCGTCCTGGGCTATTAGTTCTTGGAGACAAGTGTTTTCTGCTAGGAGATGCTGCTCTGTCCAAATCGCCTAAATATGGCAAACTCGCTGGTTCGCTTAGCTTGTGATTGGACTGATAATGCAGAGCTCTGGAGTCATCGTTGTAGACCTTGGAGGAGTACTGCAAGGACATCGGTTCGTATGTCTTCGGTTCTTTGTAGTCGAAGTTCTTATCCTTATAGGGTAGCGAAGTTGGGCCAATATCTGGTCTCTCATATGTGACGGTGGCGCCAGCTAAATCATGCTTGGGTCTGGCAAGGCGAGCTGAGAGGGAGGTGCGGTGTTGGGCGCGGCAGCGACAAGGGTCGTGTTTATCCAGGTAATGGGCTAAGGTGTCCCAACCTCCACCGACGCGTACCATCACGTGGGAGCGTAGAATCTGGAAATAAATTTGGAGATTAATTATTATACTAACTACTACATACCCCTTATTTTATCCTACGCAATGCATCGTTACACACTTAGTGCACATAAGCCGCAGACAGTTATTCATTAACACAATTACATTAGATTGCGAGCATAAACCACCATTTCTATTAAACAACCATTCTATTTTGATCGTTCCTCAAACGGATCCAATCATTAGGCGACTCGAGACTCCATTAAAGTCTACTTCGAGATGAATCATACGTCCCGTTCGGATCCATGTTTGGGCAAATCAAATGCTGTTTATTGGATAAAGCGAGAACAAGTTTTGAGCTCGACCTTTAGCGTCCAATAAATAAAACCTCAGATAAGTTTGGCAGCGCTCTCAGAGGCAGGTCCACTTATTCTGGGCGTATTAGGGTTCCTCAAAATGGAAACTGAAGCGTTTTAATAAAAATTATCCTGAGAAAATTTGCTTCGATTGATTGGAAATTCATAGTGGTAGACACTTTTTAGAGTTTCGTAGTCAAAATGGAACCCTTATAGTTTCGCCATGTCCATCTGTCCGTCCGACCGTCTTTCCATCCATCCATCCTTTCGCAGCATAGCGCAGAGACCCTTAGTATAGTACGGGGAAGCAGTAATTTGGCATGGATGTACATAATTTATTACTTGTAGTAAATGGTAGATTAACATCTTCAAAAAAAGGTTTTTTTGACCTCTACAGATGTAGTGGTATTTAATTTCTTTTTCACGTCTACCCCATTGTATGGGTATCGTTGAAAAGGTCTTTCAAAATAATATGGGTCTGGAAAGACCATTTTTAGATTTAGGGTTCACGAAATATTCGGCTTTAAAGAGCTAATTTTGGTTAAAGTCAAATGCGCCTCCCCCCCCTGCTAACTAAACTATGTGAGGGTGTTTGGCTTATGTCGATAAACTTATAAATACGGAAGCCTATTTTGCGCGTGGTCTGACACGCATTTGGCCTATCTATCGGTCTAAGGCACAGAATATATTATTTATGTATGGTCTAGACTTAAACATCATGGATTATCTGCCTTTTTAAAGTGAAACTTTTATTACATCGACTCAAACTTTTTGGTCTGTGTGTCGCATGTCGCGTGACGGTCGGCCGCGGAGTGGGGGTAAAGTGAAAGGCGCTCGACAGAGCAGCCGAGGCCAATATGGCGCCACCATATTGGCCTCGGCTGCTCTGTCGAGCTCCTTTAATACCCTAAATCTTTTAATACCCTAAATCGAATATTTATCCAAAAATTTTTAGTTAAATGTCTACAATACGAAAAAAAGTTTCACTTATACCTACCGTGGTTTCATAAAACCACACAATTGCTTTTTTGCCTGGGCGACGATAGTCACTTATCATCAGGCGGATCGTCAGCTCGTTTGCCAGCTATTTCCATAAAGAAACTATTCGGATCCGAACTCAGTTCAAGTGTGATTGAGACAATATAGTGTGAACTAGTCCTCCCTCTTTGCAAAAAATTTATTCTCTGCTGAGCCTTTGAAAGCTTACCCCCGTAGATAGATAGTCATCTACAAATTCATACTGAACCAAGCGCACGAGACGAAATCTCACTTGTCTGGTGCACAACCAAAATGTTCAGCGCTTTCAAAGGCACCGCGCTTGGAGCAGATAAGGATCAGCATAAGCTGGTTGTCCGTTTGGCCCGTCAATCATTCCATATTAAGGGTCACAAGGCCCAGGACCTAAACCAAGGCAATACGAGGTCGTCCGTAATGTCCGTTTCTATTGAATAGTCAAGGTAGATATACTTTCCCACGATGCTATGAGATAGGACTAATTTTGCACACACATGCTTGGAATTCAGGGTCAAAGTTAAACTGGTGACTTACTGTGCTGACAAAATTTATTTTAATATAAAAATTGTAACAAGGTCAAATCTATACATTAATATTTTTTTGGAAATTGGCTGGCTAGCGCGGCAAAGAGTGAACCAAGTTCATCATAATCAAGATGACTTCTGTTGGGACATATTTTCAATGCTTCAATGTCCTTAAATGCTTGGTCATAAGGACTATTATTAAAACACGGAGGCAAACAGGAAATCAACGCAGGTATGACCGATTGACATTATTTACTGGATCATATCATATATCAAGTTTACTGAGTCGACGATAAGATTATCTAATCGAGCGGTGTGTTTATCCGTGAATCATATTATGGTAATCAGTAAGCTTGTTGCTTTTTATTGTGAAGTGGATATGTACTTGATTCTTTGTTGGTTGCTTGTTGCTTGCATCACATTAATGTTATGGAAATCTTAATCTTAAGTCATTTCGTTCATATTGCGTTTGTGTATAAAGTATAAACGCATCGGTGATGCCTAAAGAAGCTAAAGATTAGAAAAAAAGATGCTAAAGATTTCCAAGGAGAGGATGACCACTTACAATGTGGCACTGGCCAAATGCTAATTTAAAATTTCACAAAAACTTTTGAGACTATTTTGTAGTTGCATGATTTCTAATACACATATATTTTGGATATTTTTGTTATGTCTTATAAATTAATGCCTGACTACAATCCCACCTGATGGTAAATGGCGAGGGTAAAATTTTAGCTGCCTTTAGGTTCCGAACCAGTTACTGTGAGACTAACGTTCAACTCATTATTCTATCACAGCTTACATTACATTACATATTAAGCTAAGACTAACTTACCCTGACAAAAATCAGCAGTCTGGTGTCACCGATCCTGTATTTTCCTTCGGACACCCTCACCATGGGGAACTGTGTTGGGCAGGAGCACCTCTCCACCAAATCCCTAACTCTTTCATCTAAACTCCTCAAGTCATTAGTCACCAATTGCGGTTGTGGTCCAGACGGCACTAGACCTAAAGCAGAATCGTCAGGCCTCAGTTCCTCTCCAGCTAACTCCCTCTCAATTTGTTTTTCCATTTGAACGAGCAACGGCGCCGGCATTCCCAGAACGGCACCTTTTCTAGCAACTTCTAGAAGGCAAAGCACGACATGTTTTTCGTTCTTTCTCAGGCACAGGTCATCAGTTTCAAAGAGGAGGCATTCGAGGATACCCAAGGCTTTCCTGCACCAGTCTATGAAGTTTGAAAGGTTATCTCTTGCGAAGAATGTGCCAGCTTTTGCTGCAGGGAGCATGTTGACTGGAGGTCTAGTACGAAGTGCTTTGGCGAGGGTCACGGCATCTTCTGACTCTGGGACTGCAGATTCGAGGATCAGGCGCGCTGATTCCCTGACGCGGTTGGCATGCTGGAACAAAGAAAACATGCTTAAATATCGACGATATAGACAGACTTCTAGCATATCTACTTAAGATTTTTCCAGATTATCTCCTGACTGATGTAACGCAGGGTTTAATGTTAGAGCTGTTATTAATCTTTGAACGGCAGCACAAAACAGATTATACAAGAAGTGTGATGGTAGATCCTAATTTGCGTAGTACAAAAATTTCACCATTATTGAACCATTATTGAAGTAGCGATGTGTTAAAATATGAAATGAAATGAAATGAAATGAAATGAAATGAAATGAAATAATCTTTATTCATGTAGGTATCACTGATACTCTTATGCACGTCATTTAAATAAACTGTTTTAATCCCCTAAACTAATCAAAGAATAATAATTAATAGTGACTTACTCCTAAGTAAGGTACATATGAAAATATCTAAACCTACTGGATACTAACTATTTTTAGTCGTGAAGAAAAATTACTAAATAATATAATCTCGGCGCCAGATACTAATTTGGTACAGTTATTAGACCCAACTAAATTAAGTTAAGAACCTGTCGTATCAGGGACGGTTAACTTTTTGCTGGAAGCAATAACAGGAAAGTTAAATTATGCTTCAGCTGAAATACAAATGAACACCGAAAAAATAAACTTGACAAGTGAGAATTAAACTCGTTTGGTGAGGGTTCCGTACGTTGATTATAACTTTACCGTTATTCAAGGCGGGATGGTCAATTTTTGGCTTTAATTTTCGTTCTTTCTTGAATAATTTTAAAATTATCCATTGTAAAACTATAACCAAAATATATTTCAGATCCTTATAACAAGCCCTTTCATTTTACATACCACACAATACGGTTTGTAAAACAGTTTTTGTTTAATGATTTTGTTAATTTTTTTTAATTCAGTTGTTTACTTTATACCTTCATCTTTGGGTCACAAAAAAGTACATGACTACCAAATTTCAACTCATTTAGTCTAGGTTCAAAGTAAATTGGCTGTGAACGGCGGTGCAGACGCACGAGTGATCCTATAAGGGTTCCATTTTTCGTATTTTCGTATGGAACCCTAAAATTACATTGAGATCATGTTTATGAGAGAAATTGTAGATTTTTTGCTGTAATTACATTCAGGCAATTCATTTTCGATGAAAGCGAAGATTTGCAGATGATTTGGCAATACCTACTTGTTTTTATAAAAAATACATTTGGTAAAATTTAAGTGTTGATGTTGATTTTATCTTATTTCGTTTACTAAAAGAATTCCTAAGTAATATTCTTTATTTGTTTAACACTGCAAGTGAAAGATCTCCATTTACAGACAACAATAAAACCATTAATAAAATGCTATTCGCAACCGATTTGCACGGGCAAATTCTGCACTGCAGCTTCAACCGGTCTACCCCAGTAGTCCAATTGAGTTGAACTGGCACCATTTTGTCTCACTAGTCCCATTGAACAAGTAAGAACAATATTTTTGTACCCGAAGCACAGACACGCGTATCGCTTCAACAACTCGCGTGCAATATGACAAGCGCTCTAACCATACCAATCATCTCCAAGTTAGGACATCACTAACGAAGTTTTTATATACCGTCAAAACGAAAGCTGTAATCCAGTATTGATTGCTGTGATATCTTGTTAGGCGAATACTTTGCCTTTTCAGTCGATCCGTTCTCAAATCGGTACTTAATTATAATGTTTCGCTGTTATGGAAGTGACTGGCTACTGATTCTTGTTGCTTTTACTATTTCCAAGCTTAACAGATGATCAAAGCGGCGGTGAATGGTTTTTTTTATGCTTTAAGCAGGCAAACGAGCAGACGGGTCACCTGATGGTAAGTGATCACCGCCGCCCATGAACATTAGCGACACCAGGGGCGTCATCAACGCGTTGCCAGCCAAGAAGATGACGATAGACCCGCTTCTTGAAGGACCCCATGTCATAGCCTAGAGGGAACACCGATGCGGGTAGCTTGTTCCACAGTTTACACGTGCGAGGTAGAAAATGACGTGAGAACCGGACTGTGGACGAACGCCAGGTATCCAGGTAGTGTTGGTGAAACCTGGTACGTGATGTGCGGTGACGAAAATCAACTGCAGGTATTAAGCCAAACAGTTCTTCAGAACATTCCCCATTGTACAGACGGTAGAATACACAGAGAGAGCCTACATGGTACTGACTGTGACCACACCTATCGTGTTTGTAATCGTGTAAGGGGTCTTATTTCTTACTGAGTCCAGATCTACCTTCCGTGCTGAATAACGGACATCCTCTATGTAGGAAGTCTCTACGCTCTAGACTGCGTAAAGCCCCATTTACCCCAAACGCTTATTACCCGTCTTCTATAATCTACCATGTAATGTTCACGAAATTATATATTAAATTATATTCCAAATAAAAAAAAACTAACAAACAAAAATAAAACGAACGAAAAGAGATACGATGTTGTGTTAAAAGTTAAATTACTGATGCAAACCAAAATTGATACAAAATGTAACTCTAAAGGAATTTTAAACTTAAACCCAATTTGGAACCCGGATCACCCGAGGCTACTACAGAACTATACTTAACTTAATAGTCACCGGTTCCCGAAACAATCCTACAATGGATAATCTTAATCAGAAGACCATGTTAATTTTAATGTTAATTATATGAGTACTCGAACAACGTATTATACTCGTATCATGTCATTTTCGGTTATTAATTTTAATGGGAGATGTAATGAGAGATGTAAACAAAGCTTGTAAAAAGGTTTTTTCCACTTGTGACTTTTAATAAGTGTAGCTTCTTAAAAAATATCTGAAAAGTAAGTAGTAAAATTAAAGTTTTACGTTTTCAGGTGCCTAATCAAGTGCGTGTTCCATCCGTCTCCAAATAGTAATGGAGCTGCGTAGTGGATTATTCTCCAGGCCTCCTCAAGAGAAGAGACCCGTGCTTAGTAGTCGGCCATTTATGGGTTGTAACTTGTAGTCAATCATGTGCGTAAGCAAATAATTTTGTTAAATCTTTTCTAAATGTTCCAAGTTTTGAACCAGTTTTGTTTCCAAATATGAAATAATATTTTCTGGTCCAGACAGAAAAAGATACGATATAGAATTTTTTTATTACGAATTGCATTGACAAAATATGCATAATACTTATATAAAAGGTATTGCAAATACTTAATGTAAAGATAAAAATATTCTTCATTGTTTCTTTTCTTAAGAATTGTTTAAATTACATACTCGTATTTTAAACGAAATTTACAATCTCCAACATGTTAGTATCGTAGTTCAAACTGAGGTTAATGTGTTTAAGTGTCTGTAAATGTCAAAAAGATAATTCCTTCCTGATTTAATAAAAATTACAGTTTATAAAACAACCATTTTTGGAATCAAAATCTCTAAAGTTCAAAGACATCAAAGGTTAACAGCTTAACTAAATAAGGGTCTGTAGGAAACATTTAAACGTTGGTTCTTAACCCTAGAGTGGGCGCGATTGGAGCATTTTGCCGCCCTATGCAAAAAAACGTAAATAATTCTTAAAACTATTACGCGAAAACTTGGCGCTTTTTAGTAGCTGCCTCCAATTTTGTTCGGAACCCGTGCTGAAAGACGGGATGCCATCAGTGCGAGGGGGGGCGCTTGAGAAGGAGTTTCTTAGCATCAGGTGTCGTCCGGCGGCGATTTGCTCGACGCGCGCCTACTCACGTAAGTAAAAATTGTGCTATATTATTTACGGTTTAAGACATTTATTTTCTCAAGAAGAATAATATTCGCTTATTTTGAAACACATAAGTGATACTTAAAACTTAATATAATAATTACTTATGAATAAGGTAGGTACTACTTGTAAATAAAATTAATAAGTAGTCCGACACTTTTAGTTCATCAATATATTACAGTATTACAATATTGTACATGAGTGACAACATGAGTAAATGAGTGTGAAGCGTTATTATTATTATATTATTGTAAAAACAAACAAAAACCTTTTATTTTCAGGATTTATAAAACCGTAAAATCATGGAAGATCAAAATATAATCTTGGCTAGAGGAAACATCAGCTAGCTTACAGTTGGTAGACGAGAATGCGTCTGAAAGTGATCTAGTGAACACAGTGAGCATAACACGGAAACACAACAGTCGGCAGACAACGACGATTCTGACAAATAAGAACCTTCTTCAATTGATGTACCCTCTGAAGTACCATCTACACGACGCCAATGGACAACTACTTTATTATAGAAAGAAACACTTGATGCTACGCCGACAGCACTTAAAGCAAATTGGGATGGCCCTGGTTAAGCTATATATGACCGAAAAGTTTTCTATAAACATTTTAAATATTCTTCTGAGGAACCAAATTGCTCGCTTTGTTCCTATAGTACAAGCATCATCTTCAACGAAGGAAGGTATATGCAAGATATGTCCATCAAAGAAAAATAAGCACACGAAAAAAGGGCGTTACATATGTTTAAAATTACTGTGCAATGAACATTGCACATACCTATGTGAAGACTTTTTCTACTAAGCATATAGTGTAGATTCAGAAAATATTTAATTTTGTTGTTTTTTTCCATTTTTATTATATAATAATAGGATAATGTAGGATAACTTAAAAAAGTGAATTAAAATGTTAAATTTTTTAAAGTTACTTGTAAACCAAAGTTTCTTAATCAGGGTTGAATAAATATGTTGATTTGTCATTCATTATTTGTGTTTTAATTAAATCCTGAGAAAATAAATAAATTAAATTGCGGTGTTCCTACTTAAAATTGACAACGAAAACGGGCGGCATAAAGCTCTACACGCGCCCACTGACGTTTCGCGGTAAGACGCGCCCACTCTAGGGTTAAGCGATGTTATCGTTCTGACGGTCAAAGTAAAAAACATCCAAAAATATACACTTCCAAAGTATTTTTTCAAAAAGAGTTTTGTAATTTTTCGACAGCAAAAAAAAATCATTTTTATTGTATATAATTTAAATAGTCAAAAGCAAACATCTGAGGACCACTGTAGATTAACTAACCTACAGTAATATTTACTAACATAACTATGTTAGTAAATATTAGTTATCGTCCAGTATTTATTTTTGTAGTTAGATAGGTACTAGGATAAAAACCAAAACCAATGTGGCTTCGAAGTTCGAAATATCTATAAATTATAACCTTTATTACCTACCTTTATAACTAGCACAAGAGGAATATACCTTTTCTTAATAAACTTGTCAATACCATGACCCGATGTTGAACAATGTCACACAAGAGCATATTATTATACTTAAATAATTATTTTAATGTCTGCACTCTGCACGTAATACCGAGTCCATTTATTTACGATTTACAGCGGCAAAATTAGTGTCTTTACAAAGCTTTTGAAACTTAAAATGTAGGTTTAATTTTTTGCAGGCAGTAAACTGATAACGGATATGAAATGTCAATATAGTTTGTACCACATAGTAGCTACTATTACTTATAGTAGTGTCTCCCATTGAAGTTTAATGTCATAGAACAGGCATCTCGAACAAAATGTGTCCCGCCCGGAAGGTTCGATTTTCAAAATTGAGCCCCGGTTCTCCTTTCAAAATCGAACGAATCCATTGAATATTGAAACCACGTGGCGCCAATGCATTGGGACGTACATGTTACTCGCGGTGTCGGTTCTATACGCTAGTAATAATACTTCAATGGTGTCTCCTGAACAAATTACGAAGTCCGAAGAGTAGGTATTTCAAAGTGACGGACCAATGTTTTCAGTCAATCATTATAAATTTTTTTGGGGCGGAAGGAAGAAATTATCCGTCTTGAACAGACCTACATCCCACGTGGGAATATTTTTTTTTTTTTTTTTTAATTTATTGAAAGGACTTTGTCGCTAAGCGACCACATCGTCCCGTTAAGTCCACAAACCATACAAGCATAACAAATCAATTACATAATAAATTTGGAAACAAAACATAATAAAGAAAAAAGAATCACAATTAATTAACATTTCTTCTTAAAGCTAAATTAGCTATTTTGTACAAATTTATGGCCACTTCACTTGATGGAAGGGCCAATAAACTGTTTATTTCACCAACATTACAATGGCCTTTATTGATAAAGCCTCTCAAAGATTCACTGCGAACACATTCCATCAAAATGTGATACACATCTTCAATAACTCCACAGTCATCGCAATTTGGAGATGAGACTTTCTTCATTAAGAAGGCAAATTTATTTGACAGAATGTGTCCGGAGCGCAATCTAAGTGCAGTTTTTAAATAATTCCTGTCAAGGGTTACCCTGTCTATCCACGGGTATTGTAATATTTACACGTGGGAATATGTATTTCGATTCTCTGTTCAAATGAAATGGCCACTTAACAAATTAGACTAGACACCTTTCTGCTACCAACGCATCGACGATGTATTTTGGATTACTTAGGTGGGTAAGTCAGATGACCCGTACACTCGTATGTATGTCAGCTGTTAAGAGCAATGTCGTAGAGGAAGAAGATAAAAAAGGTTATTTTCATCCATTGAAATACAATGTCATAGAACAGACATCTCGAACAAAATGTGTATCCCGCCGGGAGGTTCTATTTTGAAAATTGAGCCCCCGTTCTCCTTTCAAAATCGAACGAATCCATTGAAAATTGAAGCCCATTGGCGCCAATGCCTTGGGACATACATGATGTTCGCGGTGTCGGTTCTATACGCTTGTAATAATACTTCAATGTTTTCATCATATAATTTACATAGCATAAAAAAGTAAGTATGCCAATGACATGTAGTCAATGGTATTGTATGTAAAAATGAGGTGTAGCTGTAGATGTAGTTTAAAAAGAGGTGTAGGTTTATGTAGCATAAAATACTAAAAATCATAGACAAAAATGTAACAAGACTACCTACTGTCATTTTTACAAAATTGTTACTACGCTGCACCGTGTAACGTTATCTCTGATTTTGCATAACCTGTGGTGTCACAAGCGCGGGAAAATATTACGTCAAATTGTGTTATTCGCACTTGAGGTTGTAATAATTAAGTTTATTTTATTGTGAGTGGGCGAGGTGAAAGTACAATCTAAGTAATTAAAAAAGAAACTTTATTACCTTACTTGGTAGGAAATAGGAATAAACAAAAACAAAGTCTGATTCGGCTCAAGTTAGAATGGGTCTTAAGTTGAGGATTCAGAAGGCTCAGGACCAGTCCGAGTGGTGCAAGATAGGGGGATGCCTACGTCCAGCAGTGGACCTCCAAGGGTTGAGGCGGCATTATGCGTTGTCAATCAAGAAAGAAGGGAATAAATAAAATTTAACTTTGTTTTAAAGAAGCTTACAAATATTTATTTATCTTTGCTTTAAAAATATCTTTAACGGTTAATTTTTTTTTTGAATTTTTGTTTATAATCGCATTATATTAGTAAAAATTGATTACACCATACACTCCTGAATTCACACCTGGAAAACAATAAATCAATTCACAATTGATGATTGAGATTGATACAAAATGCTTATAAAGCGGCACATCGTATTGTTGGCCCACGCTTTCCTTACAATAAAAGTGTGTCTGAGATATATTAAACTCACTGAATAACAGAAAATAAACCGTATTTTATGCACCATAGAACTCATTTTACAATGCCTTCGCTGATTGATTTATGACCGCATCTTTTAAGCAATTCTATTAGTAACATGCTGACTCTCAGAAGAGAAGCAGAGAAATTGGACTTAAAACCAAAACTGTAAAGTTTAATTTTGTTTGACTATAAATTTCTTTTGATACTGCACTCATCTCTCACTATCGATTAAACTAAAATAGTTTTAATGAGTATCACTAAAGGTTGAATCTCGCATGCATTAGTTGAATAGTTTGAATGAGTATTACGAATAACTACCCACTTTTCACGTAGTCATAAATAAACGCTTGAGTCGTTAATCTTTTGGAGATGAATCATTGGATTCATTCACAACTCATTCATAACTTTTTTACTACTGTTACTCGACAGCATCACGATCCATTTTCGTCTCGATCGATTTTTATTTTTTAATAATTAATTTTTTTTTTAAATTTCCCTTTTTCAAATTAAGTGAATAAATACCTAATAAGTTTTATGCAACCTTGCTTAAAAAATAAATTAAACTTTTTCCACCTTGTGCCTATAACGACATCTTATTTTTAGATTTTTTATAAATATATTGAATACATTGCCACAAATATAATAATAACATGATATGCATCAGATATTTAGTTACTCGCTGCATAAATTATGATGGAAGGATTATTAAAACTATTGCTAACTCTTAGTATAAATAACAGTTAACCGTTAATAATTATATGCCTACAGTAATAAGCATGCTAAGTATATTAATTGTAGAGTAGTTGCCCACGACTATAAATGGTCGACTACATTAATGTACTTGACACGTTCGCAACATAATAATCTTAGTTAAGTGCTTAAGCTAGACACTAGGTGTTTATGAAAACGTATAATTATAGGCTCATTAAATATCCATATCGCATTGGTCATGGTAATGCAAATTTTATTCGGTATTTGAAATGAGGAAAACACGTAAAGCAAAACCTACCTTAGTTTAATGTTTGGCAGTTTATTACTGATTGTATTGTGATATGGGTGAATTTCAACAAACTCGAATTTTGCCTAATTACAGTGGCGAATTTAAATTTGCTGTTTCTGATAAATTTTTTTGGCCTAAATAATAGATAAAGAGTTGTACTAATTAATCATATACTAGAGATCGAAAAAAAAATGATTAGTTCATGAGATATTTCCATTTGAAATTATCAAATGCCACCGAAATTATTAAAGGACCACCGGAATTAAAATCCAAGCCACCGAAATTGATTAAATTTAAACTTGATGTTTCTAATACACTTTATTTGGCATAAGCAATATGTAAATAGTAGTGATAATTAGTCATATAGTAGAGATTGAAAAAAAAATTATTTGTTCCGGAGATATTATCAAATTACACTATCAAATGCCACCGAAATTAGGACCACTGGAATTAGAATCTGATCCACCGAAATTGATTTATGCCCATGAGAAATCATAAAGGCAGGATCATTTAATACGTTAAAGATATTATGTATATTTTGAAGAATAGGAGTCTAGATGAACGGACTCCTTTTAGCGGTAATTAGACAGGCCCATTGCACTTCTGAGACACGTTTATAAGCTGTTTTCGAGGGTCCTCACAAATCGCATTGCACACAGGCTTGATGACTTCCAACCTCCCGAACAAGCAGGATTCCGAAAAGGCTACAACACCACAGGCCATATACACACATTGCGGCAAATTATACAAAAGACCGAGGACTATAACTTGCCGTTATGTATAGCCTATGTGGACTATGAGAAGGCCTTTGATTCTATCGAGATCTGGGTGGTACTAGATTCTCTCCAGCGGTGGCGGATCGACTACCGGTTTGTACTCATCCGCCATCATGTCCGTCAGAGTACACGACACAGCAACGAACCCCATCCAACTGCAGAGAAGTGTCAGACAAGGATGTCATATCCCCAAAACTGTTCACCGCTGTGTTGGTAGACGTGTTCAAGCTGATGGAGTGGAAACAACATGGCAATAACATCAATGGCGAATACATCACACACCTACGATATGCCGATGATATAGTCATCCTGGCGGGTTCCCTGGAAGAACTTGGAACAATGCTCGGGGGACTTGAACAGCGCCTCACAACGGGTGGGTCTTAAATCATGTCGAATGTCCATGTCACACCCGTATCGGTTGTTGTTTACGGCGTTGCTCTCGAAGTTCTAGATGAATACAATTACCTGGGACAAGTGATCCAGATGGGTAAGTCCAACTTCGAGAAAGAAGTCACTTGTAGAATCCAACTCGGATGAGCTGCGTTCGGGAAACTCCGTCATATATTGTCGTCCAAAACACTACCTCAGTGCCTGAAGTTTAAGGTGTTCGAGCAGTTTGTGTTGCCGGTGATCACATACGAATCCAAGACGTGGTGCTTTACTATTGGCCTAATCCACAACCTCAGAGAAGCGCAGCGGGCTATGGAGAAGGCTATGCTTGGTAATTCTCTACATGATCGCATCAGAAATGAGGAGATCCGTAGACGAACAAGGGTAACCGACATAGCTCGAAGAATTAGCCGGCTGAAGTGGCAATGGGCGGGCCACATATTGCGAAGGACCGATAACCGTTGGGTAAGAAAGGTCCTCGAATGCGCCCACGTCTCGGAAAAAGGAGCATAGGATGATAGGACGCCCCGCGACCAGGTGGACTGACGCCCTGAAGAAGACAGCGGGCATCCGCTGGATTCAGAAGGCTCAGGACCGGTCAGACTGGTGCAAGTTAGGGGAAGCCTATGTCCAACAGTGGACCTCCAAGGGCTGATGGATAGATGGAGACACGCTTGTATTTCTATGGCCTATACTTCCCTATACGCTTTGATTTGCCACCGGAGCCACCGAGATTGCGCCACCGGACTTAGAATCAGAGACAAAACTTGAATTTTAAAGAAAACTTTTAGTCAGAGGTTAACTTTTATTTCACAATTATAGCTGAAAACCGTTAATGGAACCCTCCATAAAATTTCTAGATAATCTGCTTTGTACTTTTACTAATATACATGACATCGGAATTGGATGATTTTGTATTCCTGCGCCACCGCAGTTAGTACTTACGTGTTTGGCAGGAAAATTACGCAGCCAGGCGGTCATCCTAACACGCAGTTTGCAAGAGCACAACTGAACGGTGCGGGGAGAGCCAGTAAGGTATCTTCCAAATCGTGAAGTAACAAGTAATGAAGTATACAAAATGCGCCACCGGAATTGCTTTTTTTTGTAGGACATTTTTAAAAGATGTTTTAAGAGCTGTTGTTTAATCTTAAATTACTCCATAAATATATATTAGTTGTGTTATTTAATGTATTTCTAAAAAACATTCCCTTTCAATGAAATTTATTTACCAAAAAAAATTAAATTAATAAAATATGTAAATAAACGCAGTTTGGACAGTACACCGGAATTAGATTATAGGTCTTAGATATTTTTTTATTAAGAATCTATGTATTAAATACCTCTGAATACTTCACTATCATGTAGATCACTACTTAAACTACCTATATAAAATTATGCATAATTGTAGTTTACCTCCACACATTAATTTTCAACCTCGCCGTCTCAAAAATGCACTTGGGAAATTCACCCATTTACAAATACTTGAACAAATAAATAATTATTAATACATTCGTCCATAAACCACAGAATATTTAATAGTACCTATTGGTACAGAAGAGTCACTCCGCAAAATCATTTAAATAAATAGCGACACTTGTTCCAACACAATAAAGTGTTATTCAATTCGTACAGCACTAATCGTCAACACACGTTAACATCAAGACGTTGCCTCTCTTTCTAATCATAACTCTCATTCTTTCTGACAACGTCAGGGTTGTCTTCTTTTTTGTGATGACATGAGTGATAGATAACGAATTTACTACACGACCAGCGCGGCATGGCGGCGCGTGACAGCCCTTCTGAAATTGGCCCGACACGTCTAACCGCTAACGCAGCATGTATTTGTAATGTAACATCATACAAAAGTGCGGAGTGCGCCAGGCCTGCCTAAACTAAGAATAATTAAGAATCATATCAGTAATGACTAAGAATTATTATATTTACCCAACGACAATTTTCTAAGCTATATACTAAATGTATTGCCAAACGATAAATATAATACTAAGTGAGGTGTTAAGTTAATGACATTCTGCTATCGTTTCAAAATATGCTAATAAGCGTGATATTTAAGGATAAATTGTAACACTGTTATTTAGAAACATTCAATCGACTTTTAAATGACTTTTAAAGCTTTAATGTCCATAGTAATGACTCGTCTGTTGCAACATCGGCGCCGCGCCCGTATAAGCAATCGATACCTAGCTCAAACGATTCACAAAAATGTAAGTACCTAAGTAAAGTAATACATACATCATAATATTTCATTTAAATTAGTATTATTTCATACAAAACCCGTGTCTATTTTGCCCCAAGCTGACTATAAGGATTCAAAGAATCGATTATGTCGTTTTTGGAACGAAGTTCCTTATCGCGCGTTGTGCAAGGGGGCTAGACGGAAAATTTCGACACTTTTTGAATTTACGAATGACCGACACTTTTTTTGAAGTGATTCACAGAGTTTTACAGAGATGGCGCTGTACAACTTTCTGAATCACGCTATGTTTTTTTTCCTATTTTACTTATGTTAGCGCCAAAGAGTCTCAACAGCGCCATCTAGTTTCAACTAGTTACACCTTTCTGAATCACGCTGTTGAGACTCTTTGGCGCTAACATAAGTAAAATAGGAAGTAACTTCGTTCCATCCGGGTGTCCTTTGACACCTCTCAAGTTTTTTTACAGTGCGTAACTATTTTTAAGTCGGAAAAAAATCATAAGTTAAATATCAAGTACCTGTTACAGAATGATGATTTTACAGATTTTACATATGTACAACGTTGACATTACAATAAGACAAAAATTTGCGTTTCTCACTTTTTCACATTGATCAAGTAGATATGCAAGTTTGATTATTTTTGACTTAACTACTTGATTTATTTTCATTTTGCGTCAGCTTCTTTTTTAGGGTTCCGAACGAAAAAACCTAAAAACGGATCCCTTATAGGATCACTCGTGTATCTGGGCGACCGCCCTTCACAGCAAATTTTCTCCGAAAGTACTGGATCAAATGAGTTGAAAGGTACTCATTAGATTTTTTTGGGACCCAAAGACCAAGATATATAGAAAACAAATGAATTAAAAAAAATGAAATCAAAATGAAAAAAAAATTGTGTGCGTCAGCTCCGTCGGACAACTGGAGTTTACTCCTTACGAACGATTATAAAATATATATATGTAGATTAGTAGCTGAGGGTAAATGAACGCATTTTTTATAATACTGAAAGCATGCTTGATATCATCTTGATAACGTTATCGTCAAATCAGTAACAACGCCATCTAGATTCTTGATTACGAACATAACGCATAACGTAACTTTACTCGCCATACATTTTCATAACCATGGCTTTATATGAAAATCCTCCAAAAACTGTTTTGCAAACCGTATCGTGTGGCATGTCAAATGAAAGGGCTTATTGTAAGGATCTTCAACATCTCTATACTCGAAGAACTCGCCACTATGGAGCGTCTATCGGCTACAGTAAACAAGCGCATTTTAACATGCTTTGGCTTCGATGTTTCGCGAAGAAATGAGGAATCCATAGAACGGTTGCTTGAGCAGGCCAGGGTTGATGGTACAAGACCTGGCGGTCGCTCCTCTGTGCGATGGACTGACCAGATCAAAAACGCAGTAGGTGATCCCTTATGTGACTGCACCAGAATGACGACCAGCAGAGATGGTGGCACGTCGTGAGGCGAATTATATCTACGTAACGACCATGACAGCTTTGTCAAGAGCGTTGTCGGCAGTGAAGAATTGCAAGGATCTCAAATATAATTTTGTTATAATTCTAGAATGGATAGTTTTAAGATTATTGAAGAAAGAACGAAAATTGAAGATGAAATTCCTACAGACAGACCTGTCCGAGAAAGGGTCAGTTAATGGCGATAATGAGAACGAATCGGTCGAAAGTGAATTCGATCGACGGCCTTGGACTGACCGAGGATCTTTCACTCTCGTTCCGGACAAGAACGGTCGCTGACCCCGCTGATATATTGCACTTGTGGTCATTATCGACCTGTTATCGGGTAAATAATGACGGTATGTTTTAATGACGAATAATGGAGAGTACTCAATTTGGACTTAAATTGAAAAGGTGATACAATCCGTGAAATAAAAAAAAAATATTATTTTGCAAATACCTATCAGTTTCGTTTTCGTAGTTTGAGCATTGTGCATTTACTGCATCATCAATTAGGATTGTTTTGATATAAGTGATGAATATGAGTGATTATTTCGTGGTATTCCATTTTCTTTTTTCACGAAAACCCAGGAATTATTAGTACTTATAATGCACACGGTATAATAACACGGTAAGCTGGTTGGGAATGCTTTATGCATTCTCATTAAGTTCGGCGATTGTGTTAAGTATTTTGATATTTTACTGTGGTAATTAGGATATAAGACATTATTAAATACATTATAATCGTGACACGCTTTTCTCAAGACGCAATGTAAAACAACAACAACAAACAAAAAATATAACAAACAAAAAAAGAACAAAAAAAATTTGTAGCCAAAATATTACATTATTATCAAATAAACGGAACATCCTATTCTAAAACTGCAGTTGACCACGCCAGTTTTACATATGCATTTCAATAGCATGCATCATGATCTTTGCACGGACCAAGTGTTTCCTGTTTTCAAGATAACAATGTCCTTGTTTGAGATTTTTAATTGCTACCATCTGTCAGCTATGAACCGTTTGTCCCTAATGAATGTGGACAATAGCTCGATCGAGTCGCAGTACCCTGAGCACTTTGAAATGTTATTTATTTTAGTGTTATTTATGTTACAATATTTGAAGTACAATTTGTTTGAATTTTTCATGTGCAGTTGACTCTCGATAATTTGACACTCGTTAATTTGAATCTCTCGATAATTTGAATTTTTTCCGGTCCCTTAAAATACTCGATAAATTGAATAAAACCAATGTTAATGGGTCCCTTCGGTAATTTGAAGTTGAAGAAATAGTATCTTGCTGGCCAATATGCGATAATTTAAAGTCCGGGCTTCCCTACTCTTTATATTTCGAACTCTCACCACTAAGAAAATTCTTTGGACAATGATAGACTGAAGCAGCTTACTCAAAAAAGATTACGGACTTCTTTTCGAAATAAAAATTTGTGAATAATTGTATTACTGTATTTAATTATCAATGGCTTGCCCCATGATTTGCGCACGAAATTAACTACCAACAACATTAAATATAGGTTAAAACAGTTTTTTATAAATCAGTGAAATAGTATCGATGTGAACTCTGTTCGTAGCATTAGACTATAAGCCTCAGTGGCTTCATTAATGCTGCATTACCTTGTTATTTGTTTTGATTTTTGAGCAATAATAAAGGAAAAAAAAATTGGTAATACATAATAATATACAAATAAGAAATCACGAATTTTGATCACTCTTATTTACTTCAGTTCCCAATCCCCCTCGCGCTTGTTATTTTGAACTCTTGGTCATTTGAAATTTATCGCTGGTTTATTTGAGTTTCAAATTATCGAGAGTCGACTGTAAGATATTTTTAAAAAGTTTTATTTAAGTTTACTTTGTCAATACCTAGTATATTCGTTGGGTAATTCTTGCAAGCTGAATTAGGTCTATTTTCCTTTACACTACACTACGGTGCTGTTTGACATAATATTATTATGCTGTAGTTCCATTCCAATGATAAATAATGCATTTTATAATGAACATGATCACAAAATACACTTAGATATACTCGAGAGAAACACAAATATAAAATTTTGTATACGAATTCAGAAATTATACTTTGTTCTGAACTGCATCATAATATGACTGCTGCTCTCAGGATTGACTCCAAAATTCAGACAGAAGAATTCCTCAGCAGTAAACACTATCGTTATTTTTTTATTAAGTATTATATAATTAAGGCATATTTTTAACCCTCGGCCGTTCTTATGGATGTAGGTCCTGGATGACATGACGTTTGCCCATAAGACAAAATAGAAACCCCGTGCAGAGATTCAAAGTTACACAGAAAATTCCAAAGTTTGAATTTTGAATGTATTATTATTTTGTGCACTTTGTTTATTTTCACTAATTTAATCGTGTCCAGACGAGGAGTTTTCCTTGAAGGAAGTAGTTAAAACTTATCGTCAACCGTTAATTTTACCTTTTAAAGTACATGCAATTGAATCATGGTGCTATTTTGACAAATTGTAATTTTGATTACCTACCCAGTTTTTTTGTTCATAATTTATAATAAATTGTCAAGAGGTGAATATTTCCAATCCGCACTGGTTCGATATTTCGATAGGATTGTATAGTATGTACGTACAACAACCCGTTTGTTTGAAGCGACATTTCTGCGTTCAATAAACAAATATGGTCTACTACTAAAAAGTAAAGATATGAAGTTAATACCAAAATAAACTATTGTATCTTATAATATTAACAGTACCTAGCAGATATAAGACTCATTCTCTTCTGGAGACATGGAGCTACCAAGTCGTCAAAGGCCATATTGCTCAAAATACTACAATATCGCAATTATAATGAATCGACTATTATAAAGCGTTGGACATATAATAAATCACAATGATTCGAGATCTGATAACAGAGGCAAATAATACTATTGAAGTCGCAAATGCAGTTAGCAATAATATAATCAACTATTTCATAACTCGCAACAATATCTTTATTAAAAAGATTGAGTTGATTAATTGCTTTGTGAACAGATACGTTTGTATGTAACCAAAACATAATGACACGGTTACTACTTACGACGAATGAGCTGACGATCCACCTGATGTAGGTGGACCGTTACCTATTGACATTAATATTACCAAAGACATTAACAACAGGGAAAAACAAGAGGAAAAGAAAGAAATAAATAACTGGGGCCCAAGTTACCAGCCAGCCGGAAAAGGTGGAATCGTTTGGCAGCTGATTTAAGCAAGAGGGTGGTATATAACCAGGCAGGCTTCCCGGAATGATATCAGTAATGATGTCTATTAATGATTTACTACAATTTAATAATTTTGACGACCCTGCAGCCTAGTTGGTAGCGACCCTGCCTGCAAAATGAGGGGCCCCGGGTGCATATTTGTAAATACCCGACGCTTCAGCCACCCGAAGTTGCTGCGTATATAGCAGACGTGTCGGACTGAGGCGTCTGCTATTTACACGACGCCGAAGTTCCTTGTAAACAGGCTAACGCGTCAATTATCTTGTTATCATGATAATGGTAATAATAACAGAAAATATTACACAAATGGCGAAGCCCCCATCATGAAAAAAACCTCTGAACTGAAATGGAATCGGTTACTTTAGGTTAGATTGAATGATTTTATTTTACGAGAAAAACAGGGACTTCTTGTTTCAAGTGATTCTTTTATAGTTTTGAAATAGTCAATGGAATCATTTGAGTTATACGAGCTTTTTCTGATTGATAATTGAGGTTATGTTAGGTTAGAAGTCAATCCCAGTATGTTGGGAATCAATCAATGTCTATTGTGTATTTGTCATATTGAAAATGCGTTTGTAAAGCTACTTACATACTGCATTTTTTTTAATTTTAGGTCGATAACCGATGGTATAATTATTGGTGTTATGTACCCAATCCATGGCCATCCGTGACACAAAAACCTTCATTTAGAAGTAGTGTTACCTACCACAAAAATTGGAGATTAGGTTGGACTTAAATCAAATAAAAAAGAGCCGATGGAGTTTTTTATTCATTGCAAACTTAAAATTAGTGTCACCACCAGTGTCACCATTATTCATACCTATTTATAATTTTCGAAACAAGCATAAATATCAACTTATTAATATAGCCGAACTCTGTTAATCAAACGGGACGTATGGGTAAGTTAATAGAACAACAAAAAAGTAAATCAAAACTGATTGGAAATCGAACTTGAATCCCCTCGCTTCGCAGGTAGGGACACTAAAAACTGAACCATGAAACCTAGGAAATAGGTACACTAGGTACATGAAGATCTCAGTTTCTCGCAGTCACAATAAGACTGTTAATGTGTTGAATTTACCATTTAAGTTAAAAAGCAATCTTGATAAAATCATAACAGGATCATAGTACAACTCACCAGGAAGCGCAATCGATTTCAATTAAATTTTATTGAGCAGCATCGCCAAATATGGTGCGAGCTGCGGCGTTATCTAATGGGCTTGGAGTCATGGAGTGATGGGGCCTTCAAACTATTGTAAACACTCGAGAAATACTATAATTTAATTATGAGACATTATTGTCGTCTACACTTATAAAGAGTAACGACTTGTATGTTTTTAACGAATAAACTCAAAAACTGGACCAATTTCAAAAAATATTTTACGGATAGAAAGATTAGAAAGCTAGGTAAATTCTGAGAGTAAATTATTCTTGAGTGACAGTGTGACAGGTTATATTTGATTGTACTCATAATTAATATTTTTTTTCTTTAATTAAGTACAAGTAAAAATGTTTGAGGCCCAACGAAGTGGGTAAGGGTCAGATAGTTTATAATAAATATATTTAAGTTTATACAGGCGTATGTGTATGCGCGTGATTTATAATGATACGAGGGCTCCTTTAAATGATGTATGATGTTAAGATGTTTCATTTATTGTCCTTTTAAAAAGGTTTGTTCTCTCAATAAAATAATTTTAATGACATAAACAAAAGTAAGCAAAGTACCAAATTGATTTTGATTATAGGCCCTTTTATCAGGAGGTTTTTAAATGGAACATTTACTACCCGGTACACCTAACCTCGTGGTTTAAGTACTTTATCAGCTAAAAACCGCATAAATTACTTAAATTACATAGATTACTAGATTAATCATCCAAGCAATCGTACGTTAATAGTTTTTTTATTAACCGACTTCAAAAAAAGGAGGTTCTCAATTCAACTGTATTTTTTTATGTTTGTTACCTCAGAGCTTTTGACTGGGTCGAATCGATTTTGATGATTCTTTTTTTAATCGAAAGCTGGTGCTTGTCGTGTGGTCCCACATAAATTGAGCGAGATCTGACAATGGCATCCATGTCAAAAGCATATAAGTCTTAAATTTGTATTAAGTATGTGCGTGATAAATGGACGAAAACCTCAATATCCAACCGATTTCGACGATTCTTTTTTTATTGGATGTACTTCATTTGAAGTCGGTTATTTTTTGTTAAAATTTTAGATTACCTATTTAAAAAACATTTTCTTGTCCATCATAATCATGTTATACATGCATAATATACAAAAGTCGGTATATCATATCTATTGTACGTACGATATGATTGACTGACGAGGTCACTAATGTTATTATTGTATAGATAGATATAAATCTCAGTTACGCGTCCTCAATGATTTATTGTACCTATAAGCCTGCCAGCTATAAGCCAGAAGCAGTCAAACACAAGTGTTTGTTTTGTTAAGTATAATAATTAAGTAGAGAAACGAGACGGAGAACCTGTCATCATGCACAGGCATCTAATCACTTCAAAAGTTCAAATGTAATATTAATAAATACTTAATAAGCTTCTATTTTGTTCTTTAACTATCCGTAGATAGAATTCGGTATGGAACATAGGAAAAAATGTAATAGTTAAACGTTATTGTACGCTATGAAGAAAAAGATTGCTATTTTTTCTGCTATAATAAATTACACAGAAAAATTGTACCTATGACTACAAAAAGTTTTGATTTTGTCTACTAAGCAAGACAAAATTTTTTTTGCCGCTCTAAGACGCTCCAGTAGATTATTTTAAAAATTTGATTTTGTTGTTGAAACGAATAAATAAGATAATTGCATTTTAAAACTGTTTTAATATGGTAATTTACTGGAATGACCACGTATTTTTTACCTTAGGTGTGGCCATGCCAATCAATCGTTTAAAATATTTTACGTAATTATGAAAAAACCGCTACAATAAACACCTTTAGGTGGTCATGACACGGGTCAGTCACCCCATCTCAATGCCGGCCTTGCTGGCTGAGCACTACATCCCGTATAAGGCTAGTGAGATGTCACGTCAGTTTCCTGTCACGTGTCACGTCTATTTGTCACATCGGTACGAAGAGATGCAAGTTCTCTGTGCGTTTTCTACCGTCTGTATAATGGGGAATGTTCCACCATCGTTCAAGGCGCCGCACTGCCAGGTTTCACAAACACCATAATATGGACATACCTAGTATTTGTCCACGCTAAGATTTACACGACATTTCCTACCGTGTACGTGTAAACTGTGGAATGAACTACCACCGAGGGTATTCCCACAGTGCTAAGATATGGGGATCTTCAAGAAGCGGGTCCATTACTTCCTTCTTAGCCAGCAGTGCACTCTCAGCGGTGAAGTCTCTGGTGTTGCGAGTGTCCAAGGGCGACGGTGACTGCTTATCAATTGGCCCGTCTGCTCGTTTGCTCGTCTGCCTGCATATTGCATAAAATAAAACGCAGCTGGATTTCAGTAATCGGTAAAATCGAATAGGATTACAGAGGATTTGACTGATTAATACGAGCTTTAAACTATAGTTATATTATTATAATTTAAGACATGCGGGCCACCTCGCTCCCATAACGGAAACATGCCCAATAATTAAAAGTGTATCCTACTCGTACATACCAGCACATTTCCGCAAAGCAACGCTTGACACTATACCTATCAAACATATCTGTTTTAAACAGATATAATATATTTATTTATTACTTTATTATACCTTTAATCAAAATGGTACAAAAGGTGGGCTTAATGCTAGAAGCATTCTCCATATATCTGTATAATATATCTGTATACACATATTATGTGTGTTTGTCCTGAATTAAACCCAATCGTAGGCCTGGACTCCACGGAACACTGAGACAACTCTGTCTAATATGTATAATATGAATATGAATATGTATAATATGAATATGTATAATACGTATGCTCTGACATTATGAATTTGCGAAATAAAAAAGACGTCGAGTTATAGACACAGTAAGTGTCAAAAAGTGCATTAAGATTTTGAATTTAAATTAACATTGGACATTTAAATTGTTATTGATACATAAATTTCTCATGCAATAAAAAAATCAAGTTCTCGTAAAACAAGATGGCAAATAAGATAACAAAAATGTTATTCCGATGCCAAAATATAAACTTGGCAGTCGCCAACCCTGCGTGTCACATTAACTGCATCTAAATGTTATCGGTTTACTCAGTAGGAAATTATTTATGCTTCTGTTGACCTTGCATTCCGTCATCCGTGTAGGGTTAAACTACTAATATAACATTAAAAAACCTGACATCGAAAAGAAGTGCAGAAATATACCTTAACGTAATAATTCTGTGGAATAAGTTTAATCAAAATAATGTTCATGTTTGTAGACCAATTAAGAAACTTGTCACTTCTTGAGAATAGCCAATAAGAAGTTGATATTTGACTGCCATACGAACCGCATTGCTTTTCAAAACCTTTAAAACTCAGATTTCTAAATCTGCCCACTATCCTGTCAGAAACCACAGAATCCTGAAAATTCGGGATAAATCCTGAGATATGTTTACCCTAATACCGTATTAATCGAAGAGGATACCATATTATTTTTGTAACGTATGTAAAAACGCATACATAATAGTACAGGTAGTTAGAATCCCATTAAAATCAATTATTTATCAATCCTCTGTGATAACCACAGAATACTCAATAAATAGTTAAATGTTCTGTGGTAATAACACTCCCTTTCGGCTTTCGCACAGTCATGGGAAATTCCGGGGAATTTTCAACAATTAAATGACGTGTCTAGACCACGTCACCACTGGGGTTGCTACCCCCAAAGGGACAACGTGCTTTACTATTTAAGTGGATTATACTTGCGAATTTAATATTCGGGGCTTCATAACGACGTTACCAATCCCTAACTCAATAAAATGGAGTATTCATGAAACTCTTATAAATATTTATGTGGCATTCACTACAATGAAATATATTTTTTTGTGTAAACAGGTTGAAATAAAAAATAGTTAAATAAAGTAAAATAAAATGTTAGCATGACTGTACTGCAGTTTAGATCCAATATTGCAAGCTGAATAGGGATGTTGACACTAATTATAAATTAATATATATTTATGTCTAAAATATTAGTGGTAACATATAAAATATGATTCTTTTATTGAAATCAATCACAATAAATTAAATATCATTAATTTAAAATGTTAAAAATTGTACTCACTGTCACGTGACCTCAAACGCCATTTTGAGAATAATATGACGTCCTTGGAACATCCTTGGAACAATTTTATATGGAAATTCAACAAACTTAGTAGACAGATAGTACTGAATATAGTTTAGTGACGTCACGTGACGTTTTTGGTGGGAAATTTGATAATGATTTTTATTTATCAATTTTTGTTTTTAAATTGAAGATTATTATTTTTACAATATTCTTCTATCTATAAAATAAAATTGAATACTAAAATCAGTCAACATCCCTGTTATAACTACTTCCAATTTTCCTACGGAGTTGAAGTTTGACAAACTGATTTGGTTCCGATGACAATGCATTTTTATAATAATGGTGACCAGGATAGGATGCTCAGGGTCTACTCCGGACGAGGGAATTCCTTCGACCAACAACACAAACACGAAATTTGAAAAGCTTGTTTTTAATATTTATTATTTAATAATTATTACATTAAACATTGATACAACCAAATATCTTAATTTGAAAAAGTTAGTTTTTTAGGAGTATGGAGCCCGGAATCATGAAAATCTCCTGGTCATCAACGATTCGTGAATTCGCGATCAAAATAAGTCACAAAGTTAACTTAATACTTATAACGTTATAAACGCTTCAAAAATATAAACGTGACGAATTCGATACAACTCCGTGACCATAACATAATCCATTTTCAATTTCACGCTCGCCGAGTCAATCTGCTTGGCTTATCATCAGCTAAAGCCATTTATTTCTGAGTAAATGAGTTTACATCGATTGTTTTACTTCCTTGTCTCCATGTTTTATTTATAGAATTAAACTTGATATTTTTAAAATAAAACTTTAAAATAATAAACAAAATGGGAGACTTAATTCGCTAAATTTTTTAATAACCGACCAAATCGAATTAGTGTATTAAGTGAAATTGAGTTTTACATTAAAAAAAAAATTCTATAATGATTTGAAAAGTAGGAAAATATTACTGAAAAAAATATTTTTGAGTAAATATTATAATTTTATTTATACAAATTTAAATTCATATTAAAAAGAAACAGTTAAAAAGTGTGCGATGGCCGGGAATCGAACCCGGATCAACTGCTTGGAAGGCAACTATGCTGACCATTACACCACCATCGCCACGAAGAGCAGAGCGAAATTTTATAACAGTATCATTACTCGACTTTTGTGTAAATTATGGTCATTGACCTTTCGGAGATTTCATTCTATGAATGGTTTTCCATATTTAATTGTTTTTGTCATTGGAAATGAAAAGTGACTTATACATTATACATATTTTAAGGTTATATTGAAAGCTTATTTTGTATCATTATTTTGCTAGCGTTGTTGATTATGAATAAATTCTTTTAATTAATTTATTTTATCAATATAGGAGAGCTGGGTACGAAAGAAGTTTGTTGTGAAATATGCGAAGATACATAATGTGATCCGTCATCATTTAAAAATTTTATAGGTGTAATTAAAGGCCGTGATTATCAATGCTAGTGTTTTAAAATATCTAATTTAGAATTAATAATAAAACTGTCATTTTAAAGTTTTACCATGGTGGGATTTAAGTCAAACAATAACTTACTATGTAAAAAAATGTAAAATTCTGGAATGATAACCAACATACATTATTCTTCCGTGTCGTCCAAAGTATTCATAATTCATTAGATTATTAGAATACGAATACGCAATACATATTCATCGATGACAATGAGGCATAACAATAAATTAACAAGTTAGCTGTTAGATTATCGAGTAAACAAGTAGTAGATTAGACGCCGTTATTAGGGCTGCCACTATTAATTAAAGTTGTATATTTAATTTATTGTTTTTATTTTTAGTATTAAATTTTGAGTAGGCATTAAATATTAAAGAATTTGTTTGTAAAATGGAATGGCGCGATATTTTTTAAGTTGCCTCATCACTACATATAGGATATTAAGTGGTTTCTTTTTAGTTCTATCACTACTTTATAAAGATAAATCATGTTTTTGTATTATTACTAGGTCCCTATAACATTATGTTACTTAACTGCTTACGTGTTACAAAAAGCTTTCCCAATAAGTTCTTCTTTTCACTCATGAAATTCATTATTCCGTGAAGGTTTCTCGCACTCATAGGCACTTCTTAACTTACAACCAAAACATAATCCATAATAAGTTTAAAGGAATCAAAATAAAATTTATTAAAGCGGAAGCCCTGATGTGACAACCAGTCCTGGATTTGTCAATAGGCCGTATGGGCCGCGGCCTAGGGGCGGCAGCGTCCTAGGGGCGGCAGATTTCAGAAGATGATATATTATAGACGATTTTGCTATTAAAAAGTGTCGCAAAAAATCGTAATTCTTGTTTTTTTACTCATTTCTTAGTGACTAATTTAGTTCTTAGACTTACTATGAATGGAAAATTATTAGTTTAGAAAAGTACATGGGGCGGCGGAAATAAATTGGCCTACACTCATAAAAAATATAAATCCGGCACTGGTGACAACCCTATTCCGTCTCATCTCGTCGCTAGCTTTGTAAATCGCCGCCGGTGGAACGTGATCTGCAGATTGCACGGCATTTTGTGTGGTGGTTCACCATCATTTTGCAATGAAAACATGGACACAATAAAGACATATTAAGCCTAAAGGCGTTTGATAATGTTACAAACAATAAGGACGTTGCAAAATGAGATAGTTGTTGGTGCTGTGTTGTATTTGAAATATTTTGTTTCAATATTTAAAATATTATTGCAATAG
Organism: Thymelicus lineola; assembly: GCA_963932265.1. NCBI lineage: Eukaryota > Metazoa > Arthropoda > Insecta > Lepidoptera > Hesperiidae > Thymelicus > Thymelicus lineola. The sequence goes on along the minus strand of OZ010681.1, from coordinate 11,492,155 downwards.
AAAAAAAAACCAGCAAAAATTTACTAATATGTACTTATTATCAGACCTGAAATTAAAGTAGGTAAATGCCGAAGCACAGGAAAACAGACAGACGAACAAAAATTCCAAGTAATACTAATAATCTCTAATACTAAGTATTCCTAATAATCTCCTACTATTATATAATTATATTATACTAGCTGACCCGGCGAACTTCGTTTCGCCTAAATATACTCTTTGGCCATTTTCTAAGTGGACTGCTAAATGAACTACAGTGGAGTATCTTTCATGAATGGGAAAAGAAAAAATGCGCCAAATTGTAATGTTCAAAAAATGATCGTATTTGCAGCTTAGGTTTTGAAGAAATTACAGCATCATTTAAGGTTTGATCTCAATGGGAATCATTTTCTAACAGTTGCAAACTTTTTTATTTATTTTTTGTTTTTTATTTTTTAATATTATAAAAACCTTCCGTGGGATCTAAAGAATATACACAAAAAAAATTATCCGAATTGGTCGAGCCATTCTCGAGTTATGCGCTTAGCAACATTCATTTTTATTTATATAGATTATAATTATTTGTGATTATTATAAAATAGGTTATGTGAAAACAGTTAACTCCTTTTTCTCCCCTGTTTCGTCATATAATTTATTTGGTTTACTATTGAAAAGATTCAGTAAAAACATATTTTTATAGCACTGATTGATATATTGATAAATAGATCTATATTGATAAATAGCTATCGTGAGGGTAAGTTATTAGATTATAAAGTGCATAGAGTATAGTATAGTATACTACAATCAATGATTAGAGTGGAGAATCATTGACAAAAAAGGTTTTCCAGAAAACAATAATGTCAGTAAATGTGCCTATCACCAACTTTGGTAAATTTCGACCACTAGGAAAACATTCGGAGATAAACATGCCAGCCCTATTCCGAAACACGTAGATGAACGTGGCAGCCCTATCTATCGCCGCATTTTGCAAATCGCCGTTGGTGCGTCGTGATCGTTCGATTGCATACCTATTTAACCGATGTACGACCACCAACATTCTGCAATAAAATCGGACACTACAGGGCAATAGAACTTATAGCAACCATGAATTGCAGGTAAACGTGAAACAGTGATCAGTTAAAGTTGTTGAGCGAATTGGTGCTTGGATTGCAAGATAAGCAGGCGTTACCATCGTTTTCTTATAGTAATAGCTTACCACTCTTATGGTGTAAGAGGTAAACGGTCGCTATTCATGCTACCACTTGGGCAACCAATGAAGCCAAGCTTAGAAAGTCAAACCTCAACTGAAATGTATTTTCCTCAATTTGTGAGGAACTATGTGTACCACATCACGTGAGATAAGATATCTAAGGGAAATTCTATTCCAAAGCAGAGTTATTAAGGATAATCTTATTTATAATATTAGGTATAATCCCAACAATCTGAATTCTGTAATGTGGCAAAAAAACCTTTAAATTATTGCAAATTAAACCCAAAACCCGCTGGCATGGCAGCTGTTTGTCTCATTCAATATCCCACAAATTCAATTTACATGGTCACCCTAAGTACATTGTCGCTAGCAGATCTGAACCCGCGACCCGCGCGCTCCCACGGCTCTCTGAACCTTGTTACTTTAATTTTATCTTTTTTTATCTATATCTATCTATTCTACGTATGCGCATGCGCATGACCACATGCAAAATAACATTTACAATTGCGGTATTTTGAAGAGACTACAATGTCTCATCTAACTTGATGTTCACTCTTAATTTGGTTTCATTATTCTTAAAATCCATCCACAACAAATTCTGAAGGTTTTTGTATTGGGTATTATGTATTATGGTACTAGTAGTCAGCGGTGTCGGTTCAGCGCAGGGGAAGCTGGGGCGGGCCACTAGTATAGGTACTCATGAATTCAAAACCTAAAACAGTGCCTAAAATCCGAAAATGTGCCCTCTAGGTGGATCGTCGTATATGCCATTTGGCCCAGGCTTTTACATGATGTTAAACTTAACAGTTTATCTATGACCACGAACCATACAACTGTCGAAATATCGTACAAAATAAATATAGTGAATACCCGTATCATTTATAGTCTATACTATAATAACACTCAACTGTCTGTTTGTCTGTCCGGGCATCACATGAAAACCCTTGAACGGATTTCGATGAAAATTGGTAAAGTTGTTACTAATATTCCGGGTCATATTTTAGGAAACTTTTTATACCAGAAAATTAAAATGTTTCCCTGGGAAATGGGATGAAAATTGATATGGAATATTTTTAAACCATCAACAAAGTAAAACATAATTTCCGTATGCGAAGCTGGGGGCAACAGCTAGTAGTATAGTAAAATGTGTTCTAGATTATTATTGTTTCTAAGATTTATTATCGCAATATACACGACACCTAGTTGACTCAATAAACACGAGATAGAGTCGAACCCACGACATTGGCTAACACAGGAACGACAAAATAATTCAGCAGTTTTACATAAATTAAGTTTAACCGACACTTACTGGAACGGAATGCGAAATTACGAGTACTATTTAACTGATTTGTGGCTTTCAGTACTTTGGAACTTAGGCTGAAATGGAGTCCCATAGCTGATAAGTCTAATAAGCAAGTATTAGTCATATTTGCTTTCAAAAATAAAAAATAACGCTAACATAACAACGCGCAAAAGAACGATAAAAAAGAACTGAAAAAATGAATTATTACTAATAACCCTGTCTGCGCAGCATGTGGTCCATGCTTCGATTCCCGGCCGGGGCAGATATTTATGTGACAGATAAGGGTCTAGTTTGTGTTGGCCATGCCACCCGCGACCTATGACAATGACAAAGACGCATGGAAATGACCAGCTCTGCAACCAGTTCCGCTCAGAATTGTAAATACTTTTGTATTATTATCTTTTTTTGTAATATTTTTTAAAAGATGTGCTGAGGAGTTTCTTTAGGCTTTTCTTCTCCTCCACGACAAAGCACCTTCCGAAAAGCCAAAAAATGACGTGCATAAGTGTATCAGTGATACCTATATGAATAAAATATTTTGACTTTGACTTTGACAGGAAATCTTACTGCAGGGGTATAATAATATATGGCTTATGAGTGTATAAGCGTTTATTTAATTCATAATTCATAATTAATTAAGCGTTTATCCGTATTATTGTAAAAAATATGTTCAAATGTTGTAAGTTGTATCATATTTAATAAAAGCACTTTTATCCTTTTGCGTGCGCTAAAATATAAGTCCTAACGAAAGTGTACCTTGTCCTCGCCCAATTCTCGCCCACGCGTGGTATTTTACGTTGGGTAACACGAGTCTATCGGACAAGTCTGCAACTCTGCAGTCTGCACTGTACCGCATTCATTATGTGACGGCGCAACTCGTAAAGTGCAATTATTACTGTAAATGTTTAGAATTTCATTATTAATGTAATTTAGGTTGGCAAATGTAACCTACATCTTCTGAGCTATATTTAACGACCGATTTGGAATTAGTTGAATAATCCGGTGCGTGTAATGTTATGGGGTAATGATGGTAGGACAGGTTGGTAGCACGCTGTTCAAACCGATCATTGTAGAGGACAAACTCTGTATAATAAGAATTTAATTTGTATAACAAGGATTTCCACCAGTCTTTCGATAAAATCGCTGGCTCGATATTTCAGGAGTTCCTTCCTTATGGCTCACTTCTTAGATCTGAATTTTGATAAATATGGGACCAAACTGGTTAATACCTACGTATATTTCTTCTCAAATAAAAAAAGCTAAACCAAGTTTATAAATTACGAAGTTTTGAGCAACAAACAATACAACCTAATTGAGGACCTCCTTCTTATCGGTTAAAAAATAACAGGAAACTCGCTAGGATTTTAGTAAAAGTCGATCCCTAACATAACACCTTTTCTCCCGCTTTCCTAATCATCAGGCACCTTGACAGCAACCCAACAACCCAGTTAACAACCCAGCTGTGACAGAAACAATTGGAGGAAGCGCCTGTATACAGTTTGGAAACAACGGATTTGTTTGCGACATCACCAAGTTAAAAGCCGGATGTCATCGGAATTACGATGACCAGACGAACCACCGTGCCGCATCGCCGTGCCAAGGGTCCTAGATTCGAATCCCAGCGATGCCGAAATTATATTTTGAAGGATGAGTTTTAATTTATGTTCTCGGTCTGGGTGTGTGTTGGCTATGGCATCCACGATACAGGGAATCCTAGTGTGGGGGCTACGGTAGCGTTTTTTAACCAACTTTTACGGAAATTCTTCTGATCTGGCCGAGAATTGAACTCGGGACTTCTTGCTCCACAGTCAAGGCCTCAAGGCCTGCATCTAGACTACTGAGTACAAAATACCTTGCTTGACAGTAACGTAGTTCTCGGCAGAACAGGAAAATCTTTATAAAATATGTACAAGTGCTTTTACTAGTACTTTTCCGGAATAATAAGTACCGCTTGTCCTACTCCAGATCTGTCTATCTGTGTGCTAAATTTTATGAAAATTTATTCAGTAGTTTTTGCGTGAAAGAGTAACAAATATGCAAACTTTTGCATTTATAATATTAGTAGGATTAGTAAGATTGCTCTTAAAGTTACTTAATCTATGCAATGGACCACCAGATGTAGGAATTGTAACTACCTACCTTTATTAGGTACTATGGTAATTATTTTGTACATGAAAAAGGTGTGACTACTACTGGAATGATATTATGATGTGTTTCTATTGAGTCAGCTGTATGCAAGATTTATTTATCTCACTTACTTCAACCACGGATTACATGTATGAGGAGTGTTCTCTACCACCAGAGGGTATTGTTTTTATATAAAATAATTTGTGGAAGAACTCATTCTTCCACATTGAAGTTTAATGACATAGAACAGACATCTCGAACAAAATGTGTGACCCGCCCGAGAGGTTCGATTTTCAAAATTGAGCCCCCGTTCTCCTATCAAAATCGAACGAATCCATTGAAGATTGAAGCCACGTGGCGCCAATGCATTGGGACATACATGGTGTTCGGGGTGTCTGTTCTATACGCTAGTAATAGTACTTCAATGTTCTTCCACAAATTAGTTCACACTCCATTAAGGATTGTCACTCTACCCAGTAGAGTCCACCGTGTTATGGAATATAATCTAGTCACATTGGTCATTCATTCAACTTCTGACCGCGCCCTTTTGCTTCTCTTTGCGATCGATATTACTACATAAGATAAAATATTGTCATTTAACACGTATAATGTAGAAGTTATTTACAAGATACATCCTTAACAGCCTCGGTAATAATGAGGCATGTGAACAATATTTTTTGTGACATTTTTTTCCTTCTTCACCTGCCAAAGACAACAGAATTATAACTAATCCAATCTGTTCAAATCAAATGGCAAATATCTAATTGTTCCGACATCGCGACATTCGAATGTGACAACTGAGAGCCCGCCTAAATACCTGTCACGTCAAAAGATCAGTTCGAATTTTAAATTAGGTGTTGTGTTTACGGCTTACGCTTGTCGTCAGCCAGGATCAAATTCCAATATTAAAACCATTAAAACTATGTAAAAGCGAAGGGATTATATACTAGTTAATGGTAATACTAAAAACCAACAGTAGATAATTATCAACGGTCAATTTAAACTGTTTACAGTGTACCAATTGATTGGAGAGGCCACGTGAATCATCCAAAAAGGTAAATTAAGGCATGGCGCCGTAAAATTGTACGCCGAATTGCTTAAAGGGATAATCGATGTCCTTGTCAGATGTTATTGTTTCCGAGGTACTGCGCAAGGTAGTAGATAAGGATACAAAAAGACTTTAATACTAGCTGCACCCCCTTCTACGGCTATGATTAAAGTTGAGACCAAACGAAGAGCTGTAACTAGTTTAATAATAGTTAAAAATAAAAAATATCCCGCTTGCTGTCAAAAAACCTATCATGATATACCTTTTTGAAATACTCATGGTGAGCTCTTTAATTTGATCTCTAGGTTTTTGCTTACAAGAGAAACAAATATCCACACATCCTCACCCACAAATTTTCACATCGATAATATTAGTAGGAACTAGGACATACACAAAACGTCAGGTAATGCTATCAGATACGAAAGGAAATAATTAGCCGATATACAACCTTGCTCCCTTTTACACTAATATCGAGTATTGAGATCGGAATGTCGAAGTTTTCTTATGCCACTGGCAATAACAAATGCTTTTTATTGATTTCAATATATTGACCGCATTCGATGTAATCGTTATCGACCGATTCAGCAACGCGGGAAGTAGTGGGGTCTGACTGCACTGGTCACACATCCATTTCAAGTCATAATATAATTATGAGCAGTACTAGCTTCAAAAAACATGGTATGGGCATGTGATGAGGCGTGAGGAAACGCATGTGACGAGAAGAGTGATAGGTATGAATGTGATGGATAGACGAAGGAGACGAGGAAGACCTAAGAAAAGATGGATGGATTGTGTTAGAGAAAATATGAAAGATAAGAGAGTTAGTGTTAAGATGACGGCTGATAGGGAAGTGTGGAAGAGGAAAACATATTGCGCCGATCCCAAATAAAATTGGGAAATGGGCAGGATGATGATGACTAGCTTCAAAAAACATGTTAATTCATCATTAATTTTTAACTTAAAGATAACCATTCCACCTGATTGTATTATTGAGATTTCTACATTATAAATACCCTTACCACTCACTTAGCTTGCCTCTCTACAAAACATCACTACAAGAACGTGGATGCAAGATGTAATACGATCCCTTGGCAGACAAATCATTAAATTATTTCCCTTCCCATTCAACCTGTACGGCTTGGGCATGATTATTGATTACATCTAAATAGTTCATTCAAAATTATATTTTCACTTTCCATAATTAGTACATAGTAATATTGTATATAGGCACCCTAATAAAGGTATGAGTAGACGCTGTCGGAATTCGTTTTCCGCGCCAAAAAAGGTAATCGTCGACATTGACAGTGATCACACAGGGCCGGTCAAGAGCCCATCCTATAAGGCCGAGACCTTTGAGTATCAATATTTAAAAATAAACGCAGCGCGTGTGATATCTTTACCCAATTAAGCGTATTGTTAAAAGCGATTCGTCACTGCATACAGTGTAGTGCAGTTTCAGAGGCTTAATTTTTGTTCTATTGCTACAGGAATACTTATAAAAGTCCTTAATAAGATGTTAATTGATGAACATAATATAAGACAAAAATACTTACTAAGTAAATCAAACGTATAAATGATTTTACGAATTTTAAAAGCAGATATTTTCATATTTAATTTTTTGATAACGTTTTTGTGTTGGTATATCTATTTATCTACGTTCTACATTTAGGTGATTTAGAAGTAACAAACAGATATACAAGCGAACAAGATATCGTTGACATGAGAATTCAATTGTAATTTGATGTCATTGTCAACCAATATCAGTGTACGAGACGATTGCTTCACGAGAGAAAGGAATGCTGGTCCCTGTTGAGCCATTGTTTCATCGAACAACCTATCAAAACTAGTCGGTACTTAATTCATATTTGACATATTTCGACATTATACCAATTGGAGGTGAATGTTTGCCGGTCAAATGGTACCAGAACTTTTTTAAACGGATAAGTTAGTATTTTATGCCGAAGTTGTGTGTGCGAGATTTTTCTGCTAGATACCTTGCGACACAGGAAATTAAATTGTTTTGTTGGCTGTTACTCAATTATATTAACATTATTCCCGAGTTAATTCTTAATACTAGCCTCTATCATACATTACTCTGTGGCGAGTGAGGTGAGCAGACAATTACGGCATTAATTGTAGCCAAAACAATGTGGTCGCAAGCAAGACGCGTGAGGTCGCATGACTCATCCCGGCAAGGAAGAAATTGCTACGGGGCGCCGTCGGCGTCAGAGTCGGGCTGTTTACCCGAGTGTTAAATCAAGAACCAGAATCAAAAATCTTTTTTAAGTCATTGTAAAGTTAATGCTGTTACAATTTGTTATTAAAGTATACGCAACGCAAGAGTTTTTGGAACGAAGTTCCTTATCGCGCGTTGTGAAAGGGGGCTAGACTAGACGAAAAATTTCGACACTTTTTGATTTTACGAATGACGACACTTTTTTTGAAGTGATTCACAGAGTTTTACAGAGATGGCGCTGTACAACTTTCTGAATCACGCTATGTTTTTTTACTTATGTTAGCGCCAAAGAATCTCAACAGCGTGATTCAGAAAGTTGTAACTAGTTGAAACTAGATGGCGCTGTACAACTTTCTCAATCACGCTGTTGAGATTCTTTGGCGCTAACACAAGTAAAATAGGAAATATCGAAAGCAACTTCGTTCCATCCGGGTGTCCTTTGACACCTCTCAAGTTTTTTTTAAGCAAATTTCCATGTAAAATACAAAAGAGCAGACTAGCTACACCAAGACCATACTGATAAATTTTAGACAAAAAGAAACAAGCGGGAAGAACCGTATTATTACTTAAAATGAATCTAACCAAAATTAGTATTTTAAACCTTAATATTTTAAAAACGGAGCCCTGAATCGAAAAGATACTTGCAGTCCTTTTTCAATGAAAATAATTGATACCCTATGTACCCCACATAGGGTCTGTCATAATAATATTTATCTTAAAATAATATAATAAAGTAACTTCTCTTGTTCAACTTATCTTTGCCAAACGGATATTGTTTGAAGGATTGTCCTCACAGTTCTTAACACTTACCTGAAACAAGGAAAATACATACATAAGTATATGGTATGAGCGAAAAGCAAATGACCAAAAAACATATCTTATCCAAATAAATGTTTATTTGTGATAAGATAAAAATCGCATCAAAATCAGGTCATCGGTTATTGTGACATTCATAGAAAGTAGAAACTACACGTACCCTATACAAACATCTAATACCTTAAAAGCGCGTCACACATGGCGCAGATACTATAACATTTTAGCTTAAGATAAAATATCGCTCACTATACATTTTGTATGAACCATCACACACGGCTAAGATACGATAATATTTTCATATTACGCATGTTAAGATATCGAGCGATATGGACATTTTATATTAAGATGCTTAATATATCGTAACATACCATCTTAAGATCCAAAATATATCGTAAGCTCCTTACACAGAGTGTGCACAATATTCGATGCAAAATGGAATGAAATATATTAATTTTACTTCTTCTTAGCAGTGTTGGTGTTGGCGGCTTAGAATACTGACTCCAATCCCGAGCCGGATGGGTGTCGTAAGAGGCGACTTAATCCGGCCCGCTGGTGGTATGGCCTTCGGAGGGATTATATTGGTAGTATTGATTTTAATTGTTAATTAATACCATTATTACTATTATAATTTCTCCAGGGGTTCGCCTGGATAGCTACCACCAGCATGAGTCAGCCGCCAAACGACTCGTCGTGTTCCGGCTGGGAGCTTGAGAGCCAGTTCTTTCTTTCTTTTTCTTCTTTCTTTCCTGGCCGGCAACGCATCAGTGATGCCTTTGGTGTTGCTGATGCCCATGGGCGACGATAGCCACTTACCATCAGATGGATCGTCAGCTCGTTTGCCGGATATTTCCATAAAAAAAAACCTTTTCTCTCTGTTTTTGTTGTTGTTTTTATTATTAGTATGCAAAATATTGGAAACTATTGGAAACTATAAACTATAAACTTTCCTTTGACTTTTTAAAATATATTTGAAACATTTTCGATGAAAGGTCTTCGTAAAGATTAAACTCACCGCGGTCTTTCCTAAACTTTATATGATTAATTTCTACCCAAATTGTTCGGTAATGGCAACGTGCGGCAGAAATTTTTAAGTCATATTCGAAGTCAGAATCATCATCCGATGAGCTATCCAATAAATCTAATAGTAAGGCCGTATTATTAATATTAGACTATCCTGTATATAGATTGCGGGGAAATACGACGTGTGACCCAGAGAAAGATTCGAGCGGATATAAATATTATCGTATCTTAGTCGTGTGCGATACCTTAAGATACCATAATATTTTATAGCGAGGCATCTTAACATAAAATATTATCGTATCTTCGCCGTATGTGACGCGCTTAAAACGAGCAATTTTTTTTTCAGATTACATTTTTTAAATTATTTTTTCAAATTAAATTAAATTGTCAAATTAATGTGATTTCTGTCATAAGTTATTACTAGTTATTATTATTAGTTAGCAGTTATTGTATATTCATATATTATTCTCGGAATCTCGGAAGCGGCTCCAACGATTTTCATGTTTATTACCTACGCAGGTGGTTTGGGGGCGATAAATCGATATAGCTAGAGGATTCATTTTTAGAAAATGTCATTTTATCCGTGTTTTCAGGCAATGAAAAACTGCTATAATAGACTCTTCCTGACATCTATTGGCGAGTAGCATCACTAAGGCTAATTCAGTAGATGGCGTGGCCGAGCAAATCTCGGTCATCCGGGTACTACTAATAATGCATAACTTCAACCACCTGAAAAGGTACAGAAGAACTTGATCCCTGTTTCATTATATACTTTAAGCAGCGCTCAGTGCCCTGTTTAATAAACGTTACAATTCTACAATTTTGTAAATAAGTGACATATTTGTTAAATTTTATGACAAGTGCTGTTTAATAAACCTTACAATTATGTAAGAATTTTACATATAAAAATCCTACAAATATTAGAATTGTAAATGCTGTTTAATAAACGTTTACATATGTAGAAAACGCCTGTAGATTTCGATGAAATATTGTATCTACAAATTTGTAATTGTAAGTCTGAGTTGTAAGTTACAAATTACATAAAATGTAAATTTTTGTTGAAGTTACGAGGATAGATTTCAAAATTTTTAAAATATTTAGAATTTGGTTTTACCAATTAGCTTACAGAGTGCTTTCCTATTTGTTTGATTTTTAACGAAACTTGTGAAACACAATAACAAAATTACGTTTTTGTCTATAATGTTTAAAAAAAATGTAGATACGTCATGCCCTTACAAATCAACCAAAAAATCTGTTCCGAAAAGAGCTTCTGACAACAAAAGCGTCCATATCGTCTTGTATTGACAGAACGACTACGAACAAATAGAGGTCAATTGACCTCTCTTACGATCTTCATCTTCGGCGCGCTAGTGACATATCTATGTACCTCTTTTTTACTTATAATATCATTTATAATATACCTTTAATTTGACAGTGACGTGTTAGCATCGTATTTAAGATTATTTCCTATTTTTGTTACCATAAAATATATTCGAATGTAGTTTTGCTGACCCGAATTTTTTCGTTGAATGTAAAATCTGTCACATCAAAAGTAAAGTAAACTTTTACGAAAAACTCGCCGCTGCCGCCCTTATACATATCGTCACTACTGTCACTACTTCCACTACTAGTTGTTAGAATAATTTTTTTTGTGTACGCATAACAAATTTTCGTTACTTGAGACACTAAATTGTAAATTTCTGACACAAGACGAGTCCACCTGTCGGAATTGTTCTACAATTTACAAAATGTGTAAACTTGTAAATTATAAGTATTGTTCAATAAAACAGTTTTCCCTACAAATATGTAAATTGTCACCTGTAGAGAGAAAATGTTTATTAAACAGAAATATGTAAAATTGTAGGTACAATTTTACAATTTTGTCAATTTTCTACCATGGTAAACTTGTAAGTTGTATTCTTTATTAAACAGAAACTTGTAGATTTGTAACTTGTAATTTACAATTACGATTTACAATTTGTAAAGTTTATTAAACAGGGCACTGTACGCGGCTTCGCCAGCGTTTTTCGGAATAATAGGTACCTACCCCATGTCTTATTCCAGCGGGCCTATTATGAACTTTTATAAAACCCTTCATGTTCTAGGCAATTCATTTCTCGGGCTTTAAATGGCGTATGATTGGCTAAAAAGTGGTCACGTGACCGCTTTCGTAACACGAATTTGACGGTGACACTGGAACTTGGCTAGAATCAAGAGTTCATAATAGACCGCCAGATCATGGTCTACATCATAAAAATCTTTCCTAAAAATCCTAAAAATCTTTCATAAAAATCCGTTCAGTAGTTTTTGCGTCAACGACTAACAAACATCCTCACAAACTTCCACATTTATAACATTAGTAATTCAGTAGGATTTCTCCTGCTCATTGAATTCCCTTCCCAAAGTAAAACGGAATCCATTTTCTAATTCTGCAATCCTTTCATTAATTACGACTTCCAAAGATTAACTAAACGTACCTATAATTACAGAACCATATTATTAAAATATCCTTTTAAGGAAATAATTGTTATTTATTCAAAATTAACATACAAAACCATCGTTTATCTTGAAACTCATGTAATTGCTCATCCCTCTATAAATACACGTTACATCATGGCAATAAGAGACTGTATAAACATCGATTTATCGTAACTTATCGATCAGATCCTAAGGTCAAACCGTTTAGAACATCACTTCAAAATGTTATTTAAAACACTTACACGAGTTTGTATTGTTAGATTTTTTACTTATTTTATACATACAAGCTCAGAATACAGAACAAACCCTACAAGCTGATTTAAGTGGCCGTACTGGGGAATGGAAAAAGTAACTATACTTGCATTTTTCGTACATCCAATGTAAAAACAATGCTATCTTGAAACAAGTTAGGTAATTAATTTTTTTGGAGACTAAAATATCGGGTTGAAAAATAGGATACATTTGGCTCCTTTAGATGGCGCTGGTGTCATGAAAGCCTAGTTAGAGATATTGAAATGCCATAATAAAAGTTATTCAATGCGATGAATCTTTACTAAAAGTATATAATATTAGAATAAGCTAAACTATATGAGATAAAGGAATGCCACAAGGTTTGCCATATCAACTAGTGACACTATAGATATTTTATCTGTATATTCAAACGGAAAACTTGAAATATGTTTGCCCAATAACATGAATCGCAAATAGAATTATAATTTTTCAGCGAAATTTATAAAGGATTTTTTTTTTAATTTTTGATTATAGTTTGGGTTATAATCAAACATTGAAAAATTCTTCGTTGCACTTCTGAAAAAAATGTTATTGTTTTTTCGAATATCGCCCTGACTTTACCAGCTTCACTTAAACAAAAATGACGAATATACGAGTCTATGGCATCAGCGCTAAAGCTACTCCAGTTACGGAGTCAAACCCGCATTTCCGTTTCTATCAATAAACCATCTGGAAGCTGACTTTGACTCAATACCCATATTGGACGGAGTTAAAACAATAGGTACAGGCACTTCCTATATGACTAACACTAATGTAGGCCTCTAATAGATACGACCTCACGACTGAGACCTATTATTACAATATAGGTATTAATTTTTGCCTAGAATCTATTAGCTTCCAAGGTTACAGGTGGCAAGTTTATCATCAAAACGCCTTTGAACATAGAAAATCGTTTGTATGAAGCAATGTTTAAAAGCTCTGTTATTGGCCAATCCTAAAAATAGAGCCTTTTACACCCAAATCACCTCTAAAGTTACGGAAGTGCATTACGTAAAATATAATGATATCCTTTTCCATGCTTCCCGGACTGTCAAAGGTTCATTGCCACCCTATTTCCCTATAAGGAGCGAAGATTAAATAAACACGTTCAAAACACAATAAGATGTCATTGTAGCAATATAAAACAAACCGATAATAGGATTACAGTGATTTATATTACAATAAAAATAATAAGAAGTTCACTGACCATAGTGAACATTTGATTCACAAACTGATCAACAAAAAATAAAATCAAAATACCCATGCCTTTTGGGAATCGGTCGAGGACTGGAACGCCATAAATGGAACCTTATGATTTTATTCTAATGACTTTGTCATGGTCGTAAAGACTTAACCGAGGTAAAAACGAATCAATTTTGTCAGATTTAATTTTATCACTTTACAAAATGTTTCCATGGTTGTGTCGTGTCGTCACAAACTATTTTCGAAAGGCTCAGGCTTTATTCAAAATTTAAAGTGTAAGGCGCAAAATGCGACATGGAACTGGAAAAACATGCAAATTTCTTAACTTTTATTTTTCTGATCCTTCGCAATCATTAAGGGTATATAACAAAATGAAATAACGTTATTCATTTTGTTTACGTTAAGATGAAGTTAATTAAAATGCATTTAATTTTAATTTTACCTAATAGACAATAGGAGTTTATATGACATATAAGAACGATTATTACTATTCCTACAATAGAAGAATCAATTCAAATCATTACAACATTATACTTAAGTATATTTTATTAGCATTCCTAGATTTCCTAGTATGCATAACTTTTTGGTTATATGAAACAAAAAACAACCCTCAGAATTTTACTTTGTTTCTGTAAACAATTTCCTCTGTCGAGTTTCAGTTACCTTCAGTGAAAGCTGAAATAAATCGTTTATTCTCACGCAACATCAATAATAACAGAGATTAACGCTAACACAACATACCTACCTACACCTTACATAAATAGGTCATGTGATCCTTATCGTTTTGGAAGTAGCAAACGGTCATGGGGTTCGCTGCTCGGTAATAAAATATCGTTAAAATATAAGAGATTTTTGTCGTATTGGGGCGGCTTAAAATACTAATCCCAATCCCACGCCGGATGGGTATCGTAAGAGGCGACTAAATCCAGCCCGCTGGTAGTAGGAACCCTCGGATGAATTATATTGGTAATATTGATTTTAATTGCCAATTAATACCATTATTACTATTATTATTTTTCCATGGGATTCGCCTGGATAGCTACCACACCTGGGGATGAGTAAGCCGCCAGACGACTCGTCGTGTTCCGGCTAAGGCTTGAGAGCCAGTTCTTTCTTTCTTTTTCTTCTCTCTTTCTTGGCCGGCAACGCAGGAGTAATGCCTTTGGTATTGCTTATGTTCATGAGCGACGCTAGGAACTTACCATCAGATGGATCATCAGCTCGTTTGCCGGCTATTTCCATTAAAAAAAACATATTTTGTACTTGTTTTGTGTATAGATATAGTCCGTTTTTCCCGAGTGTTGCAACAACAACAATAAATTAACAACAACAACAACAACAACAATAAATTTTGCTTCACGTATAAATTTAAGGTTTTTGCGACTGTTGCCTTATCCTATTATTAACAAGTCTGTAAAATCGGTTAGCAATAAACCAATAAAAAATAACTATCAAAATAACTATCGCAAAACGGCGCTAAGGCGACTTGTAACGCCAGTCGCCCACGATAGAGCTTGCCCAGCGCCCACGACCGACCTTCGACTGACGATCTAATGTAGATTGAACACATTTTTAAGCTAGTAAAGGCTCTTAGAATTTTTAGACTACATTATAGTCGGTTACGGATTTGTGAACATACTTGTTAAAGTGGCTAGAAAAAGAAAAAATAATATTTAAATACACAGAAGAACCGCAGACCAGCAAATGACCAATTCTAAATACGTAGAAAAATTTTGGTGTCGTGAGAAAATTTTAATACGAAGCAGTAGAATCCTCAGGCGATGTTAATAACTGCTATAAAAAACCTGGAACAATTCGACTCCCATGAGCCACCGATATAGCATAAGGACTGCTATCAAAAGCAAATGGAACGGACATAATTATTTACCAGTATAAAGCACGATGAATCTAAATATCATTAAAACTAAATCAATCTCAGAGCTAATCATGGTGACCTACATGGTATCACGACATACAAAACAAATCATGATCATGTTGTAAATACCACCCCACCATTAATCATGTCAAAATGCGGCCTTGTTACAATGAGGTATCACGAACCAATGGCGTAGCGAATCCAGAATTTTAATTCGTTTTGAGATAAAAACATGTTGTTTAACATTAATAAATTTTAATAATGAGGCACAGGAGCGGGTAACATTTGTGATTAATATATAAAAACGATTCTATAAAAAACATATTTTTATAGTTGTTTTCGAAGATTAAATAAAGGGCTCTTGCTAGCAGCGGTAAGATAAAATAAGCGTGACGCTAAGAAATTGGAAATAAAAATAAATGACTCTAAAAGTGAAGAATAATGTTCTGAATGTACTTTTACAGGTTTAGGACTTTACTGTTCGACTGGAAGAATCGAAGAACCATGATCATCATCTGCTATTAAATATGTATATGTGTATTTTGTGACCTTAAATATTCGTACCGTCAGGTGGCTCATTTACTCGTTTGTCAGCTATTGTCATAAATATATCATAGTTAGTGTTGTCATCAAAAATATAATTAGCTGTGCCATTGGAAGACATCTGTTTAAATAATATAACAATCGACGTCATGTAGAATAATAAAGCAACTATGAGTCACATTAGCGCTTTGGACACGCTTGGAGCGACGAGTGCAGTCTGACGAATATGGATAGAAACCGTATTTTTGTATTGAACTCAGTAACCCTTATGCCGACTGCAAGCAGGGTCACACAGTGCCCCTTACAGAGCGTAAGCAGGGACACTACTAAGTGAAACACAGTCTATGGTTAAACAGAGTTACAAAGAGAAATTATCGCCAAATAATTTAAGAGGTATTGACTTGCAGACTAATTTCAATAGTAACGTACAGAAACGTAAACAGAAACATATTTAAAAATCAAACGTAAAGAAAACGAAAAATTGTTCAAAAGAGTTAAACTCAACACGAGATTCGATCACAAATTTAATTCGACTCGCAAACAATGTTACCAACATCAATCAAATAAGGTAACAAATTCGGTAATTCTATAATACTAAATGCTTGACAAATTGATTGGCAATCGCCCGTGACATAATCGAGCGATCTGTGACAAGATGGATTAGTGACGAGTCAGTGCATCGGTCGGTGCGGCCTTGACCGCTGATGACACTGTTACGTCATGATCATTGTTTTATAAGAGGCATAAAGCGGTCATTCAATCAGTCATTGATTTTTTTTGGAAGGGTGTCTTTATTTATTTCTGACTTCCAGCCAATCTCTCTTCATCATTGTGCACATTGAATAAATGACGAGGAAAGACTCAAGATTCACGAAGATCTCTGCGGCTTTACAAATCCTAAATCTGACGGTATTCATGAATTGCTTGGCTACCATTAAACATGGCTAAAAAGCGAATTACCCAATTCCATCTTAGCTGTCAACGAGTTTGACACCTCGTTTTCCAGTGCTCAATAGTCTTGGAGGTTGCTCAATAGGACTTGAAAAATATGTTGCTATTTTTCAAGTTTTTAAGAAAATAATATTGAACATTTTCCAGCAAATTATTGAGACACTAGATAACTACGTCAGTATATTTTACAACAATAAATTAAAAACAAACAATACTAAAGATGAGAGCATGACAAGGTTAGACGTGCAAATTTCTTTACCAAGTTATCCTATCAGATTAAAGACGGTCGAAAGAAGAAATTCGAGAGACAAACATAAAAGGCAACTCGAAAACAATCATACATGGATGGACACGAACATCATTTCTTTGATAGCGTCTGGACATGAAACAACTTATAGTGAATAAATTATAATTTAATCGGATATAGCCTGACAGCGCCTGAGGCGTGATCAATGTGGACAGTCAATACCTTCACTTTACACTCACTTTGGTCACGTATATCACGAATTCATCAATGAGCTTTTTCTTTTGACTCGTACCTAACAATACAAAGAGGACATTAAAAACATCTCGGAATACAATTTTCCAATAACTCGACACAATATAAATTCTGCACGAGTGTACATGCAAATAAAGATACTAAAAATCAACTAAATTAGGACACAAACTATAACGTCAATTCGACTACAAATTCGACTATGTAGTACATTATTTATTGATGTATCAAATGATTCGACACTTCTTAGAAACTTGGAATATCATAAACATAGCAAACTTTATTCGATAAGCATTGTTTCCATTAGCATATCATTAGGACGTGACAAAAATTTAAGTCAAAAGCCACCACACAATCTCGATAATGATGTAACAAACTGCGGTCAATGTCAGGTCGGACGTGTCTAACACGACATGATTGGAACTTATAGAGACTAAATTTTATAGTAGAATTATTTGATTGTTTTATTTTTTTGGCGAATGCTAATATTACTTTGATTAGGATAAAAAACTGGGCCGGGAGTGGTACCCTGAGGGAATCCTTATTTTTATCTTTATTAAACCTACTTCGAAAGTATAAAGATTTATTTGCTTTGTCAACTATGAATAGTAAAGATAAAAACTTTTAAATTATACGATATTTTTTTCATACGTAAATCTTATGCAAAGTCTACGGGTAGTTTTCTCCTTTCTTTTGATTTGAAGCTTTAGAAAATTGTCCGAGTTACAGGAACCGACCTTGTTTATAGGTTATTGAAATTTCAATATATCATCAATCAAACATTTTGACATGTTAAATGAAAGTTTTAGTATTTCCGATGGCCTTCCCACGCGCGACACAGGAAATCCTAGTGCGAATATGCAAGACTTTTTAAATCTTATTTTATTTTTGTTTATGCAAATAAAGTTCTCATGAGAACTTGTCTCATTTAGCAAGCACATGAGTTGTTTTATTCCTTTCATGTCGAAACGATGATATTCATAATTCGCTAATCGCTTCGGGCGAACTTTCGTGGTTTCGATAAGATCGCTTTGAGCAATTGGTTAGGCTTTAGAGTGATATCGTACTGTGTTTAACCGCAAAAACAATAATCTAATCACTGTTAACAAGTATGACTGTGCGTTTGTGTCGAGTCGAAATAGATATTCAAAGATATCAGTAATTTACCACAATATCTGCATCAACGCACATAGAATTTTCACAAGTCATAAGAAATTAGTGTTTTTGTGTGATAATGTGTTAGTGTGTGTCTTGATTATAATTAATCTATGTTCCCTTAGTAACTGCAATAGTTGTAATGGTTGTAATAGTTACTATTAGTAGTATTTTTTTACTCTAAATTTTTCTACAAACTTAAGTTAACAGTAAAAACTTTTTATTATAAAAAATCGCGTTGTGGTCTTTTCTAACCAATTCGAAATTATTTGGATATTTAGAATCCATTCTTGTTTTACCTGAAATCGCAAACGTTAACTTTCCTGGCTAATAATAGGGTTGTGCAGTTTTTCTTTGGTGAAATTGATTTACCGTTTTCTGTATGCCTAATTAACCTACAAATAATCTGAGTGGCATAATTGCATGTGTATGTACTTATGTACTTGTGTATGTAATTGTACAGTATGGCCATTTGCCACCGTGAAAAACATGTATAGGTAAATCCAGGATATAATTTGATGCAGATTAACCTTCTTAGTATTTGTGAGAGGTGAAATACTTGGCTTGTTTGATTCCTCGAGAATCAATTTAAAATATTTTAAAGTATGTTGCAGTGTTGGAGACTCATTTAATAAGAAAATAATTCACTCCCTTATTGGCCATCATTTACCGAGGATTGTTTGCATGCATTTGGTGTATCGGTTAGAGGCTTACAAATTATAAAACAAATAATTATCCATACAAGTGTACAACAGCCAATCTTATTACTTTTGTACTAATATAGTGGAATATCAAAAAAAAATTAAATTAACTTAGGCAGTATTGCCATTTGCCATCCCTATTCCATTCGATCGTTCGATAACAACGATTATCGTATCGATTATATTATTTAATACGCTCGTTATATTAGAAAGCTATTTACGAAATTATCGACCATTGAGCTAGCCCGGTCATTGTTTTTTTGTAACAACGACAGGTTTCGCTTGTTAGGGAGAAATTATTACACGTAGATTGGAGAAATTTTATTGTTATGTGATTGTAACTTTGCTATCGTAAATATAATTTTATTTAGTACTTAAATATTTTGTAACTACATATAACTATAGAATTTTATTTTTTTCTAGAACTTAACGAAATTTCTTCTTGATTAAGTATTTATATTTTCATTATAATATTTTTGTAGCGATTTTTAGTGATGATTTAGGAGCGATAATTTAAAATACATAAGTGCAATTTTGAATTTTTTACGTACTTTCAAAGCAAATGAAAGATATTTATTTTGTGATGGTGGTGCATTCGAGCATTATTATTCTGATATTCGCCATGGCTGCATCACGTCGAGTTTTCTATGAGAAACTTTATGGGAATGTTTAAAATGTTTAAATTCACACAGAGATACAGCAATGGGACACAACAAAAGTGTCACTGCAAGAATAATGTTTACAATGTTATATTCAAACAGTTTTAAAACATAAACTTATCGTTTACAAAAATAATAAACGAAACAGGACAATAAAATTTACTTTCGGTAGGCTATAATATTTTGACGTTAACATAATTATAGTCCTGTCAAATTAGAAATGAAACTGAAAATCTATATGAAAGTTATGGGTACCATTATAATAAAATTGTGAAAAGTCCCAATCGAACTAGTGTGCAAAAAAAATATTCAGGTTTGCAAAAATAGGCTTTTTGGATTTTTTAGCGAAACGGTTAGTTTTATGATAAAAATAGTTCAGACAAAAATTGTAGAACATGCAATTGTCTACAAAAATTGTCCATACACTTTATATCCTAAGATTCACTATTTCTGAGAAATAATGTTCTAAAAGTTCATGAAAACTGGGGGCTTCAGTTTTCCGTTTCGCACGTGACAGCCTATGACCATTT
Source organism: Thymelicus lineola (assembly GCA_963932265.1). Taxonomy (NCBI): domain Eukaryota; kingdom Metazoa; phylum Arthropoda; class Insecta; order Lepidoptera; family Hesperiidae; genus Thymelicus; species Thymelicus lineola. Next base: position 11,471,557 of record OZ010681.1, on the reverse strand, counting down.
TTCACTTAACATATCCATTTATCATATTAACGCTCTGACCACGGTTTCGTCCGCGTTTTCCAGGATTATAAGTACCCTATAAATAAAATAAAAAATACATATGTAATAAAACTACAACTTTACCAATCACACGAGATATATTGTTCATAGAATCCAACTTCGTCTCACAAATCACTATATTTAACAATTCACTTCCTCACTGACATTTTACACATTAAAACGATAGCAGTAACTTGCAGCATAACAGCCCAATCCGTTTTACAATATTGTGGCCACAATTAGCACGGGTGCAGAAACTACGTGTTGCTACCACTGAGCGCTCCAACCAACTGAGGCGCAAACTGCCCCACCATCCTTATTTATGCACTTTATCACGCCATAGATTACCTTCTACCCGCATTCTGCACCCTTGCTAATTCAAACCTAACACTCGTCCGTCCTGACCTCCGTACATGTCCTCATGTACGACCTACAGATAGCCCTAACACTTGGCCAGTAAGAGGCTTACACAAGAATAAGTAACAAAAAGTGAAGAAAAAGGAAAGAAGAGAAAAAAATACAAAGCAAATTACAATTTTATCAATAAACATGGTTGCATAATTCTGATTACTACGAGTATGATTATTATTAATGATCCTAATAATCCTGGACATTTGGGATAGTATTATTATACATATATTTATTGTCATTATTAGCCACATTTAATTATAATATCATTATTAACCACATATAATTCAATTTCAATTTAAATATATTTATTCCGGAATTCGTAAGCCAATCAATTCTTACGAATAACGGATGTGTTTATAACTTGCGAGCCAGTCATTTCACGCAAGAATGTAAATACTTAAGTGTTAAACCGTAAACCAATCACTTCTTACGGAAAAAGCATTGCCGACCAATCACTTCCTGCAATGCTATGATGTATATCTTACTTATTACATATTGCAAACCAATCACTTCTTGCAATGCTATAATATTGTATATATCTAACTTGTTACCTATTGCAAACCAATCACTTCTTGCAATAGTATTTTACATTAAAAATACCTGTACTCGTAAAAGTCTATAATTGCAAACCAATCATTTCTTGCAATGCTTACCTAAATCTCTATTCACTGTAGGTATATCATCTCATGTACTATAGTTGTATTTTATAAAATATAATATATCAATTTATTGTTTTTATGTACACATTTTATCTTATCTACATTTATTTACATTTATTTGTATATCTGAAATATAATTATTATCTTAATAACTTATCTAAAAATAATAATCGAAACTGAACAATACTGAACCTTATAATCGTTATAATATTTATTAATATTTTCTTAACACAGATTATTCTATATACATTTATATCATAACACAACAGTAAATTCATTCAAGAATCACTATTACCATCACTATTGTCTGTATCATTACTATCAGATTCCTTATCAGATCCATGAATTTCCAAAGAGGCCACGTGAACCCAAGGCAACATCCTATCGGCAGCTACGGTTGTCTTACGTTTATTTTTAGTACACGTTAATCCGGGCACCGCTGCCACCCTATACCTATCATTTCCCAATACTTCGACAACTCTATAGGGACCTATGTAAGATGGCAGTAGCTTCTTACTTTTCCCGTCGTTATTGAACGCAGTCCTTAATATTTTAACCAGATCTCCTTCACAGTAAACGCGAGCGGGACGTCTATTTCTGTCATAGTGTTCCTTCTGTTTTTCCTGCTCTAAATCAATTCTATCTTTCACTGCTTCTCGAATATTAGTCAACTCACAGTTATCACGTGTCTCTTGCCTAACCTCATTGAGCTTGGGATTTACCTCTGCATTCATACCGGTACCGAACATTACCTCGGCGGGTGTCTTGCCGATAGTTTTTTGGTAAGTGTTGTTCAAACCCCACTGTACCTTTCCTACAGTGACATCCCAATCTCTTTCCTCGCAGTTCAAGTTTTGAGCAGCGAGTGAACTTAGAATGGTACGGTTATACCTTTCGACCTGGCCGTTTGACCGAGGACTAGCCACCGCGTTCAAAATATGCTTAATACCTTTATCCAAACAAAATCTCTTGAAAGCATGTGATGTGAAGCTAGTACCACGATCACTGATTATGCGGTCTGGATTTCGAAAGATATAAAAGATGTCTTGCAAAACCCTAATTGTATTTTGAGATTTGGTGTTACGAACTGGTCTAACGAAGACAAATTTCGTAAATCCATCGACAATCACTAGGAGGTGAGTATTGCCCGTTTTTGACTTGACGAAGGGCCCGAGATGGTCAACGTGAAGTGTGTGAAATGGAACTTCTACCTTATTAATAGTATGCAAATAACCTTCTTTAGTAGTAATAGACCTTTTTGCGTACGCACATTCAATACAAGCCTTGACATATTTTTTTATAAATCGTGCCATTTTCGGGAACCAGTATGACTTACGAATCCGTTCTATAGTTTTCTCTACACCTAAATGTCCCATTTCGTCGTGATTCATACGACACAGTTGCCATCTCGCGCCCTTCGGAACAACCCAGCGAAGGTTATCTTTGTCCCCATTAAAATAACGGTATAACTTACTATCCTTTATGATGTAGTTATCCTTTATGTGCTGAAGCCCGTCAGTGTCCAATTCAGAGACAAGAACATCCCGAATTCGACGTAGCTCAGAGTCACCCAACTGCAGAGTATGCAACCAATCCTCGCCCGAAATTCGCATTACAGATGGGTAGTCGTCCGTTGCAATAGACAATTCTTCGTTGGAGGCTGGGTTACGAGACAGAGCATCAACGTGTGACATCCTAGCACCCGGTCTATAATCTATGGTACACTGAAATTCTTGCATGAGTAACCACCATCTTGCTATTCTTGGAATTAAATCGCGTTTCGAAAACGTTGATCTTAACGCGTTACAATCTGTCACAACCTTGAAGCTCTGTCCCAGTAAGTAGACTCTAAATTTTCGCAAAGAGCAAATGACAGCCAGGGTCTCCAGTTCATATGAGTGGAAATTCCGCTCTTCTGGAGACGTCTGCCTGCTATAAAATGCGATTGCTCTAAATGGTTCGTCCTTCTTAGAACGCTGTAACAGGATCCCACCGATGCCCACTTTACTGGCATCAGTGTGAAGTTCCGTCTCAGCGTTAGGGTCGTAGATTGCGAGAATTGGACGATCGACGAGTTTGTTCTTTAAAGAAAGGAATGCTTGTTCCTGCTCGTCCGCCCAAACCCAAGTCGCTTCCTTCTTAAGTAATTTATTCAGAGGATGAGCCAGCCCAGCGAAGTTTCTAATGAACTTCCGGAAGTAGCCCACTAAACCAAGAAATTGCCGGACGGTATGATGACTTGTAGGTCGTGGAAAGTCCAACACGCATTGAATCTTTTTTGTTCCCGGCCGCACCCCTGCTGCACTAATCTCATATCCGAGATAATCGATCTTATCTTTTAGAAATTCGCATTTGGACAAATTTAAAGTCAAATTAGCCTGTTCTAACATTTGAAGAACGCATTCGAGCCTTGACAAACATTCCTCGATATTCTTCCCATATATCAGGATGTCATCGATATAAGCTGTTGCCCCAGAATATCGAGAAGAACCTAGAACCTTGTTCATCATTCGCTGGAATACAGCGGGGGCATTTGCAAGACCGAACGGCATCCTATTAAACTCGAACTGGCCGTCCGGTGTTACAAATGAAGTAAGTGGCCTAGACTGCTCCGAGATGGGCACCTGATAATAGCCCGAGGCGAGGTCTAATGTAACGAAGTATGCCTGTCCTGACAACCGTGCTATTTCGTCTTCGATATTTGGCATCGGATAACGTTCCTTCACAGTAACAGAATTCAACATACGAAAATCAATACATAGTCTTAATTTATTATCTTTCTTACGAACTAATATTATTGGACTGGCATACTCCGATACAGACTCTCGAACGATTCCTGCATCTAGCAACTCGTTAACCATCTCACGAACTTGCTCGCGCTCTTTATGCGCGAGCCTATAAGGGCGATACACAATTGGGCGTTTACTATTCACTTCAATAGTCATCTCCGTCACGTGAGTGCAACCGAGTTCTTTTAGGGTGGAAGCAAAACAATGATTGTATTTGTTTAGCAAGTCAATCAGTCGACATTTTTCGGACGGAGACACGGATTCTCCAATTTTAATATGGCTTTCATTAATTTTACTACTTGGACTTTGGGTAATTGCTCGGGTTGACGGTGAAACTATGCGATTAACTACCTGGACTCTCATAGCACGAGCAATTATGATGTTACCTGGAATTGTGCATGACTTCGAGAGTGGAACAATAGAGATGTTAACTCTTCCATCATTGACGTGGTATAATCCTCCTTCAATCATGCATTGTTGTGTCGGTTTCCCAATGATTTTACTATCTATTAGTAGGTTCCCATTATATTGACTTCCGACGATTGCTCTAATCGAGGCTGGACCATAAAGATGTATGAGGTAACTGGCTTGGACTTTTAATAACCCACAATCATCAATGTGTTCTTGAGAAAAGGGCATTTCATTGCACATATCGTAAAATTGCAGCTTTTCGGAGTTCTTATACACAACCACATGGGGCTGCTCAGTGAACGTTTGGCCTATAAGCAGAGGAAACTCGAGATGCTCATCACTTACCACTTGACATGAAACAACAGCCTCAACCGCGTCAACTGTCACTTTGACCTTTACTTGTCCTATAGTAGGTATAGCAACGTTACCGAACCCTTTAATAATTATTGGAGCATTTTTGCATTCGAGGCCTAAGGACGTTACCACTGATTGAGACAATAATGTAACTTCACTCCCAAAATCTATGAAAGCTTTCACCGATTTACCATTAATACTAACATCCTTTACATACTTATTGTTTGAGCCCGAAAAAGAAATGCACATAGTCTTTTTAACGGAATTGTCCTTAGCGTTTGGGTTATCTGTTTTAACTCTACAATTTTCTACCTTATGACCAACACGATAGCACTGTGAACATCGGATTAGGGGTTTAGGACATCTTAAAAATGGATGTCCAACCTCTTTACAATTAAAGCAGAATACGTTATCGCCGTGTATGTTCGATGGTCTACTTTTATTATTTAAAAGATTTGTATTCGAATTAAGTCCCGGTCTACTTTTAAAACTAGATCGATCCGACAATTGTGAAATATCCTTGTTGCTAATGAGGAATTGTAGTAACTGTTCCGGAAGGCTACATCTTAAAGCCAAGGCACTAGATTTTAAGGATTTATCGCTTAGACCGTGTATTATGCAGTCAACCGCACGCTTGCCATCGATGTCACATTGGTTCAGTAAGGCCAATTTATCATAAAAGTATACTTCTATCGGCTCGTTATATCTACTTTTCCGTTTGAGCATTTCCTCCAAGGATTGGCCATAATTTTGTTCGCAAGGAAAGGCGTTAATTAGTTTTTGCTGCCATTCTGTCCAATCAAATAGTATTGAGTTCAGACTCTCGTACCAACTCTTGGCCAATCCTTGTAGTTTCTGCATCGCGAAATGTACTGTTGTCTTATCATCCCAGCCGTAAACTTCAGCACACTCATTTACTTTCCTGAGCCAAATGTCAATTCTTTGATTCTTTGAAGAAGGATCAAAGTCGGGTAATATGTTTCTATGGTTAATGTTATGCGGGGGAATGATTGCAGCTGAAGTTGACGGCTGTGGCTTATAATCCTTAAGGGCACTAAGAAGGTTCACAATGTCGTGTGATGAAAAAGATGGACTGTCTGACCTTTTGGTACGACGTGCACCTGCCTCGCCATCACGCGACTCCGCTGGACGTTGCCGTTCCTTTTCACGGCTAATGTTGCTCTCAGTTCTTCGCTGCGATGCACGTCGAGATGCAGAGTGACGATCGCGGCGTTCCGAAGAACGCAGCATGCTCCTTCTTCGACGAACCTCATTTTCCAAATCTTGTAGTCGCTCTCTCTCCGCGTCGAGTAGTCGCTCGCGCTCTCGCAAGCGATCTCGTTCACTCGTGGGGCTGCGGATGCGAAGCCGGCTTCGGCTTCGGTGGCGGCGCACGCTGCTGCCGCACCGCACGCTGCTGCCGCACCGCACGTGGCTGCGGCTGCGCTCTGCTCGCCGCGAGGACACTCGACCAGGGGTTGACAACCGCCGCGGATGTTCTCCGTTATTCTCCATAATCTATGACTCACACAAAAAAAAACAACTATGTAAATGTTCCATTAGAATAATGTTACAGAAAATAATTATATATTAGAAAGAGAAACCATATAATAAACCAGTTGCTGTATATGAAGAAATATTAACCATACTTTTCATTTTATAATAGTTATATTAATACTATTAACTTTATCTTAATGGATCATGAGCAACACAATTAGTCTTTGTACTGCAATATACAAATAAAATAATGTCATAAATACAAGGCCTTTTATTAGTAGAATTAATCTTTGATTTAAGGTCACCGTGCCTTAAGTGTCGCGATAGGCAGTGTAATAATGAATTCTTATTGAATAATACAAAATATGTACCTATGTGATGTTCTAGAACGAAAATACTTAAAATAATAGCTGTATATTTGACATACTCGCTTACACGCCCTTGTAAGTCCTTGGAATGACACCTCATCGATATTCGTTTTGCGGAGGATATTTATAATTTGCCATTATCGCGTAGTTATGACACATTTCATAATTTCACCTGAGCTTATTATATTTTCTACGTAGGTAATTTTGATCTTAATCGTAATATAAAATTGTAACAAAGTAGGTACTTACCACTTCTGACGTGTAATAAAACTACAACTTTACCAATCACACGAGATATATTGTTCATAGAATCCAACTTCGTCTCACAAATCACTATATTTAACAATTCACTTCCTCACTGACATTTTACACATTAAAACGATAGCAGTAACTTGCAGCATAACAGCCCAATCCGTTTTACAATATTGTGGCCACAATTAGCACGGGTGCAGAAACTACGTGTTGCTACCACTGAGCGCTCCAACCAACTGAGGCGCCTGAACGCCCCACCATCCTTATTTATGCACTTTATCACGCCATAGATTACCTTCTACCCGCATTCTGCACCCTTGCTAATTCAAACCTAACACATACATATACATACATACCTGTACATTTAAATTGAATTCCATTAATTAATTAATTAAAAAATCATTTTGTACATTTTTTATCATTAGTAGTCATTGAAATGGTAAAAATCTGTATTTATTTTTTATTAATTAGTATTATAATAAATATGTTGTAATTATAATTTATTTATGTCAGGTTAGTTATTTGTCATAGCAGGGACCCCTCTTGGGTGAAGGCCTCTTCCAAAGATTTCCATCGGTCTCTGTCTTTCGGGCATGTCATTCACTGTCAACAGTGTAAAAATACTTTAAAAAAGTACCCTATACTATAAATATAATATTATTCCAGAACACGGTCTACCTGTGTGCTAAATTTCATGAAAATCATAAAATTACTTATTTTTCAAATCATAAATTTTAGGTATAGATACATCTAATTGATCTCGATAGTACTGAATTCTTATTTACTGTTATTCATTCGTATATTTTATTTTACGAGCTTCCAAACCGAATTCGCCATCGTGATTTTGAGCCATAAGAACACAATGCCAGAAATCTATAAACTACGTCTTAACAAATCCTTTTAAAAACAAATCTAAAACCAATTAGGTACTAATCGATTAACATAAATAAAACACGTTTATCATTTAACCTTAAAACATATCTACTCATTATACATATATCATAAAAATTAATGGAAATATTATTACTCAATACATTCACTAATCATTATAAAATTATTAATGGATGGAAAAATAATTAATAAAATTTATTGGTGTATCGAAATTAGTTTTTAATAGCTATGTTTTATTTCCTTTTCGGCTTCAAATAAAAGCGTTTTATGACATGTCAATTATTAAAAAAACCAAACAGTCCAAAAGAAGTTAAAGGTCTGGTTGTTACCACATCAGCGTTTATTTTTATCTATTATCTTTCTCGGAGTTGTTGGGAGATGCTTAGGATCTACGAGGTATTGGACAGGTAAAATGAAGTAAAAACCGGGCAAGTGCGTGACAGGCCACGCGCAACGTAGGGTTCCGAAGTAGTAAGTTTATCGACTATTACTCATTAACTACATATTGCTAACATAGCCGTGATAGTTTTCCTTGCAAATTCATCACAGAACCTATTTTTGAGAATTTTTTTACTTGCCCAACTCCAACCGTTTAGCAGGGCAACAATATAAATATTTATATATGGAACAATATATGAATATTTCGCAAAAAAATGCAAAAATGGTCTTGGGAGACCCATGGGATATGGGGTAAGCTACGAAAAAAAAATCATCCTCACGTTACCTGTTAGGAGAGGTAACCAAAAAAAAAATATTTTTCAATATTTTATTGGACGATTTTAGAGCATAGAGTTTTAATAAATATGCATACATATTTATAAAATAAATAAGCTCTCATATGATTTCATACAAATGTGGCGCGTTCGGCGCGTACGATGCGGATATTTATGTGCGTTCACCATTATCGTGCATCTGGCATTTTTCGGCTGTTATACATATTACACGTACTTATTACACACTTATAACAATAATAATACTAATAATATAATATATTTATTTCCCAAATCATAGGTATTGCATTTTATATGGTAAGTAAGTAGACTTAAGAATTATGTGGCGGATATTACATATCTACATGATGCACAGACCCTACACTAAGTAAAAACTTGTGTTGCAGGAGTCTGTTAACCCTTCTGAGGAAACAGTATAGCCGGTAAGTAATAACTTTACTAAATTTATAGAATTAACAAAGTGAGGACGATTTTACTCTCGTCGTGTCAAAATGTAATAAAATTTTTCAAAAACAGAAGTCAGTCATTGTAGATTCTAGAAGCAGCGTGAAAAGTAGTGTGATTTGAATTTAAATTTTAAACCCACTTTTACAGTATTTCGAGCACAATACCTTTATAAACAGCTATAAACAACAATATTTTAATTGAATACTGTACATAATCTTTATTATCTGCATTTAAAGCGTAACGCGGCTTTTTTAATCTGTCAGTAATGTCAACGTAAAATTTTTAATATCGTTGTGTAAACTGCCAATAATAAAATTGAATAACAAAGTATTTATTTCCCTTTTTTAACCGTAAGTACCTAGTATAATATAATTAACCTATATGTAACGAGGTCAAATATGCATTTTGTATATTTTTCGAAAACATTTATGTAAGTAGGCTCGAAATAAAAAACAAAAAAATTTATGGCAGTTTTGCTAAAAGATAACTTTATAGTTAACACAGAGTACTTATTTTAAATGCAGTGAAATTTTACCATATTTTTTTGTTTTTTTTTTTGTTTGATACTTCATACTACTTTAGGCCTCAGATACACGTGCTAAAAACTAGGACAATAATGAATTGTTAATCTGGGTTGTTCGCGTTTTGTTAATATTTATATATAACTACTCCAATAGAAATAAAAAGTAATATTAAAGAGATCGCACTTAATCAAGGGTTAATACTATAAAAGCTAACCATCCGGAAGTCAATAACCTCACGGTACAGTACTCAATGTTCATGACGATAATGATAAGGCTCGTCGTACACTAATAGACAGATACCACTATGAATCTGACCTTATGGAATGAAAAAAGCAAATCAAATAGGAGTCAGCAGAAAAATTGATGCTTAATCAATTAATAAAGTTACGTTTATTAGGTGATAAAACTTTTTTTATCATCTTACCATTCATTATTTTTACTCAAACAGTAACTAAAACCTTAACTTTACCATTTTAAACTCAATATTTTTTTTAACATGCCAAAAAAACTAAACATCAATAACAAAATACGTTTTAAAATTAAAAAAAACCCGACTGTTTTATTTTCGTAGAACATAGCTAACAACCATTTCGATCATGTCAGCTCATAAACAAAAGAACCGCAACAAAATCGGTTCATTTGTTTAGGAGCTACAATACCAGACAGACTCGCTATCAAACAGACAGTCACGTCAAGCTTATAACCTCTTTATTGTGACGCATTAAAAAATCTACGAATACATTGCAGTGTAGTCGTGCTTTACTTACAACAGACTACACAAAACAGCAAAATATCCATGACCTCACAAGCCGTGAACAATCCATTTTTGACGCGAAACTATTACGAATTTGGTCAAAACAAGAGGAGTTTCTAACGAGGCTACAGAAGGCCGCAGTTATTGTTAAACTTGGTTTCCTAAACGGTTTAGCCTTAACAGAACATCCGGTTGCGATTATCATTTTGAAAAAAGAAAAATATTGCAAGTACTTCCGAGTTTTGGGGGTACGATCGAGTTGGTTAATTTTACCTTTCCTTAAGGTAAAGTTACACGAGCAATTTTTTATGCAATTATTGCCCGGCGACTATCGCCAAACGTAATGGTTGCTCCATTGATGATTGATCCAGTGGTGATAATTGATTGTAAGACGATTGCTTTGATTAACCAGTGGTTTTTTTATTTAGCTTTATTATTAATATATTTTATTATTATTTTTGATACGGAATAAAATGAAAATGGCAAGCAAATTACCCTGTACATATAAAAATAATTTGTATTTATTTACTGAATTTCATTATCCGATAAACATCAAAAATATACTCATCAACGTCATCTCTGACTGTACAAGTTATGTTACTAGATCAAGCTGGTTTTTTTATTTGTCAATTAAACCTAGGTAATGGTTACCATATAACGTACCAATATTTATTTTATCATTGTCAATAATATCTACATAAAAAAATAAATTCTGAATAAAACCATGGTTTGTAAGCAGTCATAGGTACAGTTATGCGCTTAACACTAGAACCGCCGCCGTCCCAATTTTGTCCCCTCTGCAAGTTTGATCGTCTCTAACTTTTTTGTATTTTTAATCATATACCTGAAACTTTTTGACTTTTACTAATTTATTGAATTTTAACATTTTTTAATGTTATCAAATATATAGCAAGTATATTTAATGAAAAATAAAACGATTTACCTAGAACCGCCGCTGGGTCATTTTTGTCTCATCAGTATTTGAAATAATAATTCGATGTATATAGTGATTGTTTCGGGGATTTGCGGGGGTGGAGGGGTGAGATGTGAGCTCGTAAACACTTGACCTTCGCTCCTAGCAGTCAGTTGTAGTCTGTTGGCCATCGCTCTGCGTAAGGAGTGCACGTTATTATTTTTCTTAGGGACAGTTTTACGTTTATTATATAATGTATAGTCAACGTCGTAAAACATTGAAACCACACGAAATTATGTCTTGTTTGAATAAAATTTTGGAGGATGGATCAGACGGCGAACCTTTAGAATACTCTGAGGATGATTATGTATTGGAAACCAATTGTGGTTCTTCTTCTGACGAATCTAAAAATGTAATTCAAAGAGAAATACCTCAAGCTTTTTTTATTTATTTATTTTTGTAATTATGTTAATTTTACGAGTACATATTTCAAAAGTTACAAGTTTTATGAGCACCATGAATGAGGCACAAGATCGAGGGTGGGTTCAAAAACGAGGACGAGCTCGAGGTGTTCGAGGGCGTTGCGGCCGGTCGTCTTCAGGTAGAGGATTATCTAAAGTATTGAAACCCCCGCATTGAATCGTTCATCCATCCATCCATCCATCAGCCCTTGGAGGTCCACTGCTGGACATAGGTCTCCCCTAACTTGCGCCACTCTAGCCGGTCCTGAGCCTTCTGAATCCAGCGGATGCCCGCTGTCTTCTTCAGGTCGTCAGTCCACCCGGTCTGCGGCATCCTATACTCCGTTTTTCGAGACATGGTCGCCGTCCGAGGACATTTTTTCAAATAATAATAAATAATTTATATAATTTCATATTTTATTATGGTTAAAATGACTAGGTACGCAAATTGATGATTTTATTTTATGAAAGCAAAATGTCTAGCTATTAAATCATAAATTGTAATTTTTTCGTTTCATGAGGTCTAAGAATTTGATTTAAATGAATAAATGAACAATTAAAGTAAATAACAAATATTTTTAATAATAATTTTCATGCATTAAACTAAGGAATGTTGCAATAAATATAACGGGACAAATTTGGCACGGCGGCGGTTTAAGGGGGGTCACAGTCTACGGCGGTTCTAGTGTTAACTCGTAAAACGGAGGAAGGAAGCAATATCGTTATGCAGCGCACAGCGTAGCGTTTCCGTACGCATTCGCTGTTGAACGCCATGTTTTTCGCGTCCGAAATTTCTTCATACTTCATACAACTTCGTAGTTTCTATAATGGCAAAACATGTTTTTTAACCGACTTCGGAAATAGGAGGAGGTTCTCAATTTAACTGTTTTTTTTGCGTTTGTTACCTCAAAACTTTCGACTGGGTGAACCGATTTTGATGATTATTTTTCTTAAATGGAAAGCTGGTGCTTGTTTTATAACGATCATTTTATTGATTTACCCACCTACTACGAGTATAAATATTGTTGTAAATGTGAACTTTGAAACTTGTAAAATTACAGTGTTCGTAAATATGTGTATGGATATGATGTGTGTGTATGTGTATTTTTTCCGCTTTCGTCTGGTTTCAGAAATACTTATTTTTACTTTAATATAAACTTTAAAAATTGTTGAATCGTATTAAAAATTAAAACTACAAAATGACTAAAAAAGTTGAATATAAATGAAAAACTGAAGTCCCTGCTTATTAATTATTACATCAATCTATACATATTAATAAAATTGAAGAGTCTGTCTGTGATTTCGAGATAAATGATTTTTTCAAGTTGCAAATCGTTCCTTGCACGATACCAACACCGAAAAATGAGTTTTTAAAATTTTTGTCTGTCTGTCTGTTTGTTTGTCTCCGCTAATCTCCGAAACCACTGAACGAATTTTAACAACACTTTTACTAGGATATTGCAAAGTGTTCAACTTAACAACTAAGCAATTGTTTAGGGTTCCATACTAAACGGTTCCTTAGGGATGGTTTGTATGGAAAAATAAAAAAATATCAGCCGATTTGTTTTAAACTTTTAAAAACGTATTCTCCGTACAAAAAGAGTTATACATGCATTTCTTAGATTTTACTTATATTGCATCAAAAGGCCATAAAATGCATTTAAAGGTTATTTTTTTCATTAATTCAAATCCCTATTACTGAGTGGATATCTATTTTTGTATTTTGTTTTTAAGAGCATATTGTTTGCGTATCTATGACCTCCAATATAATTTCAGCATTTTATAAATTTTACCTGGGAAGTGGTAGAAAAACGCAAATTAAGTCTGTATGAGTAACCGATATCCAATAAATAATCGATTACTATCTTGGCAACTAGATGGCTCTGTATTTATTGATTCACGCCAACGAGTTTATTACATACACCTTTAATACATACACCTTTAATACATGATATAATTATGTCTGTCTGTGATTTCGAAATAACTGCATTTTTCATGTTATAAATCGTTACTAGCACGATATCAAAACCGAAAAATGAGCTTTTTAATTTTTGTTTGTCTGTTTGTTTGTCTTCATTAATCTCTGAAGCTACTGAACGGATTTCAACAGGACTTTACTACAATATCGAGTCTTCAACTTAAATTATAGGCAATTTTTTAGGGTTCCATGACAAAGCGAGAAAATAAAATATGAGTCGATTTTTTTTTAAACATACAAAAAACTTTTCTTCACACAAACTGAGGCATAGGTACATACATTTCATAGTTTTTTTTTATATTTTGCAAGGTGGAGCCAAAGCATCGGAGCATCGGAGTACTTATTTTTTTCCAAATTTACAATAATTCAAATACACATAAATATAACTCCAGTGAATGTCTGTGATTTCGAAATAAATGATTTATTAAGTTGTATATCTATACTTCCACGATAACAAAACCGAGAAACGAGTTTTTTATTTGTTTTAAACTTACAAAAACCTTTTCTTCACACAAAATAAGGCATACATGCATTTCTTAGTTTATTTATATTTCGCAAGATGGAGCTAGAATATGGCACTGAAGTATTTTTTACTAAAAATCTATTTTTATATTCACTTTTTTTAGCATTTTTTTTTTATTTCACCCTGGAAGGGGTTTAAAATCGTAATTTAGTGTTGTACAAATAGTAGACATTGAACAAATTGAATAATTGATAATAAAATACATAAATCCACTAAACAAAACGTATTGCAGCGTGTTAAATCAAGCTTAGGATTGTTCTTTGAAATAACTAACTGTTCCGTCATTTTTAGAGTTCCGTAGTAGTGATGTTGTAGTTCTGTTATAATGCAGTCCTGAGGAACATCGTGTTGAGAGTGCAGAGTGCTGACTTTTCTCATTTTCTGTGAAGCAATATCTTCCCTTTGCCGAATTATTGATTTGCCAAAACTACAATGTAATAAATGCGAAAATGTGTAGCACCTTTATTAACATTAGGTATCACATAACTCATCGAATTAACCTTAACTCTCTCTCATCGCTGAACCAACCTTGATGTGTTTTGGTATAGACACAGATTGTACCTTGGATAACGATATAAGACTATTTCTTTTTTTAAATTCTGGGTACCTAATGTGAAATACTGATGGATCAGGAAACATCATCATACAATTTATTTATTCAATATTATTTAAGTACTTTAAGTAGGGTTAAGTAGGAAACACAACATTTTGAAAATAATATGATGAAATAATAATAATAAGTAAAAGCAACGGGCTCAGTGCGAACTAGGGTTGTTGAACCTAACTTAACTATTTAGTAAAACCTAACATAGCTGTGTAACGAAAAGATAAACGGAACAAACTTAAGTCCCTATGTATCGACATGGGTCCCGATCAAATTACCAAGTTCTGCAAATAGGTTCTAAATTACTTTTTTTGTGATACTTACAAATTCGCACTTTTAAGATTTTTTATTTAACCTACGTTTTACCTAAGATATTTCTTCTAGCCGAATGTTTTTGATTGCGTTCAGGATACAGAATATTATATGTTTTCACAGCTCCTAGGGATTGCAGACCTGAATGTTGGATTAATTTTAATTTGTTACCTTCGCGCGTTCCTGAGAAAAAAGGTCTTGAAATACAAACAGACAGACGGGCAATGGAGTAAGTGATCCTAAGGGAGCCGTGTTTTTTCTTTTGAGGTTATGAACCCTAAAAATATCGAATCGTTATTTCGAGTATTGACCTTTCATAGTAACGTGGTTCTAATGAGTGATCATACTGGTTTAAGAGTATGTTCTGTAAGTTAACTAAAGCACCTAAGATTATTTCCGAAGCGAAGCGAGGGGAATTGCTAGTATTAAATATACAACATGAAAGTATTTCGTAACTTGTACCTAAAATACATTGTCTACGCGCCACGGTAGCAATGAATTTACATTGCCGTAGCAACCGCTGTAGTCTTTCTAAGAAATCAGCTAAGATAGTTCAATGCACTAAAAACACTTAAATTACATACAATTACGGTCAAAATTATACTCATAAAAGAGCACAGTCAAATTATGGGAACTTTTAACAATGGCAGAATATCAAAGAGTAGAATTACTGCAGAGAAATTAATAACATAAGTCAATTAGAACAGATCTTTTGGGAAAGATCAGTTTGGTTAAACCAACCATGGGCTTTTAATTGTCGGAACCAAAGACATGCAGGAAGTGAATGTGGGAAGTAGAATGTTCCAATTTCGCAATTTCCTTCATAACTGTTAATGCTTCTAAACGATTACATGTAAAAAACTACTCTAGTTTTTCGTATTCGACTATAACTCTTTATAGTCGAATCACTAATCTACCGCACCAAATTGACATTTACAGTATATAATCAGTTTTTGACGAAATATAATAGTGTCTCAATAAACTGAATTCTGATGTGATTCATATGTGTATATTATTATATGATTTGAAACATGTACTTTTTAGGGACCCAGAAATCACTATTAGGTACTATTACTAGGGCAATATTATTTCACAGTTACATTAGTTTCTATCAATTTAGTCTAGGTAGATAAGTGATTTGACTATACATGTCGTATACGGTCTCGTATTGGTCATAAAAATGCAGAGATAAACATTCAAAAAACAATGTAGGTGCATGTTGCACAGTACGCAGCTTTAGTGTTTTTTTTTAATTTCTAATGGTTCACAAATAAAAAAGCATGAATGTTCAAAGAATCTTTAAAATTCATTTCGCTTCAATGAATAAATTATAAAATTCAATAAGGAATTAATTAAATTTAAAAAAATATTCTCTAGGCCTCCTCAAGAAGAGAGACCCGTGCTGAGTAGTGAACCGTTAGTGGGTGGAAGATAAGAAAAAAATTAAATCACAAAAGCGGACAGAAAAAACGTATGAACTTTTTATTATTTTACTTTTAAATCATGATAGAAAAGGTTTCGTCTTGTTACATCAAAATTTCAGATATCACAAAGCGGATTCCGACGTTTAGCCCTATTTAGGGTTCCGTACCCCAAGTGTGTCGCTTAACGGAACCCTGAGACTCCACTACATCGTTACCTGGCTTTGGCTTTCAGATTTTTTTGGTGTATTATGAAGGTTATTTTTTATCACATTATCACTAATTCATCGTACGGTATAAGGCACTAGAAGGTTTAATTACTTGTATTAAAAATACTGTATCCCATAAGTGGGAACGCTATTAAATCTCACCCACGAGAAATCGTACTCCAAGGCGATAAAGATTACCGTTAGTACAGTCAATAAAGTAGTTGTAGAGTGCGTGAGCGGGAACCTAAGCGATTTCTTCAGAAACTTATTCAGGGTGCTTAGGGGGATAACATACTAAAAGTCCCCACGTCTAGGAGGTGAGCCGGAGGGAGGGGGGGGTTACAAAGGTCTCAATTTTAGGTTTTTCGCCAATATCTCAAAAACGGTGCGTTGTAGCGAAAAATGTTCTAGGATGAAATGAAAGCTTATAAAATTCTCTATAACTTTAATTCTGTACACTTTTTCTATATCTCCAACCGTTTTTGAACTACACGCTCCAGAAATGTCGAAATTAAAGTAATTCAGCGTGATAGCCATTACCTGATGCGAAAATTATCTTAAAATTTATAGTAACCTAAGCTGGGAGTACCTCCACGTAGTAAAGGCAGTAACAGTAAGAAATCGCGTTGTTTATAACAGTGGATAACTGAGCAGAGGCAGGAAAACAATCATGATATTGATGAAGATTTCTTTTCGCTCAATATCTTTAATGCTCGCTGTAGGAAACGCGACCTTCTTGGCTAAAACTCCTATTGATATTGTATACTTGTCTTCGGGCTTATGTTATTATAGGTTTTCGCAATTTTATTTTGTCTGGCACGGTAGCCTAGCCGGTAACGCAGGGGGCAGCCACAAAATATTCTTTTCAGATATACATACACTGTTATTAGTAACACAATTAGGTTATCCAACATGAGTACTAATAAGAGTCCTGTATGCATTTTGTATGACGCGAATGTCGTTGAAGGAAGTAACGATGTCTCTGAGGGAAAGGAAAGGGAATACCGGGTCGTATTAAAGCTAGTAAGGAAAGGAAAGACGGTAAATATCGAAGTTTCCTTGACTTGACATCCCTTTTGATTTACATCAGCTGTCGTAAAAATGACACCCGAATTGATACCATTAAAAAAGACGTTAGGCAGGCATCTTTATCTAATGAAGAGGCAGGGCAGTCGCAGCTCAGACCTTCTGCTCCACCATTTGCCTTCAAGAATAATTGTTTTTTATATGCATGTTGCCTTAATGAAGATATAAAAAAGCCTTTTAACAAAAACAAACAAAAAAAACGAGTATCTCATCGTGGGAAAGTAATCCATGTAAGCAAATATTTCTTCCATAGCCTCTACGACATGGGTATCTCAAGAGATCTCAGTTTTGTAGAGTTTTGGGTAACTGACAGGCTTCACAAGTGAGTAATAGTGTCTTCGTAATATTTTGCTCCTTCAGCAACAATATCGGTAATGCAGGAAAAAATATCAAGAACTTCGTTACCCCAGGCATCATTTCTCGAAGAACATACCTGCTTGATACAATATTTAGCAGCTAGAGTCTCAACTGAATGTACAACCCGCCTTTTTTTCAAAGGCTTTTTTATATCTTCATTGAGGCATATTGCACATAAAAACAATGATTCTTGGTCAATTGGTGCAGCAGAAAATCTGAGCTGCAACGGAACTGCCTCTTCGTTATATAAAGATGCCTGGCTAACATCTTTTTAATGGTATCAGTTCAGGTGTCATTTTTACGACAGCTGATGTGAATCACGCTGTTATCACGCTGAATAACGGAGCGTATAGTTCAATAACGGTCGGAGATACGGAAAAAGTGTATAGAATTAAAGTTAAAGAGAATTTTATAAGCTTTCATTTCATCTTAGAACATTTTTCGCTATAACGCACCGTTTTTGAGATATTGGCGAAAAACCTAAAATTGAGACCTTTGTAACCCCCCCCTCCCTCCGGCTCACCCCCTAGACGCGGGGACTTTTAGTATTTTATCACCCTAAGCACCCTGAACAAGTTTCTGAAGAAATCGCTTAGGTTCCCGCTCACGCACTCTATACCCTCTTTTGAGTCATTCCTTGACTGGACTACGTTTAGATACAAGAAAGTTGTATTAGATGACTACCAAAAACGTAATATATACTCACGCTTCATATGAAATGCTTTAATGTACAGTTGTCTGTTTGTGTTGCTGGATATTTTCTCTAGAGTTCAAGTTATAATATATAGATATACCTACATAGCTATGTGATCCACTACCCTAGAAATGTTTCTGATGACAATGACATACCAGTGTTGACAATCTGTATTATGCGCCATTTTCACATCATTATCTTCAAATTTTTGTATGGGAAAGTGGAAAATCGACTTTATCAATGGACCGAATGTGCCTTATGGTCTCAAACCACCTTCAGATTGAAACCATTTTCAGGCATATCGGTTGAATGGTTTAATAGTCTATAAACGATACATCCATAAAAACATTTTTTGTGTTTTATATATGTAAATAGATAGGCGCTCTTTATGAAACACGAAAAGAAACGAGCTTTTAAGATTGGATAAGTACAGCACAAAAGGCAATCCTTTCCAGACAACCTTTGTGCAGAGCATATAATAAAAATAAAGGACATGGAGGGGGGAACAGTGGTCAAGACGTAGAAAAAATAAAAAAATGAGAAGTGTCAAGGGACACCCGGATGGAACGAAGTTCCTTTCGATTAAGTATTGTTTTGTTGTACAGCGCCATCTCTGTAAAACTTAATTAATCACGCTAGCGTGATTCAGGAAGTTGTACAGTACAGCGCCATGAGTTTAAAACTCACTGAATCACTTCAAAAAAAGTGTCGTCATTCGCAAAATCAAAAAGTGTCGTAATTTTCCGTCTAGCCCCCTTTCACAACGCGCGATAAGGAACTTCATTCCAAAAGTAGCAAAAAAACATTGCTTCACCAGAATTATGAGTTAGAATTTATGTTCTTGGTCTGGTCGTGTGTGTTGTCCATGGTACTCACGAGCCTAGCGGGCCTATTTTGAACTCCTAATTCCAGCCGTGTTCCAGTGTAAACGTCAAAGTGTTACCAAAGCGGTCACGTGACACCTTTTAGCCGATCATACGTCGTTCAAAACCCGATAAATGAATTGCCTGGAACATGAATGGTTTTTTAAAAGTTTTTATTAAGCCCGCAGGAGTCAGGACACGGAATGCTAGTGTGGGTATTTATTTAGAATCTCCTATTCCGAGAGACGAAACGTTGGAACTGTCTTGAGCGTTACTATTGGCTAGTATGGGGATGACTTCCACTTACCATCAGGTAGCTAGTCTGCTCATATCGGCTTTTTACAACGACGGACTTGCTATCCGTACTTTACAAGTGGGCGCATAAACCAGATGCTAAATAGCTAGTTTCAGAATGACACATGCTGTGACAATTGTATCACGCTTTCAAAAACCCGTTTTACGATCGCGATTAGGCTGAGTCTCCAAATGCAAATTAGAGGCAATGGGCGTGTGGGTTAGCGTGGCTTTTTATGTTAATGTCTGTGACATGAGGCGAGGTACCTTATGGTAAATTGTCACCGTCGACAGTCAATAATGCCGCGAAAACTTTATTATCCCAGAATATCTGTCATTGCCGCTGACGCAAAAGAGGGTGTTATAATGTGTGTGAAGGTGCTATAATAGTCCAGTCAAGGAATGACTCAAAAGAGGGTATAGAGTGCGTGAGCGGGAACCTAAGCGATTTCTTCAGAAACTTGTTCAGGGTGCTTAGGGTGATAAAATACTAAAAGTCCCCGCGTCTAGGAGGTGAGCCGGAGGGAGGGGGGGGGTTACAAAGGTCTCAATTTTAGGTTTTTCGCCAATATCTCAAAAACGGTGCGTTATAGCGAAAAATGTTCTAAGATGAAATGAAAGCTTATAAAATTCTCTATAACTTTAATTCTATACACTTTTTCCGTATCTCCGACCGTTTGTGAACTATACGGTCCAGAAATGTAGCAATTTAAGTTATTCAGCGTGATAACAGCGTGATTCACATCAGCTGTCGTAAAAATGACACCTGAACTGATACCATTAAAAAGATGTTAGGCAGGCATCTTTATATAACGAAGAGGCAGTTCCGTTGCAGCTCAGATTTTCTGCTGCACCAATTGACTTCAAGAATCATTGTTTTTATGTACATATTGCCTCAATGAAGATATAAAAAAGCCTTTGAAAAAAAGGCGGGTTGTACATTCAGTTGAGACTCTAGCTGCTAAATATTGTATCAAGCAGGTATGTTCTTCGAGAAATGATGCCTGGGGTAACGAAGTTTTTGATATTTTTTCCTGCATTACCGATATTGTTGCTGAAGGAGCAAAATATCACGAAGACACTATTACTCACTTGTGAAGCCTGTCAGTTACCCAAAACTCTACAAAACTGAGATCTCTAGAGATACCCATGTCGTAGAGGCCATGGAAGAAATATTTGCTTACATGGATTACTTTCCCACGATGAGATACTCGTTTTTTTGTTTGTTTTTGTTAAAAGGCTTTTTTACATCTTCATTAAGGCAACATGCACATAAAAAACAATTATTCTTGAAGGCAAATGGTGGAGCAGAAGGTCTGAGCTACGACTGCCCTGCCTCTTCATTAGATAAAGATGCCTGCCTAACGTCTTTTTTAATGGTATCAATTCGGGTGTCGTTTTTACGACAGCTGATGTAAATCAAAAGGGATGTCAAGTCAAGGAAACTTCGATATTTGCCGTCTTTCCTTTCCTTACTAGCTTTAATACGACCCGGCATTCCCTTTCCTTTCCCTCAGAGACATCGTTACTTCCTTCAACGACATTCTCGTCATACAAAATGCATACAGGACTCTTATTAGTACTCATGTTGGATAACCCAATTGTGTTACTAATAACAGTGTATGTATATCTGAAAAGAATATTTTGTGGCTGCCCCCCTGCATTACCGGCTAGACTACCGTGCCAGACAAAATAAAATTGCGAAAACCTATAATAACATAAGCCCGAAGGCAAGTATACAATATCAATAGGAGTTTTAGCCAAGAAGGTCGCGTTTCCTACAGCGAGCATTAAAGATATTGAGTGAAAAGAAATCTTCATCAATATCATGATTGTTTTCCCGCCTCTGCTCAGTTATCCACTGTTATAAAAAACGCGATTTCTTACTGTTACTGCCTTTACTACGTGGAGGTACTCCCAGCTTAGGTTACTATAAATTTTAAGATAATTTTCGCATCAGGTAATGGTTATCACGCTGAATTACTTTAATGTCGACATTTCTGGAGCGTGTAGTTCAAAAACGGTTGGAGATATAGAAAAAGTGTACAGAATGAAAGTTATAGAGAATTTTATAAGCTTTCATTTCATCCTAGAACATTTTTCGCTACAACGCACCGTTTTTGAGATATTGGCGAAAAACCTAAAATTGAGACCTTTGTAACCCCCCCCTCCCTCCGGCTCACCTCCTAGACGCGGGACTTTTAGTATGTTATCCCCCTAAGCACCCTGAATAAGTTTCTGAAGAAATCGCTTAGGTTCCCGCTCACGCACTCTACAACTACTTTATTGACTGTACTATAAGGTGTATGTGTGTGCAGTAGGTCTAAACGACTGGACCGATTCAGATGCAGTTTTTTTGTTTTTTTTTTGTATTTTTGTTTTTTGTTTTTTTTTTGTTAGCTTGATGAAAATAATACTGACTGATTTTTATTTTATCTTAAAAATTATACTTTCTTATTAGACTTATTAAATATTGATGGTACTCTATGTTAAAAAGTACGACACAAAAATATACAATATCGGTAGATATAAATATTCCTAAATATTTATAAACTTATACTACACGTAAGTCTCGAGTAAGGAAGTTAAAACTTCAAGAATTGTTCTCATAAGCTGCTCCGTCTATAGACTTCTTTATTGTCTAGAAAAACTATTAAATGACCCAAACAATACCAGTTTGTACATTCACGAGACAAAAATGGACATTTTAAATGGTGCCCGATGCCTGGAAAGGATTTCAATAGTAGAATTTCACTTTACAATTTTCTCCGTTGTGCAGCAAAAGTTTGTTATTATTTTTATGAGATTTATTTTTAACGTAGATAAATATAGAAGGCCTACTTTTTTCGTATAAAGGTCCTGATATTTTTTATCTGCTTCTGCTCTTACATTCTGAATAAATTCTAAGATTTGTCTATTTCTTTCGGTGACCAACCTTAATTCATCACTTACAAATAACTAATGGAGAGTCTAAAGAATTCACGGACAATATATGAAGCATACATACCTTTTTCAATATAACGATGAATGTAAATTTTTCGAAAACTTACCTGCAAACAAAAAAAGCAACAAATCAAAATCTGTGTTTAATTTTATATGCTAGTGCTAACTTTTGTAGCTCCCAATCCACGTTAAATAGCAAAATCTATAAAAGACAGCTACACTTTAAAAAATTAAACTTCATCTATTGTCTGATTGTATCAACCACAGACATGTGTGGTATGAAACTTAATCAATACACACAGACTCAAAATAAATCCCAAAGACCTATTTCTAATTGTTTACACCATTGTCAAATCCCTCCTGTACCACACTGGCCACTAACATCTGAATTACATACATTTTTGTCATGCGTAAATAAAAAAAAAAACAAAATTATATCAACCGTCGATACCAAAAATCGAACCAAACCAATTCATCAATACACGTCACAGATCCATTGATAACAAATTAAATTATTCAAATTCAAAGTTGGAATGGTCTCCGTGACGTCGATGGCGAATTATAATATGTGCAGTATGTTACACACACACGCACACACAATGGAGTTATGTCACCTGATTTGGGTTTAGGGCAATGAGTGAAGTCATAGATTATGTCCCGTAGTAGGTAGGTACATATTATATTATTTTACTGCTAGGTGAATATGTTAATGACCAACTAATAGAAATAGGCTCAACGAAACTCGAAATGATTGTGATAAATGTCACGATTTTAAGAGGTTTTAGCACTTTTGCAGTTATTTATTGTTTATTTGTATACCTTAATGTATTAGACTCCAATGGAAAGTTCCAAAAGGAACGGAAATATGTTTCAGCCTTTCAGGATTGACTAGTGATAAGTAACAACAGCAAATTTACTACGGCTATTTTGCATACCAAAAAATCTTAAAGTGATAATTAAAATCTTATCACCCAGCAAATATTTAAAACGTATTAAAAAAACCAACTTACTTCAGGTACCAAAATCTCGAACACGTTATGGTCTCACAAGTATTAAACATGAAGGAGCTAGGATATACAACAACTTACCCGAATACATAACTAACGTAAATTCTGCTGCAAAATTTAAAACCCTACTAAAAAGTTACATTCTTAGGAGAATCGAATAACAACATACACACACAAGCATTCATTCATACACACACACATTCTCAGTCACACACACACACACACATATATATATATATATACATACAAATACACACATACACACGCACACACACACACACGCACGCACGCACACACGCACACACACACACACACTTAGGTATATAACATAACAAAATTTACAACTTCGCCGAACAAAACCATACTTCACAAATTTAAGTTTCTCATTTTAAGTGACATTGTACTTCATTGTATGTCTTATGGGAAATAAAGATTCTTTAAACCGAAAGTAAAAATTAAATGGTCCATGCTAATGTGCAAAAGCAATTGACTTTAGAAGCGGGGTAAAAAACATAGCGTCAGCGACCAGTCTTAAAACAAAAATAAGTCATCAATGCAAGAGTGAGAAGGCTTTTACGTTACTACGTTTAACCACACAAAACTACATCACCACTTACCGTCAATTGGGATGGTATTCGCATCCTACTAATATTATTAATGTGAAAGTTTTTATGATTATTTGTTACTCTTTCACGCAAAAACTACTGAATGGATTTTCATGAAATTTTACACACAGGTAAACCATGATCTGGAATAGGGTATAAGGTACATATTATTTCGAAAAAACGTGGGCAAAGCCGCGGGCAGAGCACTAGTTAACATATAATTGTTAAAATGCAACCTGCCTTTAATCGAGATGACCCTTCTAATCCCGATCCTTAATCTATCCATCCTTAAACCCGTAAATGCAGGTCGCGTAGCGCGCATCCTGTGGCGCCGATGACAAGCGTTCAGTGATCGCTAACCTTGGATATTCAATCACCTTATTATGGCATAGCATTAGCGAACCGGCGTATTATCATGCAAATAATCATAGCCCAATGAACTAACTTCGTAAGAGATTGTGGGTTAAATTGGATTTTCCCAAATCCGAATTTAAGGCATTTAAACCAACTACGAGTACGATCGAAAAGGAAAAATATATTTTTCCTTCATCATCATTATTCTTTTCATCTTCATCTTCAAAATCATTATTGCATTTAAAAAAAAACCCCGACTGAGTAAAATAAACTAAAAAGGAAAAACAAGCCCAGTCGTTTCGAATGTTGTTAAATGTAATACTGAACAACTACACTACACCGTAGAAGGATTAACAGACGTCATCATCAACATTGTCTTCGATTTTCTTCATACGGAACCCAAATAAATAATACATCATTCTTAAGTTCTAAACTACCTGGATCCGTCTTCCTACGCGCTAGGAAGACTAGGATGCGCCGTAATGCATCCGGTACGGTTTTCCGGATTCTTAGGGAAACCGGATAATCAGGCATAGCTAGTTATTTTTGCTGTCATTTTGTAGCATTTGTTATTAATAAGGAATTAAGTGAACGCATAAACCACTTATAAACACCGATAAGTTCCGATAAACAAGGTCTTATCCAAAAATTACATTAAACACAATTTACTCTTTTGTCACGTAGGTACGTGCAAAATGTAAAATGAGCTTCCTTCTGAGGTATTCCCAGAGCGCTATGACATGGGGTAAGTACTTCAAAAAAGGTGTAAAAAGAGTTCTCCTTCAGGGCCGGCGTTGCATTGGCGATTCCTCTGGTATTGCTCATGTCCATATCGACGGTAACCACTTACCATCAGGTGGCCCGGTTGCTTTTTCGTCTGCCCTTCAGGCTATGTAAAAAAAATACATGTCTCTTCTCTCTCTCCAAATTCATGACAATCACTAATGATTGTATGACTTATCGTGAGTACCTGTATCATAGTACGCACTGTACAATAACAAGTTATTACAAAACAACTTCAATTAAATTACAAATACGTACCGTACTATTAAGGACATCATTATAAATATTAAATTAATGAATCATACGCAAAACTCGAGTGCCCATTACAAGGGGACCGACAATAGCAGTCCTTGGCCGTACTAAAATGTACATCAATTACAATTATGGACCCTAATGATCGTGGTATACTGCCTTAATTGCTATAACCACGTTTTTACCCTCTAATTGTTGATGCTTCGGTCAAATGAACGAGGAATCGAGCGGAAAGCGATTTCATATTAATCGATGGAAGTTTAAGAGATGATGCTGTTTTAAATTAGTTCGGTGATATTCACGTATGTTATAAAATAGCTTGAAATTGTTATTTTTATGAAAATAACCGACAAACGAGCTGACGAACAACCTGGTGGTTAGTAGCTCGCCCATGGACCATCAACAACACCAAAGGCATAACTGATTCGTTTCCGGCTAAGAAAGAGAGAACGAAAAGAAAGAAAAAAAAACATGAGAGGTGTCAAGGGACACCCGGATGGAACGAAGTTCCTTTCGATTTAAGTATTGTTGAATCACGCTAGTAGCGCCATCTCTGTAAAACTCTCTGAATCACTTCAAAAAAAGTGTCGTCATTCGTAAGAATTAAAAAATGCCGTATTTTTCCGTCTAGCCCCCTTTCACAACGCGCGATAAGGAACTTCGTTCCAAAAAAAATATTATTTGAATGTATATTATTGGTTGGATTTGTTATTTTAAATCACACGCTATAAAAAAATTGTAAAACAAATTTATAAGAAATTCCTAATAGTCTTTCTCCTAAATGATTTAATCGTATGACAAAATATCCAAGAAGCCTTAGACATCTGCGCCTCCGCTTTCCGCTCTGAACATGCCTCAATTTGAACGGCATTTTTCATAAGAAAGGTAATATGAAATAAAGAAAAATATTTTAACTGTGCACTCGAGATGTTGCGTTATTGAAAACGTAATTTTAATTTTACAAGTGCTTCATATAACTCGTTATTATTATATGCAGCTGTTAATTTAATTTTTAAGTTGGGGTCACAATAATTATTGTTTATTTTTACGAGCTATTGCAAAAACTTGCATCATGCAAGGCAAAATATTTAACTATTGTAGTAGTAATGTTATTAAAAACAAGGCAAATTGTGTGAACTTATACCTATTTCTTTGTACATTATTCGAAAAACATCTATTTACGACATTGAAGTATTATTACTAGCGTAAAGAACACACATCTCGAACAAAATGTGTCGCGCCCGGGAGGTTCAATTTTCAAAATTGAGCCCCGGTTCTCCTTTCAAAATCGCACGAATCCATTGAAGATTGAAGCCACGTGGCGCCCATGCATTGGGACATACATGGTGTTCGAGGTGTCGGTTCTATGACATTATACTTCAATGATTTACGATTATTCTTTTTAAAAAAAGATATATTTTCTACCGGGAAGTTAAAAATATGATTACTTTAGCGCTGAACTTAAAAGTTCGCCATTTAAGGCGTGAATATTTTAATATGCATCCCGTATTTCCGTGATAAATTTATCTCGCCGACATTTTAAGCTTCGGTCATGCTTAATTCAGTCTCAATTAAATATCAATCAGTCTCAGCAAGTGTTAACGTATTCATAATTTCGGGTAATGACTGGAGTAAACCTTGGAGGTCGTTGCAGTAAACAGTTTTGCGAAGAAAGCAATGATGTTTAACTAAATATAGATACGTTATGCCCTTACAAATCAACCGAAAAATCTGTTCCGATGTCCGCAAGGCAAGCTTTGTTGTTTTATCGCACGTCTTTATCGCTCTCGCGTCAAAACTACATCGCTATCTCTTTCTTCACCTCAATAAGAGTACCCAATTGGGAACTTTTTGAGCCACACAACGCGCGCGCTTATGACATATCTGCCTCTTTTTAATATATAATATCTTTGGAAGAAAGGAAGAAACCCGATTTTATTTATTGCAAGCATTATACGGAAGCTTTACGTGATAAGAATTTTGTGTGGTGTTTTGTATGAATCATTTTATTTTTAAATTCCTTACATGGGAAAATATGTAATTGCCTTACAGTATAATTATGTTACTGTACTTTTAGCGCATGTTATTACTGTATCTGTGAATCTGATTATTATAATAGATACACGTGTTTATCCTCTAGGTATACATGTCTGTGTGTTTATCAGTAAATTCCAATGAGGGCAATTACCCAACTTAAATAGATATTTCCGTATTGGGGCGGCTCAGAATTTTATAGTGACCTCAACCTCATTCCGGCAGACCAGGGAATAGTAAGAGGCGACAGAAGCCGGCCCGCTGCGTAGAGGTAGGGCTTCGTGTAATGATAATATTATTATTAAGTCTATTAAGTAGTATTATTATCTTTCCCTTAAGCCTTCCTGGCTAGCTACCACCCCTTTTTCTCTAGTTAGCCGCCAAACTACTCGTTATCTTATTTCTTATCTTTTCATTCTTGTCCAGCAACATATCGGTGATGATTTATTGATTATCAAGTTCATTTACCGCCAATTTGATGTGTTCCATATTATGTCATCTGTTTGACATTACATTGTGATGACAGTTGCATCCGTGTTCCGCCATTTTAAAAAACAAAATGTCAATTTAAGCTGATCTCTTCATTAATAATTCTTATTGGGAAGGTGAGGGTCTCGTGCCTCGTAAGTGTCAAATCTTTGTTAATTATTGCCACGTTAAATATCTTTTTCTGGAAACCATTGTTGAAGGTTAAGAGTTCAGTTCATGAGAATTAATTAACCGGCATAATTGAATTGACAACTGCGGCCTTTTTTGAAATATGTACTTGTATGTATAATCATTATGCGATGTTTTTCCTAGTTACCGCTTTCATTACACCCTAATGAACCGTTTTTTTATTACTTATTTTATATTTTTATTACTTTTTTTATTACTTTATTATTAATATTATTTTGCTATTTATTCCTAAGATACAACAACTAACTAGGGTTACCAACTATACTTTATAATAACGTGTCCTATTTTATTTTCGAAAAATAT
Source organism: Thymelicus lineola (assembly GCA_963932265.1). Taxonomy (NCBI): domain Eukaryota; kingdom Metazoa; phylum Arthropoda; class Insecta; order Lepidoptera; family Hesperiidae; genus Thymelicus; species Thymelicus lineola. The sequence goes on along the minus strand of OZ010681.1, from coordinate 11,442,756 downwards.
ACCATATACTTTTGGTTAAAAATAAAGTATACGAAGTATAAGAAATACTTTATTACTAATCTGTATTGTAAAATGTGAAACAAACACATATAGTTAATTACTAAAGTATTTAAATATAAATTTCGATTGTAAAACTAGCTCTTAAATTTTCAAAAACAATAAAAAAACTGTTAGCTTAAAATAAAAAAATAAACTTCAAAAAAAACTTTTATTTTATTTTTTCTATTCATCGATTTGCTACGTTATTTTTTTCAAATAAAATTGGCAACCCTAGAACTCACGATTTGTATTTTTTACACCGATATTTGAACCCTTTTGTGAACTGTAAAAAACTAAATCCAATCTCAAAAAAAAACCTTTTATATATGTTTAACACACATTTTTCAAAATAAATGACTTAAAATATTCACTTTAATAAAATTAGGTGGATAATGTACCCATTTCCTTAGTAGAGTTCAAACATGGAACCGACCTCAATAGGTTAACCCCGAAACCTTTGCCCACTAATTGGCATATTGTGGGACAAGCCCTATATGGAGGCTGGATCTTTACAATCTGTGCCCAATCGTGAATAGAACGCTTGGAAACAATAGTCATCGCGCTAGCAGTCCCGACGACTACGATACTACTTACGACACGATTTATTTAGGATTTATTTACATTTTCATACATCACATTAGTATTATTTTAACTGAATTGTCATTTAATTTTATGATAGAATATTAATAATAAGAAGAATGGTCCGACTTTTCTGTTTATTATTGTTAAAAACAATAAGCTTTGCTTATCGTATAAATTGGTTAACATTGTACGCCCATAATGGGCAGGACGTAGCGATGAAGATTTCAAAAACTGTACCTACCACACCTGTTTACCTACTGTCCACAATAAACTGTTTGATTTTATTTGATTTGATTTGAATTTTTTTATGGAAATAGCCGGTAAACCAGCTGACGATTCCCCTGATGGTAAGTACATGCATACTTTCTTTCTTTCCTTCTTCTCTCTGTCTTGGTCGGTCGCTTCGGTGATGCCTAAGGTTTAAGGCCGTGAGAAACGATGACCATTTAGATACTTGTTTACATTAAAATCTAAATTGCACTCACACACACATACTCTCTATTGTTAAGGGCATCGACATTGGATTCGATATTCGAAAACTTATTAGAATAATCAAATAATGCCAGTAAAATTGATCAAATCATTGTAAATGAGCTTACCAAACATTGTTGCATCTATATTTGATACGATTGTGTGTGTATGTAAGACAAGTATTTCGTAAGTGTCGTGGTCGTGGTCGGGAGCCGCAAACACGCAAGTTCTTTGAAAATAGCCGTCGCTCTAGCATGCTGAATGTAACTGCGGCGATAAATAGCCGATCTGTTAACGGGAGCCGTTCTACTGACGTCAGAATTTAAGTTTTTGACGTGAAAAATTCTATTAAAACGGAACGCCGGGTGCACGCACGAAAAAGCATGACTCATTTGTCGCGTTCCGCGAGCGAGCGAACAATGGAGAAAGCGCCATCTATGAACAAAACTATATACACAATTAAGTCAGAAAGGAACTTGCTGAAAAAATAGTTTAGTTCAGGAGTTCTAGGTGGCGTTGTAGTATAAAGATAAAAGTTTCTTATCTATAAAAGTATGCAATCATTTCATCAATGTTTTGTCATGACGTTGTAAACTACCGGCCGTAAACAGACTTAACAGACAACCATTTTTTTTAATGTGAATTGGACACATGACTTCAATAATAATTGTCTTTAGATTTAATGCCTTGAATGTTCCACGATTAACTTTTGAAAACCTATTGTAAACTTTTTGCTGCTTCTATGAAATTAGAACGATCAGACGAGCGACCTGATGGTAGTTGACCCCGTTGCCCAACGGAATCATCAACACCATAGGCATTAGAGTTATTACGGATACATTGCCGGTCAAGACAGGAATGTTTTGTTGAGGCATCATTTATCTACGCACATTATTGACTCGAGCAATAGTTGAATCAAGGAATGATTTAGTATTACTAGCTCCGTGAGAACAAAATAAATGCGATCAGTATTGGCGCGCGCGTGGCCTGACTAGTCTTTTACTGTGTCAATTATGCAATTATTATTATATCTTATAATTTTCAGGGATCTTTACGATGTATCACATACAGAACCATTTTAGGCTTGTTCACGTGTTTGTCTTTCCTATTTAATTTTTTATATTAGTAACAGTAACTGGCCACTTTAAGGGTAAGTGGGTTATCTCATCCTGCAAGGTAAGCGCCAGAAATCACAAATGAAATTTGTGTATTCTGCTCCTTGCAGGGGAGAGACGAGACAGAGGGAGGAGTTAATGGGTTAAAGCCTAAATGAGGAGTAAAGGGTAGCAAATAGTAGCAAATTACAGACAAACAATGGTTGTAGATGCTTCATCCATCTGTAAGTTAAACCCAGGTTGGCTTCGTGGTAACCGCTGAACAATGGACACAGAGACTGCTATGTATCCTACTCTTTAATATCTCGCTTACTCTTGTAGCAGTAGTCTAGCAGTATAAACTAGGCACTGACAGACGTCAAACTCCCGCGCTATGCCGCACTTTTAATTCAGAACATCCTGTTTAGTCGCATACGTCTATAGACGATGTCTTTGAAATCTCAGATTATGTAAAGTACCAAATATGCTACCACATGGATACTAGATAGTATTAATGACTAAAAAGCCTAATTATTCAGGTAGTATATTCATGGGAGGTAGCTGGGACATATAAACGTGACTTGAAACACTGGGTTTTCGGCGAAATTCCCTTACACACGCGATGTCCTAACGCCCAGGCATGTATGGCGTACCGTGGGAACTGCAGCTCTCCGTAGGACAACGCGCGCCGCTTGCCAAATGTCATCGTATGCATTTGTTTGGAAACAAGAAGTGATAAATTTATCTATACAAATAAATAAAATTGGAGTGTCTGTTTGTAATATTAAAATAACCGCTTTTTACTAAATGCATTGGATGTACGGTACATATTTTAACATTTTTTAAAATTTTTGTTGTCTGGCTGTTTGTTTAAGCTAATCTCTGAAATGGCTGGACCGATTTTGACGAGACTTTCACTGGCAGATAGCTGATGTAACAAGGGGTAACTTGGGCTACTTTTATTTTAGAAAAAAAAACGCGATACGAAGTTCGCCGGGTCAACTAGTTGGATATATACGATTTGAAAGGTATTCTTATGGAACATCTTAAAAAAAAATCATTGAAATATTACGTGGAAGCTGTATTTAAATACAATGATGAAATATTGTTTTGTTTTTACATAACAAGTTCAGATGACAATAAATATTTTTATGTTTCATAATTTTAGGAATGTTATAGTTGACTTAATTACTATAGTTATGTATACCAGTTCTCTTGAACTAAGTTACATAGTTAAATACGTATATTACTATCATGATTTTTATAATATTTTCAAAACTATTTAGTTGGTAGAAGAGACACTGGATTCTAACAATAATTCTTATACATTTAGATATACCTAACCTTTAGTAACTAATAAATTTGAAATTCGATATTTTAATATTAATGCCTGCATTTGAACCTCATTGCATCCAATCCAGTTGCAACGCGAATAACATGAGAACTAGTTTATACAATATTTACATTCCGCAGTTAGTTTAGTGTTAGTGTTTGTATGCAACGAGCATTCAATACGCACTGTGTGTCCGTCTGTTTGTCTCTGTCGCATTCTTGGCGCGACCTAGACTGGCTGAGGCGTGGCGACTAGATTCCTGAAATAAGCTTACTCCACGCTTCCTGATCGAAATCGCTAATCGATATCGGTATATCGGCGATAAATCGATATTAATCGATTGCGAATAATGATTATCTGTATTTTAGTGTCTCTTGTATTGGGCTGTTTACGAGATTGTTTCGCGCATGGGTTGGGTTCGAATACTGTGTCGTTAATGTTTTTAATTATTTTATTTCGTTTAGTAACGAAATAAGCTAGTGCTGGCCAGACTTTTTTAAGTAGAATATACATAATAGTCTAACCTTTATACACCCTAATTTTCCATAACAGACGATAAAATAGGTTTATTAATTTACTTTAAATAAACGTCCGTAACTCTACTAACTACTATAGTATAAATTAGTCGCGTATACTGGAGAAAATGTAGTTTTTTCGCATTAAAGAGAGAAACTTTAAATTTCGTAGATTAATGCCGATCTCCCGTCGCGATTCTTCTCGAAGCCGGCTAGTTCACTTGTTTTATAAGGATAAACTGCACTTTATAATATGTTAGCAAGTTTTTACATATTTACAACAACAGTTTCTGCAGCTGTTTACAAGCGGAAAAAAACAAAAGTACTTATAAGTAATGATATAAATCAACATTAAAAAATTCACATATAAATTAAGATTAAATTCCAATCGTTTGCAAGACTGTATGTTAAGTGGATTTCCTGCAAACTGCAATTACTTGTTATCAATACGCGTAGGGTATCTTTCGAATTGTGACGAGTATTTCTGAGTTTAATACTTATTTATATGTTTTTTTTATTTTAGTAAGTTTTTATTAGTTCGCTTTGATTTTGGAGTTTATTCTAAAAGAATCGAACTTTTGTAGGGTTTAAAATGTGAATACCTATCTATAATAGATAGTCCTTTTTTAGACGATTCTTAAACGAAAGATATTACATTGTTTACCTAAATACGAGTCTTATTTAGTATATAATGTAATATCTCTTATTAATTTACAATAACGGAATATAAATTATTATTTTTTATAAAAAGTTATGCCAAGATTGTTAACCAAATAAGACTGCTCTAAAAGGACTATACATTACATGACAAGTTATAAAGGTTGGTATCACCCAATAAGCTCTCGTCTGACCTGGAAAGCCTCCTGGCCGCCTCCAAGGAAAAAGACGACTCGATCACAGATAGTGCTCATCCAAATGATGGCACAAGTAACCTTCCTTCGACAACACAAAGTGTAGTCACCCAGCGGACGCTCCCTAGGGAGCACCGCTAGCGCTCCGTCTCTTCAAGCGGAGTCGCTTCCGATGAAGGCTTAAAGGTCGTATGATCAAAGCCATTTCAGGCAGTTTTTAGTGCGGTTTAGGTTGGTATCGAGAAACCCATGTCTTAATTTTTTTTGTCTGTCTGAAAGGAATTTGATAACCCTCCAATACCTAAGAGAGTCTGTAGCGCGCCTCACAACTACTTACAAGGACAAATGAATTCACACCAACGAACACCTGTTAATCAAGAATATTATGTGGTCGAAAATATGTTGTGGTGGTCATTGAAGTATTATTACTAGCGTATAGAACCGACACCGCGAACACCATGTATGTCCCAATGCATTGGCACCACGTGGCTTCAATATTCAATGGATTCGTTCGATTTTGAAAGGAGAACGGGGGCTCAATTTTGAAAATCGAACCTCCCAGGCGGGACACACATTTTGTTCGAGATGTCTGTTCTATGTCAATATACTTCAATAGTGGTGGTCCATAGTTTAAAGTTATTTAGTTTAAAGTTAGATATCTATCAAAATTTTTGATACTAGCATAAGTCTTACCCGCACAGGATTCCCGTACAAGTACAAACTATAATAATATGTATTATTTATAAACTAGTGGATACCCAGTGTGTTCCACTACGCTAAAAAAATTCTGATGAGAATTACAGATCAGTGTTTTAGTGTTGACGTTAACGTTGATAATATGCCATCTTTACATTATTATCTTCAAATTGTTGTATAGGAAAAGTGGAAAACCGACTTTATCAATAGACCGAATGTGCCTTAAGTTTAGCATGCACTGCACTGCACTTGAGAATTTTAGTGCTCTCAAACCACCTTCGGATTATTGTCTTTCAAATGAAACCATTTTGAGGCATATCGGTTGGACGTAAAGGACATCCGTACAAACATTTTTTGTGTTTTATCTACATATATATGAAAGTTTGTGGGGATGTATGTTTGTTACTCTTTCACGCAAAAACTACTGAACAGATTTTCGTGAAATTTAGCACACAGGTAGACCATGTTCTGGAATAACATACAGAGCATTTATTATCGAGAAAAACGTGGGCAAAGTCGCGGGTAGAACACTAGTACAAATTAAATGAAATAAGTTTTATTCGAAGTAGGTTTGTTACAAACACTTTTCGAAAGTCACTCAACGCCATCGCTTCAACAAATCCCTACCGTGAGTGGTCCCGGGAGAAGAAGCGGCAAGAAACTCCCGGGACTATTTTTTTCCTAGTCACAGTTAGTTTGCAATATTTGATATAAAAAAAAACTCATGTCCAAGCAGTCTTGTCATTTAAATACTCATCAACTTTGTAATATGCTTTCTTGATGAGAATACCTTTTACATCTAAAAGTTAATTCATTCTCAGGAAACAGCATCTATTACCGCGGTAACGGTTACCGCTAATCGCTCATTAACGCATGCTAATCGCCGTTGATTACTGCATCCTAATGAGCGATTCCATTGATAACGCTCGCTGCACTGAAGCTGAATGCTAATGCTCTAGGTGGGAGAATCCTGGTACACTGAGAAAGGATTTATGTACGTATTATGTAGGATCTTATAATGGATAGTGTAGGTTCTAGAAGAAACATGTTGCTTCAAATAACGGTGTGCTTCGGTAAGACTTTATATTTCATTAAGATCTTGTGCTTCGATAAGACTTTATGCTTCTGTAAGGACGTTCGATATCAGTCGCACCTGATAATAGTTTTTCTCAAAAGGAGTGTGTACAGACTTCGATTATTTAGTTTTATTTTATGTACTACCCATAGTCGTATAGTTAGTACGAGTAATCTTTGTCTCAAGCCTGACTAATGTTTAAGCCAATCAGTTCTATTGTCCGTAATTTTCTCAGTTTACGAATAAAACCCAATGTAAAAATTTATTTGCATACACAACTGCTGTACCCTCGAGTTAACACCATAACCCATATCTGAGAATAATCACCGCAACAACACAAACCGTGTAAAAGAAAACGTATCTAAACTAAATCATTTAAACCGTTTTTGAGCAACACGCCAACACATACTACCAGACCGAGGACAAAAATTCTTTTCTGCTTCGCGAGCGTCAAACCCAGGACCCAGTGCCCCCTAGCAAGTTAATACCATAACATGACGTATCAGATCACCAATGAATCAGAAACTACAGTGGGCTTAGTGCGAGTTTTACATGACACAACGGGCTCGCTAACGTAAAGGAAAGTCAGCTATGCTATTGGCTACCGATTTGGCGGCAGTGAAAAGAATTTAAAAGAAATGCATCGGTAGCCAATAGCATAGCTGACTTTCCTTTACGTTAGCAAGCCCGTTATGTCATGTAAAACTCGCACTAAGCCCACAGAAAACTTTTTTCAATGGAAACTGAACACATCCCGTCAGACAAAGTATTTGTACGTTTCGCGAACCGATCAAAATGCCATACTCGTAGCGCACGTGTAAATCGATTGTGATCCGATTGGTTTTTTCTCCGAATGTTTGTCGATTGGCATCTTAATGACGTACATGTGTTTAAGTGGAAAATATTTTAACGCAAACTTTGGTTTTTCAACGTTTTTGAAGTAAAACTTCTATAAGCGCTGTATGTAACTTGAGACTTCAAACTAACACAGATTATTTTTCGGACGAAAGTATTTGCACGGAAAAAATTATGTCCTATTTTGATACGGTTCTTTATAATCTAACATTTTAACAAAAAAATAACCGACTTCAAATGAAGTACACTGTACTTTTGACATGGATGCCATTGTCAGATCTCGTTCAAATTTATGTGGGACTACACGACAAGCACCAGCTTTCAATTAAAAGAAGAATCATCGAAATCGGTTGGCGCGATATTGAGTTATTCGTCCATTTATCGCGCACATTGTATACATAATGCAAATTTAAGACTTATATGATTTAAACATGGATGCCATTGTCAGATCTCGTTCAAATTTATGTGGGACCACACGACAAGCACCAGCTTTTGATTAAAGGAAGAATCATCCAAATCGGTTCACCCAGTCTAAAGTTCTGAGGTAACAAACATAAAAAATACAGTCGAATTGAGATTCTCTCTTCTCAATTTGAGAACCTCCTCCTTTTTTTGAAGTCGATTAAAAAGCGCTATGAAAGACATTCAAAATCCTGTTCTCTTTATCTTAACATCAAATAATAAGTATCGCTATGTAGCGACGCGGACGTCAGTTTGTGAATAAAACGTTTATTGAAGTAAGCGTCCTTGCGATCGGCACGCGGCGAGCCTTAATCGATCGGGGGCGGAGGCGCCGGCGCAGGTGTCGGGCTCCAACATGCGGGCGTACCACAGATTAAATAATCGTTTTTATACAATATCAGGAGTAGATCTTATCGAGGGCCTGTCTGAGAATCTTTTGTCTTGTATGATTTGTTATTGTAGAAGCTTTTTAGATTGTGTGCAGTTTACTAAGGGTACTCGCGATGTTCAAATGAAAAAATACTATAGACGCTACAGCAATAGAAATAACTTACTTCTTAAAACCAATGGGCTAACAATTTCAAATTCGAAACTATATGTATTATATTAGTATTATGTATTATGTTAGTAATTTTTTACTTCTTCCATCATTTCTCAATGGTGCATTACCATTGAGAAGTAACGTCAAAAAAAGATTTGATTTTAAATATTTTTTTAAATTAAATTATAGCTATCGTGTGCACACTACCTTATGTTTATCAGATAACAGCGGGCCTTTCCTACATTATTTTGACGCATTGATAAACAGAAAGAAGGCGTGTGTGGCATCCTAGATGTTCACACAAAACACATGCTTACTCATAATGAGTATTTACCATTAATCATACAAAAGGATGTAATAATATTCAAGCCTTCAAGTCAGGAGTGGCTTGACAGCAAAAGTAAGTAACGCTTTACCAACCAATGCTTCATCAGAAACCGTTACGTTAGGTTAAATTGTATTCAAATATAAAGATCTATGTATAATAAAAAAAAATCACTGAAAACTGTTACAAAGAAATCAAAAATGATAAATCTACAAAATTAGTTTCGGGTGCAGGCATTGAAGAATTATTACTAGCGTATAGAACAGACACCGCGAACACAATGTATGTCCCAATGCATTGGCGCCACGTGGCTTCAATGTTCAATGGATTCGTTCGATTTTGAAAGGAGAACCGGGGCTCAATTTTGAAAATCGAACCTCCAGGTGGGATACACATTTTGTTCGAGATGTCTGTTCTATGACATTATACTTCAATGGGTGCAGTTAATTTTTTAACCTATGGATTTTATTTACCTGAACTGAATAAAACATCGAAGTATAGCGATACGCGCTGTCCATGTGTCGTAGAAATGAGTCGTAGAACTATTTACGCCATGCCTATCCAGTATGTTTGTATCACCGGAAATACTAAGAATGAGTCAAGATTCGCTGAAACTGAAGACTGAATCAGCTGATAGGTGGTTCATAACGGGACAGTCATAGACTTTTATAAACTCTTCGAGTCCAGAAAGCTAATACTTTTTTCATAATAAGTATGCATTAGAAACATAAAATTTATAAAAATAAATATCACACACATTATCATGCATTTGACACACACACGCATAATATAGATAGCTTAGGGTTGCCAGATGGCAAGACTGAAATATCTGGACAAAACTTCGAAAAGTCGGGATTTGTCGGGACAAAAAAAAATATTGGAATTGTCGGGACATTTTGTATTTTGTCGGGACTTTTATTTTTGTCTGGACATCATATGAAATGTCGGGACAATCCAGATGAATCCCGACCATAGGGGGTAATGCGTGGGTACACAGGACTAAGATACAAGAAGTAACCCTATGACACTTACGGTCGAATTTTGACCGCAGAGCAGTTCATCAGTTCTATAAAGTCATAGTTCTCTATGAGTTACGAAATAGTTATTCGTTAAACGACAGCTATATCTTTTTCCTTGTAATCACCAAGATAAAAATATGAAATCCTGAGCGAGTAAAGGATGCCAGAAAAGAATTTTTCTTGTTTGTCGCAGGAAATATTATTATATACTCGTAACCTATAAGAACTAAGACAGCTATTGCATAGCATAATAAGTATTTTTGAAAAATAAATAATAATACCGGAGAATAAACGCTTGTATGCCGACATTTTCGCAACTGGAGAGGAATTCAAAGTTTTATATTTCTGTTAACAACGATAAGACCGAGTTTATAATGATGTGGCTGTTAAAATCTGATTGCAATAAAGAGATCTGATTGCAATAATCTGTCTGTGTACAATAAAAAGTATTATCTATCCATCTATTATCTATCTATCTATCTATTATGACTTGTACACATTTACAAAGACCTATCGGCATACAGCATACAGTCGCCAATTAGGCAAGATGTTACAACAGAAGGTCATTACAAATTTGACATGTAAATCACATAGTTGCATAATATTTAGAATAAATGGACACATTAAAATATTTAAGCATCACCTACGACCGTTTCAAGGTAAGAGATACTATTAGACAAGGCTTAACGACTGTTATCGAGAGTCAACAGGGACATCCTAAACAGTATTCGTCGCTCAGTAAAACTTTATCTGGGTTCAGGGTTCAGCTCTATACGAGTTGGAAGTCTTATAATAATAAGTTGAGAGCAAATACTAAATAAGAACTTCATTCATTTAAGCTTTAAATTTGAACCTATTAGCTATAGCGCATGCATTTTTGGAATTAAGGTCTGAAGTAGCAGGAATAACAAATAATTCAGCTTTGACCATTCCAAATATTCCGATCACAAGCAAAATTTATAGTCAGTCGCTTAACAGTCACGATGCTTAATGACTCAATCAAATCACAAATTCAAGTTTAGCTTCTCATTTGATCAATTTGACATACTTCACAGATCAAACGAATGCGAAGCAAGAGTCATATTGAGCCTGATCTATTAGCCGATTCACAACCCACAGTGAACCGTGAGCTATTATAACTCTCGCATTTGAAAGAAAGAATGATCGCGTGAAATTCATTCGAGTCACGCATGTCTACAACAAAGTGAATCAATAAAGTCGGAACTATCGCGAACTATATGTCCATGTTAATCGATAGAGGCCAACAAAATATTATATTTAGATTACATTATCTACAAAAAGGTTTGTGTTTAAACTACTAATGGGTTTAAAGTGGCCGCGTCGGAATCCCGCGCATTTGTTTAGACTTCTGCAAAATGTAACTCATAATTTTTTATGTAGATAGGCGATAACTTAATGGTAAGTCACCGTTGCCCATGGATACTAGCCACAGAACATCTAATTATGAGATGTTCTGTGATACCAGCAACGCCACAATGCTTTGCAAGCTAAAAATCTGCGGAATACCCGTGCGTTAATGGGAAAATCTATAATTTTAAGTCTTTTAACTACCTTACCTACCCACTACCTTACTACTTTTAAACATTTAAATTAACAAAGTTAAGTAAAAAGGATATACGAAATATTGCAAATCTGCACATAGACAAAAGAAAAAGAAAATAACATAATATTACAATCAACCTTGCTAATTTTATCTATAATATCTAATAATATCTAATGATATCTAATGATATGGATTATCAACAATTGAACGACCATTGTATAGGAATGAGTAATTTATTATTTAATATGGACATACAATTTTACAAAGTGATAAATTTCAGTGAAGAAACAATAAAGAGCCAAATAGAAGCCAATCTTCATTCAAAATCATAAATCTTCATTCAAAATACAAATATGAATGTAAAAGTTTATGAAGTTTGGATGTTTTATTTTCACCACGCGCTAACCGATGGAACTTGGCACAAAGATAGTCCATCTCCAGGACATGAAAATACGTTAGATTTTATGTTTGAGATATTTTAGATTGGTTTTCCAGTTTGTATGTTACCTGATACGATCGGAACGTTAAAATCGGTGATTACCTGATACGATCGGAACGTTAAAATCGGTGATTTCGTTTTGCGAAATATAATAACTTTTAACAAAAAAATAACCAACTTCAAATGAAAACATCATCACCACAGAACATCTAATAATTAGTTAGAAAGGGCATAGCACGTAATTTGTACGCGAATTAGAATTAGATGTTCTGTGATCATCACTATAGTTAAAGTCAATTAAATACGCATTATTACGGATAACTCAAAAAAAACTACTCGTCAGATCTCGCTCAAATTTAAATGCAACCATAAGACAAGCACCAGCTTTCGAATATAAAAAGAATCATCTAAATCTGTACACCCAATAAAAAGTTATGAGGTAACATACACAAAACAAAATACAGTCGAATTGAGAACCTCCTCCTTTTTTTGAAGTAAGTTAATTACGCTTTCGCCGTCGAAGCAACGAACGGAAATTAGTATACGCTAAATATTCAATAACATATTATTATTTACACTATCCAGAACCGATGTAATTTTAGCGTGACTTTTTTCATGGCGCAGAAGGCCTGAAGGTGATGTGTGGTGTTCAATGTCATATGACAAATTAAATACGTTTTAAGATATCAAGATTCTCGTTGGTATTTGAAAATAGCTAGTATAAATTTTAAAATTAAGAAAACCCGCCTGCTATCAAAAACCTAACATGATATATTATATCTTTTTGAAATCTTTATGATACTTCAAACAATGGCACCAGCGGTTTGGAAGATATGAGGTAATAAAGAATATTACATGCATACCTACATCTATTCATTATAAGATATTATATAAAACACCAAAAATGCTAACTCACTAAGTCACACTAAGACTAAACTCACCGAACACAAAGCGACGCCAGTATCAAGTCTATCCAGGAAGTTGTCAGCGCTGATCCTCAGCTCAGGGTACAGGACCGTTAGCCATTCAGCCAGGTCCTCCTTCATCGCGTACAGGTACTCCTCGGAGGACTTGAAGGGCCGAAAAGGCCTCGCCTCCAACAACACCGCGCCTGCGCTCGCCATTTTGTTGTGTTTCACTGAATGGACATAACTGGCTCTGGAACAAGGAGATTAATTAAGATTAGATCAAGTTCAGACATTTCAAAGGAAGTTTGACAGGGATTTTGAACTGTGCTGGTTGCTATTTCTTGTTATATGGTTTAACATAATGTACTCGTATTTAGTATATTCTGTGACACTTTTCCTTCATTCATTACAGCCTTGTTTCTAAATCAAGACTATTAGAATTCAATAACTATGTACCTATTTTACTTTTTTAAACTTCTACAGTGATCTTAATATCACCTTCGCACATCTTTATAAATTGCACAATAGATGACTTTAGTTTCAGGCTAGTTAATTAACATCTTTTATCAATGAAATTAAGAATTAGAAAAATAATATATTACGCAAAGAAAAATTAATATGTAGAGCAAATAATTTTGAAATTTTTTTGATGTGGAATAATCTGAATTAGAACTTACACTGAACGTTAATCTTAATCAGAACAAAAAACAATAGCGACATAAAAGCTTCTAAATAGAACTCTATCAACTTCAATGCACGAACGGAACGCTACGCTCTGCAACGCTAATACTTCCATAAAGATACGAGTATGCTATACTTTCGTTAGGTAATCCAATTAATGCAGAGATTGCGCTAAGTTATATGTAAGTCAATTAGTACATAACACGTTTAATCAACAAATTAGTATCGTTGCGCACTTGAACATCGCGTAGTATCAAGACGCGGACACATCGCATTCAATTAGAGTACTTTGATCCAATCAACAATAGTACAGCCAGGAAAAATGATCAAAATGGGACGTAAGGTCAAAACGGGACGATTTTTTTCTAAATCGATGATAATAATTAAATTTTTGAAAATTAACAGCTTTTTTATTTATATTTTTTACGATTCCGTAGCTCATTACTGATTGGGCCAGTAGATTAAAGCTAAATATTACTTACGTGACTGAAAACTCTTTGTTCCAGTCTTTTTTGCTGTACCTATGTCTAATTATAGACATTATACATTTCCAAGGTTTCATTTTTTTTATTCATTTAGGTATAAAAATGTAGATGCTAATATTATTATGTGTTTGTTTAATTACGTAAACAATTGTAATCATTCAAAATCATTAGGCGTCAATGTATGTTTGATGCAGTACTAAAATTAGGAACGTTTGTGAAATCCGAGTAACCTGGCCACCCTAGCACTAACACGTTGTCACAATGTGTTCATAGCTCTAATTAGTTTGGTCATTGCTATCAGTTATGAAACCAGTTGATCAGGTCAGGGTCGGGCGTCGCTGACGGCTGCAGTCAGGAATCAAGGAATGTGCTGATACCAATCAGATACTCGCTGGTAAGTCCATGCCTCAACTAGGTAAAGTGCCGTAGGGTTGGCGATTGTAATTTTTTATCAAAAAATTTTTTTTTCGATTTTTGGTATAAAACCAATCAGCTCGTGACGATCCATATTTTAATCGACACCTACTTGTGGCGCCATCTCTAAGAAGTACAAAACTATGTTTACTTAATTTACAGCTCGTATTAATATGAAGATTGTACGTTATACATACTTTACGAGGCGTTAGCATCCATTCACTAAAAATGTAATGAATAAAAAAAACAAAGTATTTCCTGCACAATAAAATATTTCCTGAAGATTCAAAAAATACACACGTTCAAGTTTTCACTTCTGTCGGTACTCCCGGAGTGCCTTTTTCCTTATTTTTCGATTTTTTTAATAATAGCCGACCAACGAGCAGACTAGACACTAGAAAGCATAGGGTACCAGGGTACCATCGCCCGAGGACAAGTGCAATATAATGAAAGTCAACGAACGGGTTCGATGTATTTTTTGAACGGCAAAGTACGTAACCTTTTACTTTTACCTGAAACTACTTTTCAACATCTATCCTAACATTATAAAGAGGAAAGATTTGATTGTTTGTTTGCATTGAATAGGCTCCGAAACTACCGAACCGATTTGAAAAATTCTTTCACTGTTGGGAAGCTACACTATCCCCCGGTGACATAGGCTGTATTTTTGAAGTGAAACTTCTTTAGAATCGTTGTGATTTCAAACCGGATGCAACGGAAAAAACGACAGGTAAGATAATATAACCGCTAATTTCGTCGTTCAATCTAACTTCTCCGTAGCTCAATGGTCAGGACGTAGATACACAATACCTGATGCGCAGGTTCGCGTCTCTCAGTATTTCTTTTTTTTTAGTTTTATTTTTATACTGTTTTTAAATACTTTCAAATGTTCTTTTAAATATTTTCAAAAAATTTATCAACAAAAAATAAAAATTTCATTTTCGTTGTTTAATATCTGTCGATCGACCGACCGATTATACAGACAGTAAAAATGCTAAGTTGTATTCATAGATGGCGCGAGGAATAAGATAGAAGATTCGTTTTATTGCTAACTAGATTTTTAAAAAGTGCTAAGTTGTATTCATAGATGGCGCGAGGAACAAGGTAGAAGATTCGATTTATTGCTTTTTCATCTCATTATTTTGAAACCAAAATTTTGGAAAGTTTCACTTCTACCACGTATGAATTGCACACATTTTCTTTTTTTTTTAACTATTATTCCCGAAGCGATGCGAGTGCGATTTCCTAGTCTTAAATAAAATTAATCTTCATCTAAAATATATTATAATACAAGTACGTTACAATAACATTGGATTCCACATTTTTTTTAATAACACCTCGTGTGAACCCTGACGTTAAGTAATTCAAACCAACAAAATATTTGATACGCCCAATCAACAGTTAATTTCTGAGAACTAACCTTGTCGCTTCTGTCTAGACATTTGAAACGCT
Source organism: Thymelicus lineola (assembly GCA_963932265.1). Classification (NCBI taxonomy): domain Eukaryota; kingdom Metazoa; phylum Arthropoda; class Insecta; order Lepidoptera; family Hesperiidae; genus Thymelicus; species Thymelicus lineola. The sequence goes on along the minus strand of OZ010681.1, from coordinate 11,426,955 downwards.
TTCATTAACACTGATTCGGCTGATAAACGTTCCAGGGTTTTTACATGTTACGACTAATTAAAAATAATTGAAATATTACCAGATAATTAATTGTTGCATAATTTTACTAATATTATTAAGTCTACCTCTAGTTCACTTTCAGAATGTAAGATTTTAGAAAGACTTTATTATCCTGTCATGCGGACCTAATTTTTACCAACTATAAAACCAAAACAGACATAATTATAGTATTGTCTGTAACTCCTTAATCATCATTTGACTCTCATGTGAATAGAGTATAGGAATGTAAGTATAAACGTGATGCTAATAGGAGGAAACAAGGAGATATTTAACCCTAAACGCTAAATCTGGGTTAATAAGTAATTTGGCCATTTCGTTAACTATTACTTGACAAATTATTAAAGAATTAATGTTTTACCAAAGTTCATGAGGACGTCTGTATGCCTATCACGAAACGGTCAAGCCAAACTGGTCAAGAGGCAAAAATGATAGTCAGGTAGTAGTTTAGGAATTCGGCTCCTCATGACATCTGAAATCTTTTTATCTGTGAAAGTACTTTTGGTAAATGTTTTTGGTGAGATATGCGTTTATTTAGTAGACGGTCGCGGTAATGTAACAAAAATTCATACAGATATGTAATAAAAATGTAAAATACGAACAAAACACAACAAAACGGCGCCGGCACGCGAGATCATTGAAATGTGTCGTTTACCCTCACGCTCCGCCGGCTAGTCTGACTGTCAGTCAACGATAGGGCTGGCACCATAGATGTCATTAAGAAACTGACTGTCACAAATACTTTTCTTCCTGTTAAAATTGTCGAAATACGCAGTCTCGTTAACACAGTATTTATGTATGTGTAATCGGCAACTGCATAGTTCGGTATTCTACACAATACCTGGCAATGTAATAAATATCCAAAACGTTCAGGTAATACCCCTATTTTTCATAACGTATCCTAAGAATATACCAATCGCCTTCATTTGTTAGGAGTTAAGGTAAAAACCCTAACTTTTAGCGATGATGATGATGATGTTTCATATCATCAGCATAGGATGTAACAAGATTATTATACTGATCAACAACGCCATCTAGATTCTGTGTTACGAATAACAAAACATAACGCATAACGTACATAACGTATAACGTAACGTAGAAAGTTTGATTCTACTCCTCATAAATTTTTCATACTGCGGGCTTAATTATGAAAATCGATTCTAAGGGAGTTAAACTCCAAAACTCAACCTAAATATAAAAGTGACAACCCTAGCGCGACGCGTGGCCGACACGAACCGCTTTCAAATAACTAGGCGTGTAATTAGGGGCCGATAGCGCACATCACTAGCTATCAATAATATGTTGTCGGATTTTTACAACAAGACAAGACAAGTGTGACTTGATGCAGATATATCTGACTGCATTTGTCACTTCGCGGTAGTAAGGTTAAATAAAAGAAGAAGAAGGGGTGACTAAAATAAGTGAAGTTTTATGTCACCCGAAAGCCCGATCTTCTCGTGATAGAAAAGTCCCACCGATGATCTAATTAAACCTTGTTTGTAGTGGTTAAAAAAATTTCTTTTTAATTCTTTTATAACATACCTATTAGTACTAAACTGGTACGGTCTCAAATATACAAATAAGTAATAACTAATTTATAAGAATGAATAGACAACGGTTCAATTGAAAAATGAAAATGCATATATTTTTCTAAAATGTTCAGTAATGATTACTCAAATTTTCAATTATAATAACTTTGGCCATTGACAGAACACGATTCACAATTAAATATTGTGCTTGTGCGTGGGCGATGGCAGTCACAGCTTCACCTGGCCTATCAACTTTTAAAAAATAGATTCTGTATTTGACCCGCATACATAAAAGCACAATTTTTGAGCACTTCAGAAAAGTAGCACATACTTTTTAAATTACATGAATAACTTCAGTCCAATTTTTTATTTAATTATTTCTTACTTTTTAATGTCATTACATTTTCTTTTTGACGTCGCCGCGTCTATTCAACAATTTTATTTTTGGAGTTTCACTCCTTTGGAATCGAATTTCATATTTAGACCCGGAGTATGAAAAATTTATGAGTAGTAAAATTAAACTTTCTTGTCTTTCTTCGTTACGTTATGCGTTACATTTGTAATTAGTTACACAGAATCTAGATGGCGTTGTTACTGATTAGTTACAACGCCATCTAATGATAATAATAATCTTGTTCCTGATTTGACAATCGCAAACTAGATGGCGTAATAATAATTTTGTAACTAGATTGCGTTGTTACTGATTTAACGATTGCAAACTAGATGGCGTTAAACTCCAGTCGTGCGTCGGAGCTGACACAAACAATTTTTTTTTAATCATTTTATCACCAGGCCAATGGTGTTAGACACGAAACCCATAAGAAGAAACTACCTTCTTCAATACTATAACATGTCATTTTCGTGTGCGTTATGCATGGAAAATTTGCGTGTGGAATGCATTACCTCTTCCGACTTAAAGAAAGCTTTACATGTAATAGATCGATCTAAATTCCATGTTGCATACATGTATAATTGATGTTTTATTGATGAAATGTAACAGCTATGTAACATTACATGTATTACGCCTATGTGATGTTATACGTTACAATAGCAAACTTATAGTAAACGAAGAATAGTATACACAATACACTAGAACAAACACTAGAATTCACTAAAAAGTTTGTTAACACGTCATTTAAAATGGAATACTATACAAAATTTTCGCTGAACATAAAATAGCTAAATCGTCAAGTATTTATGTATTTATTGTACGTACGTACCATCATCAGTACAGAATTTTGATTTTAGGAGCAATCGCGAAGGATAGGATAAGATTTACAGAACTTTTATCACTGAAATTCGTGCCCTAATGATGATAATGCCTAAGACAAAAGCCTTATAACATAGTCATATAGCTATGATTATATAGCTGTATCATATAGCTATGTTGAAGTAGATTAAGCTTCTAATCTAATAGAACGATGTTTACAAAAAGTGATACTTATAAATACTGCAATAAAACGAAATAATGATGTTCCAAAAATAGTTAAGTAAATGTGAATTTTTGGATATTATTTAAGAAGTCTTATGAATGCCATGAAACCCATCCACCATAATGGCGTCATTCATTCTCAAAATGAGAAGTTTATTCACACTTTATTTTTAACTTCAGTTCTACAAGGTCTGTTAGCTGTAACGTGCAGTTCAAAAATGTTTCAGTTACTCACTATGTTATTATCATATGTATGTCAGGGGTGTGTGGTTGAAGTTAAATTGAATCATCTACCTTTTTATAAGAGTGAAATAATTAAACAATTTAGTCACACCGTGCCAGGAATTGAAAGGTCTTGGAAACGATATATTATTTTAATTACAAATTATTACGTACCTCAAATATCAACAACACATATCACTATATCGTAGGACTAATATCGTTTTCGATAGAAGCGTGAATAACGGAATCGTTAGGATCTGTCGATTTGCCGAATGTCTATGACCATTCGCAAACTAAAATCGTATATGTTTACAATAATAACTCATGTCATGAATTATATATTTTCCTACCATGCCATGGGAGGCCATGTTGTTTTAACCATGGGCTGGCTGCTGGCTATCACTGGAGATGTTTCTATAAAATCTTTACATTTACCGAAGCTAACAATTGATTGTACTATACTGATATCTCAGTGGGGGTTTAAAAGTGTTCAGGGAATCCAGGCGCGAAACCTACAACTCGCTTTTTTTCAAATTATACTATGTGCTTAGAAATAAAAGTTAAATAAGAGATAAATGTACTATGACGATTAGTACATAGAATTAACTAGACCAATACAGTACAATGTTCTATTAACCAACTTAATCGTTTTCACCTAAATACCGGCTTTTAATCATAGACGTATAGTATACTCGTATACATATAGGTCTATGCTTTTATCTTGTTTGTTCGATCCAAATTGTTGTGAAGTGGTCACTGCGGCTAATATTTGAACGGCTAAGCCAGTTAAGGAAAGTGTTAAACGGGAATCCTCGGATGACTAATTGAACAAAGTACATAATCTACTTTACATCTTTTTTATGAATACACGTTTAGATGTGTGCGCTGTTCTTTTGTTATTTCTTTAGTTCTTTTGTTTTCTTCGTGTTTATTGAGTGTAGTAAGGTAGCAAGTTTACTCGAGATCGTGGTTCTGTGCTAGAAAGGTGTATAAGTAAGAGTTTAACCATAATTAGAGGCTGTTCGAATCCCTAACTATTAAAGCCTTGGTTCGGCGAAGCAGGGTTCCTCGTCGGTCAAGTTAATCGAACCTCAGCGGTGTTGTAATAAACGATAAATTCTCAAATAGGCATAATAATAATTTTAAACGCATTATAATATCTACAATTATTTAAATTGAACTGCATAATCAAAATAATATTTCCTCAAATTGTTCCCGAGCGTAATGGTATTCGTAAAATTCCAATTGACGTGAACCGCTCAATGACAATAGTAAGTTGGGAATAGGGTTGTCACTCAAAAAAAGTGGTTATGACAATCATTTTAAAACTAGTGAAGTAAACATGTAAGTATGTACTCTGTGCATACTACTTGCATATCTATCCTATTGTCCTAGCCCAGGTTTGTTGGATTGAAAAAAATCTTGTTTTAAAAGTACCTCGCCTAGCCTTTTAATATAACATTATTTTAATCATCAATTTTTTTTTTTCAGGAATTCAATTAAAATTTATTTTAAATTAATTTTAAATAATTAACAGTAATTTTATAAAGCATGCATATAATACCACATACTTAAAATTATGCAACAATCATGTTTGTGGCAGCCCTAGTGACCATTACTATAAATATGGGTTATCAGAAGTGACGCACATAATATGACTTGTATTTTCGCGTTAAATCAGTAATAAGTGCTATGAAACTGCCTTTTATGAACGGCGCAAGGTGGAGGGATCGCTTCTTCTGAGTAAGAGTCGAGGATTTTATTTTGCACGTATGTACGAAAACAGGATAGTCATAAGACGTTTTAGGGTATTATTCATCGAATGAAAATCCCAAATGGAATCATCGGTTAGACCTTCATATGTTTCCTACAACATGAAGGTATGTATTTGCAGGGCTTTAAACAATTCGGGTACTTTCTTCTATCCTCGTCTGTAAGACTTCATTCACTTGAGATGAGAATACTCTCGTGTGACATATTTTAACTATTTAATTTAATGAAAGGCACGTTGTTCTGCATTTTTGCATATCTTGTTAGATCAGGTAATCTGGTTACTTGGTCACTTGACTGGTCGCCTTAACATTCTGAAATCATCTGCAAATCATCCACACCATGCAAATGACGGAATATGACCCACTTCAAAACAGTCATGGGTTGTGATCAAGATGACTTAATCCAAGATACATAGCTACTACAGTCTGTACATTATAGATAAGTTAGTCAGGAATTCAGGTCAACTAATATTAGTCTACATTCGGTGCCTCGCCCACCCAGTTAGTTCGGCTAACTGGAAGTGAGCCCTGATTGTGATCGATAACGATAATTAATCGGGGACAGCTACATCTTCAATTCGTGCACGAACTCATTGGTTTCGTTTTAGTTATTTGGAATCGGCGAGTTACCCCACAAGAATGGCATGTGAGGGTAAAGTTCTTGATCAGATGCTTTTTAACAAATAATAGGTTTTCTGTGGTGGTTTATATGAAATTCTCCTCAACCAAAGATTTTTTATAGATATAGCTGGTAAACGAGCTGACGATCCACCTGATGGTAAGTGGCTATCGTTGCCCGTAGACATCAGCAACACCAAAGGCATTACTGATACGCTGGCCAAAAAAAGAGAAGAAAAAGAAAGAAATATTGTGTCTGAAGCCCTTTTACGTAGCATTCAGTGCACCCATAACTGTCCCCTTGCAAATTTCGCTCACAATGTGAGGAATAAGGTCACAGATCACCATACCAATTGCAGAATAATAAACATCACGAACCTTTGAAAAAACTATGGAGACTCTTACATAAGCAGGTTCTGAAGGTTTCCTCACGATATCTCCCATCACCAAAACAAGTGATGATTAACTTAAGAACTTTCTCAAAACGAGCTGGTTATTAGTGAATTATAAACAAAAGCTGACCATAAAACCTTCGCTAACAAAGGGTCATTATGACATGACCCTGTTATGTACCATGTTATAACACAAGATCGTGAATAACATTTTATAATCAAGAAGACGCAAGCCTTCCTTCCCACGTTCGTTACAACCAGATTCAGAACAACATCATACCATGCAGTTCAGGACTGCGCGTTGCGTGAGTCTTATGGCTAGGGATTAAAGATGAATATCGTTTACAGGTAAAGCCGTGGTGAGCGTGTATGTGACACGTGTGAATGCAGGATTGTGACACGGTCAAGACAAAGGGATACATTGCGCAACGCACGCTCGGCTGACTTCCGTTGTCACAGTGCGTTGTACGGCCAGCAAGAGCAGTGGACACCATCGTCATACCAGACATACCCAATGTTGTCTACTTTTGTATGTGGACTAAGGTGAAACCAACATCCTGAATTTGACCACCCAATAACTCAGCCCGGTCCTGCGAAAGATCCGATCTTAAATTCCAGCTAGGGATGCGACGTTTTGGAGCTCGATCCGATTTTGCAGATCGTAATGGATCGTAATGTCTCGATCGGATCCGCAATCTTCGAAAAGATCGGATCGGATTGGCGCATCCCTAATTCCAGCCGGGGCAGACATTTAAATAACAGCAAATTGTTTGTTCGTAGGGTCTTGAATGCGTGCAACGTCTTACTTATGTATTCATGACACCCACCACATAAGGGAATAATAATTTCGAGGTGTGATAATAGAGAAGCTATGGAAATTATGCAAATCTGAAAACTAGAAAAGTCCAAGCTTAGCTAAAACCGTTCGTCTGACATATATATTTCTTGATATGATATTTCTTGTGTGTAAGATATAAAATAATTGTATTGTTTACAATTTATTTGTGTTATTAAATATTTTATTATTTTTCGAAATGATTATGCTGACGGTACAGTCTAGCTAATCAGCGCTGCGGGCACGCGTCCCGCGCGCACGACTTATTTTTGAGTTCCGCACGGCCATTGCTTTCTTTGCCAACGTTACTACATCGCAAAAACTTCGAGATACTAGTTGACATGTTATAACTATTTTATGTAACTGAATAGTTACATATACGGAGAATTTGCAAGGTTTACGTAGAGGTCGTTACGGCACATGACTTTAATACCTCATCGGTAAGCGATATTTGCATTGATATAGAATTTTATTTAATATCACTTTTTGCAAAAACTTCGAAAGTCAGACGTTCATTGTTAACAAAATTTTATCTTGAATTCTTCATTGTTTTGCTACTTTCTATGGTTGAGCTGAAGAATGATGCTGGTTTGACCTTTTGTGCATCATAGAGATAGGTAGTGGACAGTCACGCAAAAAACATGTCCACCACGTCATGAATCCGAAGTTCAATTACCAGTTGCGGCAGATATGAGAATTATGAGAAAGATAATTTTATTTAGATATCCGATAACGCCACGCTGTAATTTCTTCCGGTCTTCATCAGCTTGCATCAATAAGCACCAATAAGCAGGTACCACGACGTAATTGTTACCATGCCAAGCCGCCGTTTGAAGGGTCCTGGGTTCGATTCCCAGTGAGGCATACATTGATTGAATGATTAGTTTGAATTTTGAGTAGTTTTTCCATGGCACCCACGACACAAGGAATCCTAGTGGAGCTATGAGTGTGTGGTGTTCATTACATGGATATTTGATTTAGATGGAATTTTACATATACTCGTATGATACATCTCAAGAAGGTATGGAGAGAATTCTGTAAATGTAATTGAAGTTAATAAACAGGTAGGTATATGAAATAATTTTCAAATTTTCATCAGCTGTATCATATATCGTATTTGAAATTTGTTTTCTTTAGCTTAAATAAGTAAATGCTTCCCACCTGATAGTTGCGATGAAGTCCAAGTTGATGATCGCACTAAGTTCTTAAAAGCCTATTGATTCTCCCTATCATTAACTTATTCTCCTTCCCTTATCCTTATCCATCCTTGTGGTCGGTTTACCTCATACCCTAAACCCGGATAAGATCGAATTACAGAATTCTACCTGATTAAAGCTTACAACTTCACATACACATAATACTTTCCAAGCTATTTGGCTCTTCCCAAGGACATCAGAAAATAGTACTCTAAATTCTCTTTTAAAAATGTTCATGCTCACTTTTAAAAACGACTCTCTTACTGAAATTATCTTATGTACTCCTTCCCTTTCTTTGTGTTTTTAATGTAAGTATAAGCATAGAAGACATAATAGTACATAATAATTATTAGTATATTTATCTAGTTTCACTTTTTAGCTGTATTCTCTCTAGTGATACGTATCATTGACTCTGTCCATTATTTCCCTTCCCATAATTATTTGTTATTACTATAAATTTATATTTATATGATTGTTTTCTATGCTTATTGTATCAGCTTCAACCATTCTCTGCACATCCTCAAAGTTGACTGTTAGAGAATGCTACTTAGCATTTAGTTCGCTAATTGTACCACTATTTTTTTTGGTTCAATAAAGATTAAATATAATAAAATATACAATAATAACGCCAAAGTAACTCTACACTGCCTATCTATGCCAGAGGGTCCTTCGCCGGATAAGCAGGATACAGGCAATATAAACAGACAGACCACCCATACATGACTCGCTTGACTACACAAAGACGCCATTCAGAGATGGGATACATTGGGTTGTATAAAGTATAGACAGCGCTGTAAGACGGGATGCATGAAGTATAATTATACGCTGTATAATTATACAGACCTAATTATACTGTATCGGAATAACTAGTGTCTGTCATTGACTACGATCGACTTTATATAATATGTTTGTCTTTATACATTTGAATTTCCTTTCGTTATTTGCAAAAAACTGTATTAAATAATTATCTTATATATCTTATATTATCTTATTTATATTTAAATAACCGTAAACAATATTATAATAGTTATCTTAATAATGATTTACGAGAATAATCTTAAATTAAAATTTAAAAAACCCACGAGAGCTTGATTTACACTAAACCTAACTATACTCTCGATTAAAGTCACTTTTCAAACAAAAATAAAAATCGGTTCGGTTTGGGAGCTACGATGCCACAGACAGACATACAGACACACAGATACACAGATACGTCAAACTTATAACACCCCTCTTCTTTCGTCGGGGGTTGAAAAGGATCACGGCAAAATTAAACACGATTTGAAAAATTTATATTTTTTTGTGAATTCATCTGTATCTATAAAATCTATTTCGGATGATAAGTAAGCTAAGTACGAACTCGCTGATAAAGGCAACCAAACAAACCACAAAAAACATGTTTTGGTCGATATTGATAACAAAGCCCGACCAAATCATTGATATGCTTTATTTTAAATCGGTATCTATGAATAAAGATAACAATACTCTAAAGTTCAAAAGATACTAAATCATGGATACAATTTTTCCACTGATTTATCGTACAAACAAAACCTAGAACACATAAACTATTCTAGATCGTTTAGATCATTAATAGCCCTTATTTAATGCGTAAATCAATAAATTGACCGATTCTGTTTTATCGCGTAACAAAGGAACAGTCGATTATAATTTAATTTAATAGAAACACAAAGGGCATAGTTCGTTCAATGAATCAATATTGGACAATCGGTCGGGTCTTTGTTTATGAATGGCAGATAAACTGTTATAAGTGACGAGACGAGAGTCTCAAGGGCCCTAGTGATGGTAAATGGTGAGCGATGACATTGCCGAAACTTCTGACTGACAATAGGGTATATTTTAGTAACTTTTTGGTCAATGTAATCACATCACCTACAACAAGTTCTCTTCATCACCTTGGGTTGAGTGGTAAAGAATGCAAATTGGTATAAGGTATCTCCGTCTTTCGTAAACCTTACTTAAGATGATACAATAGAGATTGATTAAATAAATAGTTGAAAACTAAGTAATCTGACAACTGGGTGAAATAGTTGAGTTATACGGAGAGCCCTGATCTGATCTGCCCCCTGTCTGAAATATTGCGTATTTCTGCCGAGGAGGTTTTTGTGGGTACGAAGTAGGTTCACCTCACAAAACGCGAATCTGGTATCTTTTCAGAATATTTTCTCCCAGGAGAAAAAGCTTATACAATCCGAACCACTTCCAGTGACACCTATACAAAAAATATGTAAGATGCGCACAAGTAGCTCTCAGAATCCACACTTTTACTACCGGTGAATGGTACCTAGAATTACAACGTCATGGTAATCGTCATAACAAATGCAAATGATTTCAGTGCTAGTTGCACAATTTTTAATCGGCGCACTACCAATTCTGATCTTTCAACAATAAAAAATGGGATGTGCGTAATAATTTATGATTATGTATGCTTTGATACAACGAAACTCTAAGATCACTAGCAAGTCTATAACATATAGACTTTCAACCAGTTGTCCCCAAATCTACCAAACGGACAGTTACAACAAAAACTTTAGGGTAGTTTTACGAAGTGGCCGAAAACTTTCAAGGCACTTAACACCACAACTGATTCTACTGTAGTTATACAAATTATTAAAATTTGAAGAGGGAAACTTAAAGAAAAAAGTAGGTAGGTACATCATCTCTATGTAATGGTGACAAAACAAGTTATGTTTATGAATCTCACCGAACATTACACAACCGCTGTAATGTGTACAATTTTATCGGATGTTAATAAATGTATAATACTCAAATTAAATTTATTTAAATAAAACTCCCTGAGAAAATTTTTGATGAAATTTTATTTTCGACTGTAAAATTACTCCTCTATTTCTGAGAATGGCAGAAATAGACTTGTGACATCCCGAAGAGCGTAGCTTCCTTCCTTCACTTCCTTCCATCTCGAAGGTACCAAAATAAACAGTTATTCGTTAACTATCCCTGGATAGTTATTTCCCAAACAAGGTCAAAATTAACGTAAAATTGTATTTATTTATATTTTGTGACTAACTTACAAAACAATAAAATAAAATAATTAAAGGAAGTAAAATAATATAAAATAACACTTATCTGTAGTTAAAATATCTTAATCACTCCCATGCCTTTAAATTAAAATTGACGTGAAACGTTTTTACAGACAGAGAAAAATGGAAAGGTTTTTCCGTCCGGCTTGTCCTTTTTACAAAGTACAATAAAATGTACAATAAAATTTAAAAAGTACAATAACATTTATGCAGAGTTTATTCAGCAATGTTTTAAAATAGGTTATCCACCTTCTTTTAAAAACTGTGATTTTAGAATAATTAAAAAATACCATACCAAATATGATACCAAAATTGATATTTACAAAATTAAACATAATCGGAAAACCACATGACGTTCAAAACCAGTTTTTTTTTATTTAAACGCTTTTTTAGACACGACTAGATCTATGCTATTATTTTTTATTCTAAGAATGTGTCAATCAAATTAACTAACAGGTATCTGTATTCAAAATTTTAACAAAGGTTTTTTATTCAATAGCGTTTGAAAGAATTTTAAATCGCCAAAAAAGGAGGTACCTACCTTCGATTCGAGTTAAGGAGAACAGGTAAGAACCTTTTCTTATTTAGATATTTGTGATCTTTAGAATCAGAATTATCAGAGGTTATATTAAAAAGTAAAGTTGAATTTCAGACTATTTAGCACTGTTGTCACATATTTTAATCCTGTAGAAGAAGTCAACTTACCTTTAAAGTGCTCTAAAAGCCCATCATTTGCATTTTGCACATCGTTGTTAATATTTTTTGTATTAATTAATCAATTTTTATCATGACTTCCCTTATAAACTATTTCTCGCCAATTACCTAAAGTTAAAAGGTACCAAAAATCTGAGCTGAATACAATATCTACACATATAAATATATTTATATTCTGTTCTGTTCTCTTTTCTGATTCATATCCAATGCAGGGCTGGTTCAACTGCGGTTCAACAACAACTGCCCTTCTGATACTGATTCACTGACACTGGTGCTGACAATTGTTCCCCCTGAGTGGCCACTGATATACATATATATTGGTGTATGAGGGCTGTTCCCCCTGAGTAGCCACTGGTATACTGGTACATGAAGGCTGTTCCCCCAGAGTGGCCACTGGTATAGTGATACATGAGGGCTGTTCTCCCTGAATGGCTATACAGACTGATAACATGAGGGTTGCTCCCCCTGAATCCCCACTGGTATACAGTGACATGAGGGCTGTTCCCCCAGAGTGGCCTCTAAACTCCCTTTATAGCCACCCCAAGCCTCGCAAACTGGTCTGATTCTGTTAATAATTGTAATGGAGGCTATATACTTACCTAAAAAAGTAAAAAGACAGAAGAGCAGGAAGTGAGGTGACATGAAGTGAGGTGAGGTGTGATGAGAAGAGAGGAGAATAGAGAATAGAGAATATAAGATGCCATCTTCAAGATGATTAATGAATAAGAATTAGCGAGGGATTCATTAGAAGAATTACTGGTCAATCTGTTAGCTGATTCTGAATAAAATTTTGACAATAATCACAAAAAATTATACCTCCAAAATTGGAAGGCAAGTTGATCCTGATTTCAACTTCAGGCAATAAAAGATAAACAAAGATAAAATTGATACCTTATCGAAAGGTATCGTATCGTAAGATAAGGAATCTTTTGAAGTGATCCGTGCCAAAACGAATGGCATAGTCCGTAGACCGTAGGTTAAGGAACCATTGTTTTAGGGATTTTTCTGACCCGAGTCATCGCTAACTTCATCGTCATAATTATGGATATCTTATAAATAGGTATTTCAGTGGGCACTAACGCGAAAAAAATATGAAAAATTCATAGTTATGCAGGTTCCTTCTCCATGTTTTTCGTAATCGATATTAAAAAATAATAATTTATTAGAAGTGATTTTAAATTCTATAGGTATAATGAAAAATCTTTTTTAACTTAGATTTTTTATTATTTATAGGTCTGATTCACAAAATTTCGATAACTTTGCTAGTAGATCCTATAGACGTACAGTGGTGCCGGCTGCAGCCAGGATTCGAATTCAGGTCCTTATAAGAGTTTCATACCACTAGACTTTCAGTAAGTATTGTAGTATTCACAGGACACTACAAATAAGTAGGTTATTTAATATTCTTGCATGAAGGACATAAATATTATAAATTACAATCGCAATATAAACAAGCAATTGAATAAATTCCATTATGTTTATTGCAAGCAATATCTTACTAATGACTTATTTTACAACTATAGTTGACTGCTTTGTTATATTTCAAAGTTTGTACGATTAAGAATTATGTAGGAATTGCTAGAACCAAAATGACAACTTTATAAAATATTCAGAGTATCAAGTAATTCCAATCTATAATCTAAAAAGATTAAAACTGACGTAAATAAACACTTCATTTATCATAAATCGTCATAGGTAACGATAATTACAATTTATAATATCAACTATCAAGTAAAACATTAAGTATGAGTATTAAATAAATAAAATATAAACATACCTTATTATAAAAAGAGACACACCTGTCCAAGTTAAAAACACAAGTTCGAAGTGAAACAATAACACAACACTTATTAATTTCGGAAGTATATCGCGATGTTTCGATTTTAACGCGGTACAGACGTTCACTGTTCGGCGGCGGACGGCAAACTGGCGAAATTCGCGTGAATCGCGTCGCGTTGTTGTTGTGTTGTGACTTTGTGAGCGACGCACGCTCCCGCGTATACGGTCAGCGGGCAGGTGGCCTTGAACAATACAATTTCTTGATTTATCTTAAGTTTACGAGTATTCTATGTTGACTTTTTTTGTTGGACAGCAGATCAACAGTTTTGGAATTTCTAAATAAATACCCTATTTAGGGATTCCAAAAAATTCGGAACCTTATAGTTTCGTCGTGTCCGTCCGTCCGTCGCGTCATTCCGTTCGTCCGTCTGTCCGGAGCATAGTGCCTCGACTAGAAAGTGCTAGAAAGATGTAATTTGACATGAATATACATATTCATTAAAACTCCAAAATCGTAGAATAAAATATTGAAAAATATTTTTTTCCCATACAGGTAACTTGGGGATGAATTTTTTTCGTCGCGTACCCCATAGTGTGGAGTTCGTTGAAAAGTTCTTTCAAAAATATTATGGGTTTGCTAGAACCGTTTTTCGATTCAGGGGCCCATTTGCGAAATATTCACTTACTTGATGTCTGTTACTCATACTCTTCTGCCGTCTGTCGTATCCAACATTATTCAATAAATAAAAAGAACTTCATCGATCCCCACATGCCTCCACAATGAAGATTCACGGTATAAATTCTCAGCCAAACTTGTTTATTTTTATTACTCATTAATATTTATTGTAAAGTGCCAAAATTTTCCATCTGAAATTTTTCCTATTCCTGTGTTTCCATTGAGTGTAAAAGTAAATTTTGAATGATTTCGATAATCTTACAAAGTTTATTTTTAACTGAGATTTCAAACTTTAAATGTCGATTAAAGCTTTTATTAACTCCAGAGTACCTATTGTAGCGATTAGGGGTGTAATCCACTATTTCCATTATTTATTTCCATTGATGAAAATAGTGAATAGTCGGCGTGCTGTAATGTAACAGAGGAAACGATTTAATCCTGACCGCATTACTTTTCGATGGATCCATCAGAATATCAGATACAATTAAGAGGGCTATCACACTTTTTCTTAAACTTGAGCGTTTTGACTCGTGTTTGAAGTGTGATTATGGTTTAGATAAATCACCAAAACAAAAAAAAATACATGCACAAGAAAGTTTGATTATTTCTCTTTGGAATGCTTTAAATAAATGTTTCAATTTATTTACATAAATTAGTAAAAACCTTATTTTTGCAAATGATGTTTCATAAAATTTTACTTTTGACCATCTTTAGATGCTTTGTTATATCGAAGATATAATAATTTAAGCATCAACAAAAATGTCTATGGTACAATTGTATCTTCTAATTTGGAATGCTCAATTCACTTTAATTTGTTTCACACAGTAATGCACCTAAAATAATTCTGTAAATCAAAGAGTTACTGATAATTATTGGTCTGAAATTGTATTTTTTATCTATGAAAATATAATCCAAATTGAAACAAAAAGTAATTAATAACTAAGGTTACTATGTCACCTTGCTTTTAAAAAAAATTTAGTCCTTTCAAAATTAAAATAATATTTTTAAACAATTTTTGTATGCAGTCCTGTAAATCAATATAAATCTCCGAACGAGCGGTCTTTAGATTTAGTCCGCGCCAAGCGCTTACGAAGGAAGGATGACAATGTATCGCTCGCTGTTGGCACCTTGTGCGCCACGCAATACCCCAAATTCGCTACGAATATAGCGCAGTCAACACTTCTTGATACAAGTGAGTATTTTTTTGTTAGTTACGTTATGATTCTAATGTATAAGCATATTCCTATTATATTCTGATATTAGGTATATAGGAATGTTTATCGGACTATTTTGCTTTCTCAGGCTAGTAAAAGGACGTTTGATACAGCGACAGTTTCTACAGTGCATTCTGACAGAAATACAAATAACATGGTGATAATAATAACTTATTTCTTATAATTTTTAACAGATAAATTACGTTTTGATATCATGTAATATATTTATTACTTTTACTAAATTTAAATGATCTAAGAGCTATTGCATAACTGATGAATTTCTTTGATTCTTACAGGATAATGAAACCATATTTAATTCAAATATAGATGATCAGGCTCAATCTGATACAAGTACAAATAATATGGTGAGTATTTTCTTGTTATCTTGTAACGAAACATGCTTGCATATTTGACTTTTTTTTAACTATCTAAATTCCTGGTTTTCCTTGTTTCAGGAAAATCTAGACATAGAAGGAAGACGAATTATAAATTTTAATTTTTTTATGAATCAGTTACTTTGAATTGACAAACATGGCGAAAAATTTGGTACAAAATATACTTTTTATTCAGTCTTTGTTTTTATCAACCAATTGTACCTATTCATTTATACGTTTAACTATACACATTTAAGGGTTTTATAAATAGTGATGAAGTTATTAAATGTGCATTTATGACATAATTACCAACTGAACTACCCCTTTTAACACATCACATGCCTTTTATACCTACTACTAACCAAACTGTATCAACATTATTCAAACTGTAGAAACAACATTACATTGCATTCATTTCCTTACATTATAGTAAAAAAGCCGTTATAGGTGATAGCTGATAACATTAATCGACTCAAACAATATTTCACGAATTATAAAAATAGTACGGTACTTAATTTAATTTATTTCCAAAGCAAGTATCAAGTTGATTTGTTCCTGGCGTTCGACGCATAGTGGTTTGTATGTGTGTAAAGCGTACTTCATTAGACGCACACGGGCGCGTTCCTTGCCGCGAGTTGCCAAATTTACCTAAACCTGAGCGCTTCGATTTTGTGATAGCCCTCTTAACGCATGTTATCACGCTCTAATGTTTAGTTTCAATCAACTTCGAGCTTCATCCAAAAAACATTTAGCCGCACTGTTAAAAACATTTAGTCCAAAAATCTTATCAATGGTTACCATGCCGGATCGCCGCGCCAAGGGTCCTGGGTTCGATTCCCAGCGAGGCGGAAATTTGAATGATGAGTTTGAATTTCTGTTCTCGGTCTGGGTGTGAATGTCCTTGTCTTGTGTGTTGTCCATGGCACCCACGACACAGGGAATCCTAGTGTGGGGCTATGAGTGTGAAGCGTTATTATTATTATTTAAAAAAAAAAAAAAAAAAAAAAAAAAAAAAAAAAAAAAAAAAAAAATTTAGTCCAAAAAACATTTAGTCTCTCCGAAACTGCAACTTGCCTTTGTGATATTTAATTTCAATATTAATTCTTGCCAATCTAAGTATGTATGACAGGTCAAACCATGGATGATAGAGGTAAAAACATTGACCAAGTACATATTACTGTTCAGACAAACCTCCTCGTCACTTTATGCCCCAGTTGTACACCTAAGACGAATTCCTTGACATTTTTGTGAAATTAGAAAATTGCATAAAATATATTTTTAGGATTTTTTTGTTAAAAAATATTCTAGATACCTACTTTCACTCCTGCCGCAAGCCACATTATGGAATTTGTTCCAAAAAGAAGTAAAAGGACCTCTTCGTGTAGGTACTTCATGAAACACGTAGCGTACTTGAATGGTTCTTATCGTCCATTATGTAACGTTGCAACCAATTAGTCTACATAATATTAATCAAGACACTTAATTCATACATACGTATTTACTTTCTAATATTACTTAATTTTTGGTAAGTAGGTAACTTACTATAATATGATTGTCGGATAATAATTAATCAAATCAAAGATTAACCTACCCACGCCACGTCTATTTTATTTTGCAATATCTAATACCTTTCTTGTACATAATTATATTCTCGGATCGATTCTTATATTTTCATGAAATTCAGTATGCAGCCGGTTTCGGGGGAGATAAATCGACTTAGCTAGGATACATATTTAAAAAATGTCGTTTTATCCGTGTTTTCAGGCAATGTAAACTGCTACAATAGACTCTTCCTGACATTTATTGGCGAGTAGGAACACTAAAGCTACTTCAGTAGATGGCGTTGTTAAGTAACACTAAACCGAGCAAAGCTCGGTCATCCGGGTACTTAAGTTTAAAATTTATAATACTGATAATGCATGCTATCAAACCAAAAGCTTTACCCGTTCAGTACTTATCTTTTAATCTGTTTTTGACGGTAGTCAAAAAAAAGCTTATATAAATTAAAAAATCTGGTAAGATTTTTTAATTTATATTTATATGCTTTTATTTGATTTGCTTTGTTCATTAGATTATCACTTAACATGAATAGGTAAAATCTTGCAAGTTGAATTAGAAAACTTACCCTAGAAAACATTGACAAAAATTAATGAAAATGTACGATTATTAGTAGTTTTAGATCAGCCGAGAATACCGTCCCTAATCCTATGCCACCTGACCAGGCTGTCGTAAAAGGCGACATAACTCCGCTTGGTAAGACTGGTAGGCCACCGCGTAAGAATTATGTCATCAATATTAATATTAATTCATTAATATTGTTATTACTGCAAATGATAAAATTAATGTGGTGATAATGATAATAATATGTATGTAATGTAATAAATGTAATAAATGATAGGTAATGATAATAAATGATGTTGCATATGAAATATAATTTCTAAATAAAAGTTTCTTATAATAATATCTTTCCATGAAGCCTGCCTGGTGAGCAACGGAACCACTACCTCTTGAGCTGCCAAAGACCAACTACCTGTAAAGTGATGTTACAACTGGGGGCTAAAAGCCAGTAAAAAAACAACAAGAAACAAAAAAAATGGGCTAAAACCATTGAACTAGCGTATAGAACAGACACCGCGAACACCATGTATGTCCCAATGCATTGGCGCCACGTGGCTTTAATCTTCAATGGATTCGTTCGATTTTGAAAGGAGAACCGGGGCTCAATTTTGAAAATTGAACCTCCCGGGCGAGACACACATTTTGTTCAAGATGTCTGTAATGTTCTATGACATTATACTTCAATGGCTAAAACCTTCGCATCGCATTGGTGATGTCTTTGATGTTACTGATATCCACAGGCGACGGTGACCACTTACCATCAGGTGGCCCATCTGCTTGTTGGTTGAAAGTAAGATATTTAAGACGTATAAAATTAAACAGTTGAATCTAGAAAATAGTAGCCTTCTGCCTATCAATAATAAAGGTCTGAACAATCTACAAAGATTGTTTAAACCAGGGTCTGGTCGTGATACTACCTAATGTTACTCACATTAGGTAACTTTCTCCACACCCGTGTGTACATACAATTTGTAGTGTAAGCTTATATCACCAAGTCCTGAACACCTGTAAACTGTCCACAAAGCAGTAGAGAGTACAAACAGACAAGACAAACAGTACAACTCGCTAAAACGGAAAGCGTCGAGCAAAAACGGTTGACAACTCGCAAGTTTCTCGCAGTAGAAATGCATGATCACTGGAGATAAGCGATCGCACTATACTGCTAATAATTTTTTCAATTGTAACAGGTAACATTGATCACTAAAATTAGTTAGTTATCACAAATAACTAGGACCCAAGAACCAATACATAATTAGGTATACGTATTTTTATATTGTTTGAAAATTGAATCCCTAGTTTGGCCTGCCAGTCAACCTTCAAAGCCGGAAGAATATTTTTTATTTTGCCGCAATATGAGATATTGTGCACAAATTGGGAAGTCCTTCTTTGCAATTAAACGATACATATTTAATTTTCAAGACAGTAATTTTAAAATGATCTAAATCCTTTCCGAGATTTTTCATATTATTCTAAAATCTTTGACAACAACTAAACAATTTATACGTATTATTATTAGCATTACCATAAGTGAGCACAGTACAACTGCATTATTACAAAAGTACAGTTTTAATACATCTAAAATCAAGGTTTTCATATCATTACACTACAACTTAAAATCAAAACGTTCCGGACACTATTAAGTTTATCAAAGCACTATTTCGAAATACATCCGTGTAAGAATAGCGTAAATAAACACGGCACGCTTCCAATTCCCTAGCATTGCATAAGTCCTTATCATAGGCGTATTAGTATTAGTAAATTCACTATAGTATGCGAGATATGTGCATATAATGCAATACGTGCATCATTATCTTTTCTTGATAAGTGATATGGAATTTTTATGCAGTTTCGCCATCTGAATAGACGGGCTTAAATGGAATTAAACGTTCTCCTTTATTATATTTTAAATTCTATGATAATACTGTTATTTTTAAGCCACTTTAAAATAAGGAGGATTTCGTCACTCTTCAACCGGTTTGAATTTTTTTTTTGATATACTTCCAGATGTATCCCATATTTATATATTATGGTATATTATAAGTATACATATGGCGATTTTAAAGATTAAACACTTAAAGCTCCGGTCTTGGGTCTATATTCACTGTAAGATGTAATGTTATCATAATCGTACACAAAGTAGGTTCTTTAGGTACACATTTGGTGAGTTATTAACTCGTATTTTCCCAGTACACATTACGCGTCTTGACGCACTCGTTGTGTGGTTTTTGACCACCGTTATTGTCAATAGCCGGCTAACTTCAGTCTTATTACCTGATGTTATGTGGCCACGTTAGACGAGGAAATGTCACGTTCCAAACCGATAAGGAGGAAGGAAGTATTATATTAGACCTTGCTCTAAAGCAATACAATTAAAAATATTGAGAAATTTAATAGAGAACATAAACGACTTTTGGCCGTACTGGGGCGGTCCAGAATATTATCCCCAATCCCGTGGCAGTATACCAGTGAGTCGTAAGAGGCGACAAAAGTCGTGGGTTGGGCTTCGCGTACGGATAATATCAATATTTTTATTAAATCTTAATATTACGATTGGTATTATTATCTTTACCTGAAGCCTTTTCCCTTTTGGTTGCCACCGATCGAATCGCTGACTTCCAGCCGGGGGTTTCAGAGCCAGTTCTTTCCTTCTTTCTTCTCTCTTCATTCTTGGCTAGCAACACAGTCAGGATGCTTATGGTGTTACTGATGTCCATGAGCGACGGTGACCATGAGGTGGCTCATCTGCTCGTATTTCCAAGTTAAAAAAAAGACGAGCAATGAATTTCACTCTCATGAACTTAAAGTTAAAAATTTAAGTTAAGTCTTATACGAACAAAACTTTTTATACGAGTACAATACGGTCTAGATATAGAAAGACTTTGTAAACTTTGACAGCCAAGCAAACATAATATAGGGGCTGGTTTCATGAAATCTGATATCTTGTTAACCGCGATGACGTTATAGAGCTCTTGAATCTTGGCATACTATTTTACGAGCATGAAATGACTTTGGTGACTCAACAGACTTCAAATTTTTTTATAGTGATTTTTGTGTTTTACCTGCTGATAATGATTGTGATAAGGTATCGTAACGATGAGAGACTTTAATAAAAAAATCTTCTCTTTCTCTCACATCGCTTATCGTTCATCGCTCACAGTAGACTTTTCAAAAGAACAAAAGAGTCGCAACTCATAATTTTCACACATTAATCGTATTTTCTAATCGATGACAATGGCAAGAGTTGCTCCCACGCGAGGAAACTCGGTAAGATTACGTGCCAATACAGAGATGAGATATTAAACAATCCTATTATAAAAGAGTATTGCACTTTAGCGCCGATAGCTCAGAAGTTGCAAATAGGACCTTTCGTTGCGGTTGTTCGGGTTCGAAGTTTTGAGTTAGTTTCGGTATAATGGATGTGCCGGATATTGTCAATAGCAATGATTTTATTTAACATCAGGCTGCGTTCTTTTGGTTGGTCGGCCAACGCAACAGTCGGTTGGATAGTTTATCAGAATTTAAAAAAAAACTAAATAAGTAGATAATAGATAATTAGTAGGTATAAACAAATTGTATGTGTCATCTCTGACGCACGACTGGAGTTTACTGCTTACGAATGATTATAAAATAAGTATAGATTAGTAAATGAGGGTAAATGAACGCATTTTTTATTTATATTACTGAAAGCATGCTTGATATGTATGTGTGTGTACAAATCTAGACTAATTCAGCGTGTGACTAACAACGAAAGACGCGCGGAAGTCGCTAGGCGCTACCGGCGCCAACTCACTCATACATCATGAGTCCCGCCCGTAGTCCGTACTATGGGTTCGTAACTCGAAAGAATAATCAAAATATATTTTTTGTGGAAATAGCCGACAAACGAGCTAATGATCCATGTGATGGTAAGTGACTATCGTCGCGAACCTCAGCGACACCAAAGGCATCACTGATGCGTTGCCAGCCAAACAAGAGAGAAGAAAAAGAAAGAAATAACTGGCTCTCAAATCCTTAGCCTTAAGCCAGCCAAAGGAAAGATTATTATTATTTATTATAAGACACCCAACACAGAAAACACTGGTACACAACTATAAATACGAGTACTACAGCTAATAGGCCTTATAAATTTTGTGTATCCATAATTATATTACTATTTTACTATTATTTTATTTCCAAATTTTTTGTTTTAACTAAAAACTGAAATAGTTTGCCATTTTAATTATTTACCTTATATTATTTACATGTGCACTAAAATTTCACCAAAGTTTGAGACGTTTTTCCTTTGACACTAAACGCTAAGCTCGTATCAGTAAACAGGTCGTTACACGACGTGTTTTAGTGCATAACATGATGCAAACTACCAAACCGATTTTGATGAAATATTTTCTGTTCCCTAATTTTATCTAATCACATACCTTTAAATGAGCTATTCTTATATATATATTTTCTGAATCTCAGAAACGGCTCCAACGATTTTCATGAAATTTAGTATGCAGGGGGTTTCGGGGGCAATAAATCGATCTAGCTAGGATTCATTTTTAAAAAATGTCGTTTTATCCGTGTTTTCAGGCAATGATAAACTTCTACAATATACTCTTCCTGACATCTATTGGCAAGTAGCAATACTAAAGCTACTTCAGTAAATTGCGTTGTTAAGCAATGCTAAACCGAGCTAAGCTCGGGCATCCGGGTACTTTAAATTAAAGTCAATAAAAAAGAAGAGTAAGGTACATACAATCGGATCGGGAATTTACATGCCTACAGTAGAAGTCAAATATTTCAGAAATAATATCACTTACGCTATTTCATCACTGAATACTTTTTGATTGTAATCACTTACTGCGTCCATTGGACACATCTTTCATCACTGCCCGCCAAAACGAGGTATTTTCAAAATGGCTGACTTTTAGGTATGCCAGGTTCTAGATACAAAAATGTTCAAACCCCTTTCTATCTAAACAAATGTTATAAAGAGTTTTGATTTTTTGTTTGTTTCTAATGGATAAACGCAGAAACGAATAGACTGATTTCAAAAATTGCTCTATTAGATCATTTCTGAGTAACATTGGTTACATGTATTTTATTTAAAAAAAATAGAAATTTCTATGAAAACCCAAACAAATTGAGGTTGGTTCCTAGTTTGTAATAAGTCTTTAGTAGATTATCCTATGCAAAAATTAGCAGTTATAATAAAATTACAACACAACTCATACAAATCAGTTACAAAATCATTTCATTTCTATCATTTCATCTAAGATCATTTCAATTGAAATCCTGTAACTCAATAAAATTTCCCGCAAATCTATAGTAGGAGCAGCATATATTTTAACATGCCGACTGAAACCGGTGCGGCTGGGCGCGATCGATTCACCTTTCAGCGGGTTTTCACCTCGCTTTTCATAAATATAATGAAGATTTTAATTAAAAAGCTGTGTGCTTAACCTTATTCAACGTTATAATGGGCTTTATCTTTATTTCGCTACGTACATTTTTATGAAAAAGTGTCTCATTAGCGTAGTTAATTAAATTAAGATGAATATTCTGGTGATAATCCTAATTAGTCTACTTATTAGTGTATGTATGTCAGTTCTATCGTTGCCTGATATAAATAAATTATAATAAATAAAAAATGTCATATCTATACGAGAGACACTATGTCCTTATCTCTCGTATAGATAAGATATTTTAAGTTCTTTCGTTGAAGGAAATCCGACATGTAATATTGAAAACAAATAAAAAATTTGTTGACGCTAACTATAGACTATAATATATGAGTATCCCTGGGACTGTGAGGCTAGGCTATCTAATTTTTTTAGAAATCTTCAACGTACCTAATTTCGATTAGATACCTGTCTGTCTGTATAGAGTTAATTGAATATCCTAATAGCTAAAAATGGTTTTTCGTATACCGAAATTAAAGATATGCATGACATGTGAATTTAATTCTTTGCTAAATAAATATTTATTAAAATTTCGAATACCATTGGTAAAGGCGCGAAAATACATTTAGTGTGTTTTTAAGGTCCTTGACTTTTCATAAAAGAATCTCAAAAATGAAAAAGTGTGTCTACGGGTTGTCTTTTTAGGTTACACACAGAGTGGTAGAGACTCGACTGGATTGAAGGACCTGTTATACCCAAAGCGAGTAAATACACTTCACGAGATATAAGTATACCTACTTGTCTAGAACGTACGTATAAAGAAAGTAAGAAAAAACATTTATTTCGTAAAAATATTACGGACAGATATACAAAAACAAAAGGTTGAAACAAAGGTGAAGGCTTATAGGGGACCCTTTACGAATCAGAACCTGCTCAGCATTGTGCTGGAGTTTGAAGACAGACAGTACATTATTTCACTGTTTCCTTCTCGGATATTAATGCGTTGGCGACGTATATGTTACAAGACTTACAAGTGTAGTGTGGGTAGTGTAAATTACTTACTATTTAGTTGTCCCTCTGCTCGTTGTAACGAACAATAGGTATATCGACGCTTGAAAGGAAAAATTGACTAAGCGACATTGAGCTATCTTTATAGGAGAGCAGTTTAAAGTTGGAATTTAAAAAAATCATATATTTTTTTGTATTCCTCCTAACGTTATTCTTACTACATCTGACTTAATTTACTCGTATATACCTAATTGACGGAATACTATCGCAACTAGATCGCGGTCGTGAGAGTGACTAAAAAAAGACCAAATTTTCCCCCCTTTCACTGTTCGTTCTTTCAACGAACAATCTATTACTTTCATGAGTCAACCCCCTCCTAGCCTGCAGCGTGAATCAGACTTTGTCTCGGCAATATTCACTGAGTTATGATAATCTGCAATATGATTCAGTCTAAAGTAGTTGTAGACTTAGAAAAAATATTGTTCTAATAATATACCTTGTTGGTTTAACTACAAGTATGAGGTCATTGACGTATCACTGAAAATTTGCCATTTGGTTTCATTGGTTTCTTTATAACAGTCCTTCGAAACTCCAGCAGGGTTTTATAGTACCTACCTTACCTACTTTAGGCATCAGGCTCCATTAGCTAACCACTGCGTTAGTTAAAACTACCTGAAGGCTTTCGAGTTTCGACAAAATAGTCTAACGTCATGCAACACCAGAGGAATCGCCAATGCAAAAAACCTAATTGCTTCAAGAATATCTTAAGAGGAAAGTCATTCGATAAATAGCTGACGTAGACGTTGACGTAGACGCTGATCGTAGACGCAGCACGGCAAGAAGTTTTCAGAAGACAGCCATGAAGACCACCGCGACGTGAAATTAAAGGTCGTAGCTTATCTATACGACACCGCTCCCACCCAACAAAGTATGAGAATTCAAATATAGACCTAAAATCGTGCTCTGTAGGTGCACTTTACAGTAACAACAAAAATTAGCAGCCCGCGCGCGGGAAGCAAGCTTACCGTAACCTTGCCACTCAATAGTTGTACCTACAGAACACGATTTAAAGTTTATATTTAAATTCTCATACTTTGGTTGGGTGGGAGCGGTGTCGTGTAGATGAGCTACGACCTTAAAACTCACATCACTACACACTACATTCTCCGGCCCGTTACAAATGACATAAACCCGGGAACATATTAACGCGTAACTCTTGGCGGGGCGCCAAAACACCTTCGTGTGCAATTCACCGCAGTGCACCACGTGACACTAATTACTTAGGTCAATGCCCTTTGTTACGTCTCTGTAGGGGTTCTAACAACGTCATCTTAAACATTATAAGGTTCATAACAGCTACTGTAACAGCCAAAGACTTCTATGTATTCTACTAGACCGACTGTACCGTAGTAGATAATTGCGCACTACTTACGCGTAACTTAAGGTAATTCTCCATAACTCATTTTACTATCTCATCTCTACACCATAAACGCTTAATAAACCTATTTTAGCTATTGAAATCTTATAATATGTTTTTAACCACTTTCAAAAAAAGGAAGAGGTTCTCAATTCGACTGTATTTTTTTTATGTTTGTTACCTCAGAACTTTCGACAGGGTAAACCGATTTTGATGATTATTTTTTTAATCGAAAGCTGGTGCTTGTCGTGTAGTCCCACTTAAATTTGAGCGAGATCTGACAATGGCATCCATGTCAAAAGCATATAAGTCTTAAATTAGCATTAAGTTTGTGTCTTTAACTTTCTGCACACTCTTGTTTATTATCCCACAATATCACAATAACAATACAAAGAAATTATGTTCTAAAAAACTTGTAGGTAGGTACAGAAAGATGTTCGAGAGCTTCACATACCTACAGCTGTCATCTAAATAAAGCAATATGTTCAAGTACTTTAGAAACTTTCCTCTACTAGTTAGTTAACTGTATATAAATAAACCGATTGACAGAATGAGTGATCTTATAAATAGAATGATTGTTTAAAAGTAAGTCAATTCAAACAGAGCGCTCACACATCGAGATACTGATCACATGGTCGGTTTGACAAGGAAGTAAACTGAGGGTCGGAGAAATTCGATCTTAAATGGATCGTAATGGACCTGTTGTATTGCCCGCGATAACTATCGTTTGATCGTTTCTATGTCCAATTTTGCAAACGTAATTATGTATCTCTACTGTGCAGAAACTACTTGTTGCACCGTCCGCGACAACTATCTTAGAATCGCTTTTAAAATGTAACAGTTCTGCTCCTCTCCTTTTGGTGTAGGCAGAAGATTACAACTGAAACGATTATGGCTAATAATGGTGCAGGCAAAAACAGTTTAAAGTGCATCTGTAATGTGATGTCTCTTGTCCGAAAAAAAATATTTGTGATGGAGCACTATCTATTTGCTTACTAACAGATGTATTTCTTCATCTTCACTAATTACACACGCTGTTAAATGGTACTGCCCAATTATACAAAAAAGTAACATAATATGTGATCGGAATAGTCTACATGCTCCTTTAACTTGCGGATAAAAATCTACATCGGGTAGCCCTAGAATGACCTGTACAATTGATACAGAAAGAAAAATATAAGCCGGCAAAAGAGCTGACGATCCACCTGATGGTAAGTGGCTATCGTCACCCATGGACATCAGCAACACCAAAGGCATCACTGATGCGTTGCCGGCCAAGAAAGAGAGAAGAAAAAGAAAGAAAGAAAGAACTGGTTCTCAAGCCCCCAGCCGGAACACGAAGAGTCGTTTGGCGGCTGACTCATGCTCAAGGGTGGTAGCTATCCAGGCGAACCCCATGGAGAAATAATCCTATCCTATCCTTAGCTTTATGCGTCATCCATCCTTTCAGCACTAAAAAATCTTTAATATTTTATCTGCAGGCATAAGACAGGGCCGTTAGAACTTTGACCGACTCCAAACACATTTTATTAAGGGCCGGATGTGTGTCTCGACGCTCAATGAAAGACGCTTGAGTACTTAGCGTACGACTTGATTGTATGTAATGTTTGTTCTCGGTAACACTTTGTACAGTGTAGTGAACTCTAACTTTGAACACGTGAATGTCAATCCCCTAACCTTTGGGTTTCTTTGATTCAATGAACGTCTGTAATTTTGACATTGTTGGGTTGTTTCCAAAGGTCACTGACTTCCCAGAAGACTAGGTTTACAAAAACTAGAATTACCATGAAACATAAGTGCTGACAAAACGCCTGATATCCTTAGAAAAGTTTCAGATATTGGCACAAACGTGACAAACAATGGAATAAAATAAACTAAGTCAATTAGTTATTAGTTTTTTTTATGGAAATAGCTGGCAAACATCAAGGCATTAATGTAGCGTTGCCGCAAAAATTTTTTTTTAGATTTCTTAAATTTCTTAAATCGTTATAAATTGAATTAAAAACTATGAACGATTTCATGGCGTATATTTTAATTGTTTTTGTCATCTCCTGACGTTGCAAACACGTAGCAGTGTATGTGGTCATAAGCAATTTTGAATTCATATTATTTAAATGTTAATAAACGACAAATTCGAAATTAATGAAGTAGTATTTACTGTAATGAAAAACGTTTGGAATAGGTCCATTTATAACAACAATGTGTGAGCTTCTGTTTTCTGTAAGTAAAACAACATAAAAGTTGTTCTTCTTTTCTGTACTTTACAATGTTTTTAATACTAGTGATATTCGGACCTTCTTAATTCGCGCCAAAGCCATTCAAGGCAATATCTGTGCATCGCTGCCTTCCATGCGCAGAACAGATGATAACTTAGCCCACTCCGCTAAAGAGAAAGGCGAACTTCTGGGTACGAACCCACGTCAAATTTGATTCTTGATGATGGGGTGAAATCATCGCCTACCATCGCGCAGTGTGGACAGCATATGTCTGACTTCGTTTTAACCAAAGCCCTGTGCGTCGTGCGCTTCTATCCCTCAATGTCCAACACGTCGAGAGAGCCTAAAGGAATCTCTGATGTTGTGCTGAAAACGTACGTTCCAGAGTTCACACCGGTTCCAACGCGCCAACTGTCTTCTGCCACATTATGCCGTTTTTATGGAAGAAAGCTTTATTCACCCTATTCCCGAAAAGGGAAATTGGTCTGATCCAGCGAACTACAGACCAATCGCCATAAACCTCTCTGTTCCTAAAGTGATGAAGAGTGTCATCAACGTCAAACTGCATCAATACCTAGAAGATCACCAGCAAATAAACGATAAACAATACGGTTTTCTACACGGAAGATCGCTGGTGATCTTCTCAAATATCTGACCTTGGGGCAGAAGCTCTTGAGAGCAAGGGAGAAGTCTTAGCTGTAAGCTTAGACGACTTATACTTAGTCGTTGTTTACGTATCTTACTCTTACTTAAAGTTACTAAGCCCCTAAACACCCGACTGCGTATTACATTAAAAAAATTGTTAATACACTAAAAACGTATTTTATTTACAACTAGTGAATACCCGGCGTGTTTCACTACGCTAAAAAAATTCTGATGAGAATGACCGATCAGTGTTTTTGGGTTGACGATGACGATGAAATTAACGTTGATGTGCCAACTTTACATTATTATCTTCAAATGTAGGGGAAAAGTGAAAAATTGAATTTATCAATAGACTGAATGTGTCTAATGCTTGTTTTAGTGGTCTCAATTGCCGTATATTACAGCAAATTACCGTAATCAATAATAGCACTGCACACCACGGCGCGGTAATGTTATGTAGGACCTGTTAACTCAGCGAGCTCTCAATATTTTTTAATACAATAAAGCAACAGCAGATGGGCCAGTGGGCCAACCACAAACGCCAGGCTCCGCGGCGGACCTCAGGTTGCGTATAGAAGATCTAGCATCTAACCCTACTCAGTTATGAAGAGAGGCCCGTGCCCCGTCATTATTGGGTTGTAGTAACCCATGGGAGGACCCATGCCTTGTTGTTTAAAGCTTTAACCATTCAGTTAAATGTGAGCTTTAATCTTCCATCACATTATTTAATCATGTAACACTAAATACATAACATGAAAGTGAAAAGTAACGATATTATTTTAGCACCTCCCAGTGAGGGGTATAAAAAGACAGCTTGAAAAGGCTTTATTTCCACGTAAACATCAGAGGCGAGGATTAACGTCAGAGCCACACAAAGCGATCACTCTAGAGCTGTGACGTTGATGTTTCAGATATTGTATCCATTTGAACAGATAGAGACAAGAAATATTTTAAAAATAATTATCAAGTTATTATCTATCATATCTTAATATTACCCAAATACAACAAATGTAACGATGATGCCAGGTTCCTTCTATTTTTAATGTTAAAAGACAACAAAGGCATCAGTTTATCATCAAATGACTTGAAAATCTGAATAGAAGTATTTCTGAAAAATGTACCGGTTTGCTTACTTAACGCACTCAAATTAATTACAATAAAGTTACGTTTTCTTCACCTACAGGTGCGTAAAGGACACCTCAGTCGATACGAATTTCCCTAACCAGTATTATCGTACTTATAATCTCAAGACACTTTTCGGTTACAGAGTCATTTCGGATATTCTGTAGACATCACTAGTTACATGCCACAATAAACTTGAGGCACTCAGTCGCAAACAAGCAGTCATTTTGTGTAATAGCAGCCTGGGGGTAAGTGGCAACAATATTTTTCTCATTACTGAGTGAATGAAAATGTTTTTGTTACTTCCGACTTTAACAAACACCTTTCATAAGATTTTGTAAGTGTTGTTATCCGCGGATGGATGATACGCAACTGGGTACTGACAGCGCACAGCCAGCATCAGGACCTAGAATCGAGAAACTTTGTCCCTAGCTCACTAACTATAGTTGAAGAATAACTTGTATTCCGTAAGTAACGTTCATAATGATCTGTATTGCCTAATCTAACCCCTTCTCTGAAAGTTGTGTTGTAGAGCTTTGAAACAATGACATTGCTAGTGGTGGACGGATGGAGCTAGGGACGTACCACAGAGAATGAAGAACGCGCTTGTGACGGCAAGTAGCACATAAATGTAGTTCTTTACATAATGTGGTTAAGTAGTAACACCCCAACTCAGAGTCAATCAACTTTAATTAACTTTAATTGCTCCTAAGTAAAGAATATTTATACAAATTCTGTACTAAGGAGCGATTTATGTTACCGTTAGTGACACTGAGTTGGGGCGTGGCCCGTATTAATAACCCGATCTTAAGATCTTTGCAATCTCAAGATTTGGTTTCAGATGCTGAAATATGTCAAATTGTATGTGTCAACTTGACTAGTGCGAGTTAAACTTGCTTGGAGAGGGTTCCTTACGTTAATTACGTATTTACCGTTATTTTTCCATTTTATTCATCTTTGCCCTTTTTTAGGACCACAGACTTCTTATAAATTTTCCTGTAATGTTTAAGTAAAGAACTATTTCCTAAATTTTTCTTAAAATTATAGCCTCAGTAGTTACGGAAATATGGAGAAAAATGGACAATTTTCGTCTTCAATTTTCGTTCTTATATAATGTTATTGTTAAATATATTTGAGATCCCTTTCATTTGATATGCCACACGATACGGTTTGTAAAAAGTAGTTTTTTTATTTTGATTTCATTAAAAAAATCAAAATTCATTTGTTTTCTTTAAAGGTACCTTCGTATTTGGGTTACAAAAAGCACATGAGTACCAAATTTCAACTGATATAGTCCGTAGTATTTTAGTCAGTAGTTTCGGAGAAAATTGGTTGTGAAGAGAGGTCGCCCAGTCACATGAGTGATCCTTTAAAGTTTCTTTTTTGCGTTTTTTTCGTTCGGAACCCTAGAAATTATTATACATTTAAGTATTAGATCTCAGATCGCGCTCTTGAGCCAAGATTGGTTTTATTAAACGGACGGACGGACGTATTATTATACGGACTGTAGTTAGTCGGACATAATTTATAGGTAAATATTGAAACAGATTTTTAATAGAAGCAAAAGCTGATCACAACACAACATAACTCGCTGACTTACCTAAAACTGTTATTTTGATTGATTTAAAATCGAACCGTTATTTGGTTAAAACAGATAAAACTACTGTTTTTCCAAAATCAATCAGGACAAGCATGCTAATCCATAGGAATGTGGTAGAGAAAGGTGTGAACTGTGAACTAACTTAAGTTTAAATCCTGTTCAAAGTTTAAGGACCCGCCTTCGCTGAGTGGTGACAATTGAAGTGATTAGCGATTATTTTAACCAACTGTTTATTTTAGTACTGTTAGCTGTTCATTTCAAATGCTTCCATGTTTTATGTTGTCCCTATTCTCTGAAGGCTCAATGATATAAGCCTAGACCAGCCTAGTATACAAATCAAAATCGAAAAATGTGCTTCACGTACATTGAAGTATTATTACTAGCGTATAGAACCGACACCGCGAACAGCATGTATGTCCCAATGCATTGACGCCACGTGGCTTCAATCTTCAATGGATTCGTTCGATTTTGAAAGGAGAAACGGGGCTCAATTTTGAAAATCGAACCTCCCGGGCGGGACACACATTTTGTTCGAGATGTCTGTTCTATGACATTATACTTAAATGTATACGTATTAATAATATTACATTGGGAAGTAACTTAACTAGTAACGTGATTAAAAAATTGCATAACTATTTTGACAGCGGCAATCATCAATAGTTGTCAAAGTTCAAGCTTTGGTTCGATAATCGTAGGAGCTGATCTTAACCGCGCACGTTATCTATGTATGTACCTTCTGAATCTGTGTTGTGTCATATCTGATAATTCGTAGCTATTACCTAAGTATCGTGATTTGGCAACACAGACTGTGGATGATATCGATAAAGATACGATGAAAGTTTCATGATGTTAAAAATAGTGTATTTAACATAATGAATAAATTGAAATTTAAATAAATAAATAACGCTTCACACTCGCTTCACACTCATAGCCCCACACTAGGATTCCCTGTGTCGTGGGTGCCATGGACAACACACAAGATAAGGACATTCACACCCAGACCGAGAACAGAAATTCAAACTCATCATTCAAATTCCTGCCTCGCTGGGAATCGAACCCAGGACCCTTGGCGCGGCGATCCGGCATGGTAACCATTGCGCCACACAGGTCGTCATGTAATATCAATAAACCCTTACATACTCATACCCCCGCAGTAAGTTATTACCTGTGTCGCGGTTGGCATGAACGACACATATATCACAATCACAATCATATTTGTACTCACACTCACAATCACAATCATATTACATACCTATGTTATACACCCACGACCTAAGTATGTACAAATATATAAACAATAAGTCACCGCAATAATTTTGTAAATCCATCAATCAATAAATGGCTAAGATATAGTTTACGTATTCTCCTCTTGTGACCCCATTGTGCCTATTCGAGTTCGTAGCACGTAGATTATAATCATGATATTCTGATGATTAGAACTTAGAAGAATAAATTAAAAAAATGGTAAACTTCTCGTTTGGGGTCATTGGATGGTAACTTAGGTCAGCATCGAAGTCCTAGGTGGAATGATGGTAAAGATGTCTAGAAAGCCATTATTAACATTAAGTACTTTTGATGTGAAAATATCGTACCATTTAGTAGTGTTATCAAATTACGATTTGGAAGTGACAAAAAATAAACAAATTTAGTTTTGTGGATATACCTATCCCGAAGGCTAGCGCTGTTACATCCAAACGCAAAGTAAAATAACACACAGTGTAAGAACTTACAGTATACAGACGTTCTTAATGTATACAAACAAATAAATAAAATTGGAGTGTCTGTTTGTAATATTACTTAATTAATAACCGCTTTTTACTAAATGCATTTGGATGTATACATGGTACATAAACCAAAACAATTTTTTTTAATTTTATTCTGTCTGTCTGTTTGTTTCGGATAATCTCTGAAATGGCTGGACCTATTTTGACGGGGCTTTCACTGGCAGATATCTGATGTAACAAGGAGTAACTTAGGCTACTTTTATTTTAGAACAAACAGGACCATTATGTTAAATACAACGCGGACGAAGTCGCGGGTAACAGGGTTATAATCATTATAGTACTTTGATAAAGTTAGGAATACTCGAACTTACAGTTTATTACCCAAAAAAAATAAGGCTCACAGATAATGAAAAGAATTTAAAGACAAATAAAATTATTAGATACCAAAACTAATTTTTGTTTACTGTTAATTAATACCTATTTGAATAAAAAGTAGTGCCATATTTGATCACCAAATGAGACTCATCTACAAACTGAGTATAGTAGGTAAAGAGGGTTTCACGGAAAGTTATTAATGTCAGTAATAATATCATTACTTCAGTGTGGGTTCATAAAATTCTATTGGCCGACTGAAAGTCTTCACTAAGCTGTGGCTAGCCCGTCAATTGATAACAATTGACAGCGGATCTAGTGCATTTATGTTATAGAGATAAGTGGGCAAGCTACATTGAATGTTAAATTAACTTTTGACAATGGAGAGAGCAGAAATAGGTCGAGTGCAAGCGACCCACGCGAAGATACGTCGGTTTACGACCGGCATCGATGAACTGGGTCTAGGGCGCTGCTTTTATTACATCAATATAAATTAAAAGATAATTTAAAAACAAAAACAAACCTGCCTAATAAAAATCTTTAAAAAAATTGTATAACGGTGATGCTTTTGGTAGTGCGACGGTGGCCACTGACCTAATCTGAGCGTCAACTCGTTTTTTTTTAATGGGCTACTTACATAAAATGTAATTACCAAAGATATTATAAATAAATGTGTGCAAGATTCGAATCCAGACGAAGCGGAAGACCAGAGGCAAATCCACATGTTACAAGACTGCCGTGTCGTCAGTCGCCTCTGAAATACTTAATCAAAGCATTCTTCAAAATTACATTTACTTATTATCTGATCTCATCGACAAATAACAAAGCTTTATCGATGGCCGATACGTCTGAACTCCATTAATTTCAATCCCTTATTTAAGATTAATTAATACTCCAAGAAATCGGTCTGACGACTCGTGACATGTGTAGCAAAAAATGCACAAAAGCAATCATGAGATGATTGCGTAAGCTCACAGGATCAGAAGACGCGATGAAATGTGTACGAAAATTAATTATCTTGTTTTTATCAGACTAATCGGCAATCACTGATGTTCGTAGGTCGATATCGGTACGGTTTTTACGTTTTAGATTAGATTGGGTAGATTTTTGAAGAAGAATGGTGATGACACCTTTTGCAAGGTGGGCTAAACATTCGACAACTAAGTTTAATCCCAACGATGCTTCAGTTCTTGAATGTTCTTTCGGTTGTAGTTGTAATATATCGAAGAGTGTAAATCGGTACATTAGTGGTATCACCGATACCTTGGTGACTTGACTAACTTGTCGACTAAACGAGCAGAAGAAAATAAGATAATAAGACAAAATGCAACTGATGAGAGTAATAGCTTTTTCCAGTGCCGGCCCGAGCATTTCTGGCGCCCTAGGCGAAAACGTTAAATGGCGCCCCTTTAAGAAATATTTTTGACAAAACTTATGGATTTGTATAAGAAAAAAAAAATCAATTAAAAATATAGTAGGTATACATGTCTAAATCCGTTTTTTTAACAAGAATGTGTTTTCACTAGTTAAAACTAGTTTTACTAAGAACTAGAAAAATCTGTTAAATTGCCGATATGCAGAAAATATATATTTTTTGCTGAGAATTCTAATTTCAAATTAATTTTATTTTAAATGATGCAGGTCATAGATTTATGTTTTTTAAAGTCTATTAATTTTTTTTGAATTCCAATTTTGTTTCGTTATTTTTGTTTTAACGTAACTAGAATAGGGTTTTAGATCATTATGAATTTTTTGTGTGGTACTAACTGTTGGTAGCAAACCTGCGTATTAGGCTTTTATCCTTCGGTAAGTGCCACAAGCAAACATTTAATCTTTCACCACCTTTTATGAAAATTCTTCAGAAGTAAGCAGAAACATGGCTAAACCCTAATGTAAGCGTGATATTTAACACCCATTTATACAATGGTCTCCGTGACCAGATTTACCAAATTTGAGGCGCTCTGCCAAAGACAATAAGACTCATGGATAGCGCATCGCACCAGGTCAAAGCTTCTATACTAAAAGAACTAAAGATCCGAACTCCTTCTACTGAATGTTTACGTTCTCAAGTACTTTGGCCACGTGGTACGGCGCGAGCTAGATAATTTGGAGAATTTGATAGTGGTTGGTCACGTGTCTACCAATCCGCACTTGGCCAGCGTGGTAGACTATGGCCTTTACCCCTCACATTGTGAGAGGAGACCCCGAGCCCAGCAGTGGGACAATTATGGGTTGTTGCTTTGCTTTTGCTTTGCTTTGGTCACGTGGAAGGAAAGAGAAGTAGAGGGAGATCTCCAACCCACTGTCCCGATACAATTAACTTGGAAAAACATCCCATAGTCCTGAAGAAACGATTAAGAAGAAGCCGTGGAAGGAAAGAGAAGTAGAGGGAGATCTCCAATCCACTGTCCCGATACTATTAACTTGGAAAAACATCCCATAGTCCTGAAGAAACGATTAAGAAGAAGCCAAAGACAACTCAGTTGAGAAAAGACTGGCTATTGAATGAGGCTTAGGTAGTGATTGAAAAACGGAAGCTGCTCAAACAATGCTAAAACTCGGAAAGCTCCAATACAGAGTACTTGGAACTAAGTCGAGAAATTGAAAGAATATGCAGACATGATAAAAACCTTCACTATCTTGAGATTATAGTGATATAAGCATCATACAGAACACTGGCAAACTGTGAATCTCTTTTGCAAAACTAACCAGATCACCTGAAAATTCAAGGTTCACTCCTGAACTGTTGAGGACAAAGAAGGCAATCCGATTTCCAGACAGATGGAAGAATTACTGCGCCGAGCTTTACCGCATCCCGGACACACAACCCAGCGTGCGTATACTGTATAAAATTTTGAATACCAGACAGACATCCCCCAACCAGAAACATACAATGCAATCTCCTGCTTCTGTCCTCAAATAACTAAAGATTAACCCAAGACTTTCCAGCATTCGCCTACACCGTATTATAAAATGTTTTGGACATATTGCAAGAAGATCTCATAACATTATGAAGAAACTGATAATGACAGGCAAGATTGAGGGCAAGGGACCTCGGGGCCGCAGTCCCATGAGATGGTCGAATCAAGTATCCAAACACCTGGAGGTACCAGTTAGTACAGTACTCCATCAAGTTACTGATCGCTAAAAATTGAGACAAGCCATTGCAAAAGCACGTCAGAATCACGTTCTTCAGTAATGAAGGAAGACTGAAGACAGATTTTCTTTGGGGGCGTCCTTTAATTACTTGAGTCTTTCAAGGGGAGGGGAGGGAGTCGATCTGAATCTCGTCTAACCTTACGTTGGGGAGAGGGGGATAACGGTAAATGTAACGTATTTTTTTTGCAAGACAGTAAAATTGTGAGGAAATATTTCTAGTAAAATACCACCCAAGACATCTAAAACATTTTTTGAAAAATTACGTGAGATTAGGGGAATGGGGAGGGGGTTAAGCCAAATCTCACATCATTTCACCAGGAAAGAGTGTCTTAAAATCGCTAAAAACGCCTCACGTAATGAATGGACGCCCCCTTTCATACGTACAAGATTTTGAACAAGTTTTTACGATGTACTCCGCACGTTTAGCTCGTATCATTAAGCCAGGCATTAGTAAAAGATCAGTAAATCATTTCCTGTTAAACACATGTTAGAAGGCTTAATAAATGAACATAATATGTTTGATTTCAGTCAAACAGTTGTAAATAAGATATTTTATCAAACGTGTTTCGTCTAGTGAAAACCAATTTTAACTGATATTTATTTTTAATAGAAGGAAATTCTAGGCACATTATTTAATAATATTTCCAACTATTGAACACGTGTTCTAGATTTAAATGGGTTTGCGCAGTGCTGTTACATACTTTTATGTAACTTTTTTGGTGTATTACAGAGAAAAACTTTAAAAAAATCGGAGCATAAAGTTCGTAATGAATTCCAATAGAATTTCTAGAGCAATGTTGTCCTAATTTCGAATAACGATTACGTTCACAATTGCCTACAGAACAGAGTAAGAAAACCCTAATTGTGTTAACTAAATTAGGCATGATCTAACTGGCTAATTTTACATATATAATTTTAATCCTTTCGTGACATAATTCGGTATCATTCTTAGTTAGTCAGGCAATAGTTAGTCGATAGTTTGTATTATATTATAATTCTCCACATATCGGTTGCAATCTACATCCTTTTGTAACTAAAAGATTCTTTCAGCTATATGTAGGTATACTCTTCTGGAATAGATTTGGAAATTATATTCCGCATGTCATCAATATTTAAAAGACATGAAAATTACCTATACTTAATATTTTTGATTGTGTGAACCTTTTATCGAATTAAAATTCAAAAATTTTTTTTCTTCATTTCGATGTTGCCGATTTGCGCCCTCCCGAATCCCAGCGCCCTAGGCGGTCGCCTAGTTCGCCTATATGGACGGGCCGGCCCTGGCTTTTTCACAAAAAATATTGTCGTGTGCGCTGCGCTGTATTCACCACAAAATCAATCCTGGTATAATTTTTTAACCACATACAGTGTGCATATAAAAAATTATCAGGACATTTGTCTATCACGAGACAACAGACGATGACATCACTGACCTTTAACTCTGATAGTCTATGGTTTTTTTACCACATAATAACATATAATAAGGAATTACATCAGCTCCACGAGTATAATGCTTGATTGATTTAGCAAAAAACATGTATTTGTTCTTAAATAAAAATCGCACGCTTCTGTGATATCTATAGTGCCTACTACAAAAAATCCATGTCTGTAGCTTTAAAATTGATGACAAATTAAAACCACACACAAACACACACATAAGAATAATAGTAGCAGCTTCCACCATATAATTATTAATTCATAATTAAGACTAGATATTGCCCGCAGCTACGCATACGGAAATTATGTTTTACCTTAGTTGCAAAGAAGCAAATCGGTTGATGTTTTAAAAATATTTCATACAAATTTTCATCCCATTTCCCAGGGAAACCTTTTAACTTTTTGGGATAAAAAGTTACCTAAAATATGACCTAACAACTTCACCAATTTTCATCGAAATCCGTTCAAGGGTTTTCATGTGATGCCCGGACAGACAAACAGACAGTTGAGTCTTATTATAGTATAGGTTCAAAATACTAAGATCATCTTTTATAAGTAGTGTCTATATCTGTCTGTAATATTGCACTAAAATGAGAAATGTTGAAAAAAATCTCTAATCAAGACTATTTATATATCTAAATGTGACCTATTTCTCCGTACATGTATCAGTAATGTGCGTTACCAAAGATCGTTTCCCACATCCGGTTGCAGCATGTGATATGTGATGTGGAGTGGCCACGAAATGGGTCACACCGACACACGAGATCCCCACATGGCCTTATCGAGATAACGGGGGCCGTTGACACACGAGGCACTCCCCAGGAGCAATGAGTGTGGTTTAATATTTTATAACATTGCGTCTGCCTAACGCGAAAGTTTTATAAGTTGGAATTGAAGTCACATCCATATAAATAATAAGCAATCACGCATATTAGTGTTATGGCTGGTACGATTTGAGAGCTATAATGTTTATTTCTTACCTCTTATTTCTTGGCTGACAACTCATCGTTGATGATGTCTCGTGTCTTTGGTATTTTTATCTATCTACATACCATTTACCATCAGGTGGCATGTCTGCCCTTAAAACTATAAAAACAACATGAAAAACAGACTATGGGCTTACGCTTAGCAGCACTTCGCAAAATAACGCAATATGATGATTTCTAAAACAGAGTTGCTTGTATGGACTCTACGTATTCGCAGTGAGTGATAAACTTTTCCATTACATACTATTGTCACGATCTTACAGCGCAATCAGCTGTGAACTTAACACGTTCAATGCGGAACAGACACTTTACAGTAACAACAAAAATTAGCAGCCCGCGCGCGGGAAGCAAGCTTACCGCAACCTTGCCACTCAATAGTTGCATCTACAGAGCACGATTTAAAGTTTATATTTGAATTCTCATACTTTGGTTGGGTGGGAGCGGTGTCGTTTAGATGGGCTACGACCCTAACACGTTCAATGCGGAACAGACCTATATCAGCCCGCCTGCGGTCTTGCTTCTGGTGCGTACGGTGAAAACTGTCTTTCTTGCTAGCCCCTTATTTTTATCTGTCGCATCACTATAACGCACAGCAGGCCGTAATTGGCCCGCTACTTTTCTTGGTTTATCTCTCATTTCCTGTTTGACAGATTTTATCTATCCTAGTATTGGCCGGTCGAAAAAAGGCCTGCCCGCACTGGCGTAAAGGTCTTGTAAGGAGTAAGGACCCAAAAGGCCCGTCGCCGCACCAGAGGAAAGTTCATGATTTTCTTTACCGCAGCTAACATAATATGTTAATTTGACGCTTTCGTATCCAGATATACGGGTAGTAACGTTAAAACTTAATCATACTGACATAATTACGAGTATAACTTAAAGATAAAGTTACCTAATCAAAATTATAAATTAGGTTTCGATAACATCTAATTACGTTTTTACTTTTTTACGTTTTTACTCGGTTAAATTCAATTTCAGGCCTTATACCATCCGAGCATCTGTATTAGTTAGGTATACACTCGTCCGAGTATTATAACAACATTAAATATTTGATGCTCATGAGATGTAGCGTTATCTGCAGCTCTGTGCAAGCGGAGTCAGTGACCTCTGTTATCAGTTGATAACGTATGAACATCGTGCGACCCCCGGGTCGGGAATGCACCTGATAAACAAGAAGATAAGTTATAAAGTTATCAAAAAATTTGATTACTCATGTCGATGAAATTGGGGGACGAAATGTGTGGAAGATAAAATATTCTTAGAAAACCCTTTTTCAATTTTATAATTTATATCTGCTGCAGTTTTACCAGATTATTTAAGAGTCACGTGGTATTTTTACACAATGAACCCTTTTTGGACGGACGGCATCCGGCGCATATTCCTGTAGGGGTATCTTATTTCGTCCCCGTAGTTCGAAAAGTCACTAAGTCGAAAAATGGCCAAAATGAGTTATCAATGTCACTAAAACCACATTTTTTTTCTCTAAATATCTGTCTAACCATCTATGTTATATGTGCGTTCGTTTCCGATTTACGAAATGTGAAAATTAAGTAAATGTATGCTTTGGATACCACAGCAAAATGAGAGAAATAACTAAGTTTTCTTAATTATTTTATACTTATCGAAACTTTACGTAGGTCGGAACTAAAACGATTTAATTACTTTTTCTATTAAATTTTCAATGCATACGTAGGCTTTTAGGTAGACTATTATCACTAAAATGATTTAGTGAGTTATTAAATTCAGCACTTTGCTAAAATACCCGAAAGCGAAAATCAACTAACTCCAAATAGTGACTTCTCACTCCTTACTGTTAAATTATTTTGTAAAATACTACCAAAGTGAAAAATCATTGTTTCAACATAATGATTTCTTCTCTAATAAAAATGGATTAAAAGACCTATTGTGAATAATACTTAAAATGTTTTAGTTATTATTTTTGTACCTTCGACGAGCATCCTTACATTTAGGTAGGATCGCTTGCGAGTTAGTGATTTTGTCGCGGCTAGAGAGACGAGCGCGGCACGTGGTGACTTTAATTCTCGGCACTGACCACTTGCGTTTTTGAGTATTATTTTGTGCACTTTGTAAAAATGAGTCGTGCAAAGTTTATTATTGATTTATTAAATCAAAACGAAAAAGCTATTGTAGAGGTAAGTGTTTTTTGGAATCATATTTTATAGTTATCTCTTGGTCTTATGAGGGATCGACGAGAACTATGTGTGCAGACTCCAACCTCTATGAGGGAATACCGATGGCTCAATGAACAGATCTCCAAGTGCAGGCGACGCGATTTGCGATAATCTACATTTTAACAAAAAAATAACCAACTTCAAATGAAGTACATTGTACTTTTGACATAGATACCATTGTCAGATCTCGCTCAAATTTATGTGGGACTACACGACAAGCACCAGCTTTCAATTAAAAAAAGAATCATCGAAATCGGTTGGCCCGATATTGAGTTATTCGTCCATTTATCGCGCACATACTTAATGCAAATTTAAGATTTATATGATTTCGACATAGATGCCATTGTCAGATCTCGTTCAAATTTATGTGGAACCACACGACAAGCACCAGCTTTCGATTAAAATAAAAATCATCCAAATCGGTTCACCCAGTCTAAAGTTCTGAGGTAACAAACATAAAAAAACAGTCGAATTGAGAACCTCCTCCTTTTTTTGAAGTCGGTTAAAAACACAACGCAAATCGTGTAAAAAGCACTATTGAGCGAAACCAGGGCTCAAAAGTGTTCGCCAGGGATCTGTCTATTGGGCAAAGTCAGCTTACGAGGTTGAAGACCGAGTCCAGCACCATGGTTTCGTCGAAACCCGAAGTTCTGAGGGAGACTGAGAGATACTATGGATGGACGGTTGTATGCCTCCTCTCAAGCTCCACCTCCTCGCGAGGAGAGCGACAAGCGAGCTAAACTGACCCGACACTACACCAAAGATATCCCGGACGTTAGCCTGTATGAGATTAGAGAGGCTCTCAAACATCTTAAAAACAACAAAGCACCGGGAGATGACGGAATCACAACCGAGCTTCTGAGATCTGGAGGGAAACCCCTTCTAGTGGCGCTCCAAAAACTGTTCGATTCCGTCTTCTGCCGTTCGAGCAGAAGTGTGGTGACGCTGTTCTTCAAGAAGGGCGATAAAGCACACAGGCTTGACGACTTCCACGCTTGACAGCCTCCCGAACAAGCAAGATTCCGAAAAGGCTACAGCACCATAGACCATATACACAAACTGCGGCAGATTATACAAAAGACCGAGGAGTATAACTTGAAGAACTATAAGAAAGCCTTTGATTCTATCGAGACCTGGGCGGTACTAAATTCTCTCCAGCGGTGCCGGATCGACTATCGGTATATCGAGGTGTTGAAATGTTTGAACTCATCTGCCACCATGTCCGTCAGAGTACACGACACAGCAACGAATCCCATCCAATTGCAGAGAGGTGTCAGACAA
This sequence comes from Thymelicus lineola, assembly GCA_963932265.1. Taxonomy (NCBI): domain Eukaryota; kingdom Metazoa; phylum Arthropoda; class Insecta; order Lepidoptera; family Hesperiidae; genus Thymelicus; species Thymelicus lineola. Next base: position 11,384,431 of record OZ010681.1, on the reverse strand, counting down.
GAGGATGTCATATCCCCAAAACTGTGTACCGCTGCGTTGGAAGACGTGTTCAAGCTGATGGAGTGGAAACGACGTGGCATTAACATAAACGGCGAATACATCACACACCTGCGATATGCCGACATATAGTCATCCTGACGGGTTCCCTGGAAGAACTTAGTACAATGCTTGGGGACTTGAACAGCGCCTCACAACGGGTGGGTCTTAAGATGAACATGGACAAGAGGAAAATCATGTCGAATGTCCATGTCACGCCCGTACCGGTTGTTGTGACGGCGCTGCTGTCGAAGTTGAAGACGAATACAATTACCTGGGTCAAGTGATCCAGATGGGTAAGTCTAACTTCGAGAAAGAAGTACTCGTAGAAACCAACTCGGATGGGCTGCGTTCGGGAAACTGCGTCATATCTTGTCATCCAAAACACTACCTCAGTGCCTGAAGTCGAAGATGTTCGAGCAATGTGTGTTGCCAGTGATGACATACGAATCCGAGACGTGGTGCTTTAATATTGGCCTAATCCACAAGTTATGCTCGGTATTTCTCTACGTGATCGCATCAGAAATGAGGAGATCCGTAGACGAACAAGGGTAACCGACATAGCTCAAAGAATTAGCCGGCTGAAGTGGCAATGGGCTAGCCACATAGTGCGAAGGACCGATAACCGTTGGGGAAGAAAGGTCCTCGAATAGCGCCCACGTCTCGGAAAAAGGAGCATAGGACGCCCCCCGACCAGGTGGACTGACGACCTGAAGAAGACAGCGGGCATCCGCTGGATTCAGAAGGCTCAGGACCGGTCAGAGTGGCGCAAGTTAGGGGAGGCCTATGTCCAGCAGTGGACCTCCAAGGGCTGATGGATGGATGGATACTTTATATTTTAGTTTAGTATTTTGATGTTGTCTTCTGCAGGTGAAAATTATATACCTACTTAAGAATACAAATAAATATCTAATAATATTATTTTATAGGAATCTGCTCATTTGACGACTTCACGAGATCTGTTATAGAAAGTAATTATTAAGTATGGTGCCTATTATTTGGGTAGCAGGTACTAAACTTTGTTTTTGTCGCATCGATTGTTTGCTTTTTTGTGTCGTTTATTTTTAATGCTTAAGTTATCTTAAAGCAATGGTTACACTTGGTTACATTAAAAGTTATGTATTTTTTATATATTTATTACATATATTAAATTTATTATTATCAAAACAAATCTTACCACCCAAATTTCGAATCTTAAGATACTAGGTATTATTTACAATGCACATTTCGTACGTCTAGCACTAAGTTCCAATTTACATAACTAGAGGTGGTTTTCTTAAAAATAATTTAGAACAGAGTGAAAGATCACTAACTAAGGGCGAAAATTAACTAACTCCTAACTAACACAGACATTCTATTGAGAACAAATAATTAATTTGCGTTTTTTAGGGTATTTTATATTTTCTCATTAACTACTCGATTTTCACTTGTTACAGTTAGTATAATATTAATTTGATTAAAGTTCCTTCAAAATAAAACTAAAAACATAGAGACATGTTATGACATATTAAAGTTATGGCGATTTATATATTTCAAAACTTTAACCCTCAATATCTCAAAACACGTTTTTTGCACTTAATGACTTTTCGCTCTACGGGGACGATTTGTTCTTCTCCAGCGTAATGTCCAAGAAGCCTTCAATTCTTCCAGGGGTCTTGAATATGCTCTGCTCTAGAACCAAGCTAATTTATCTCGAGATATTTTTTTAAAGATGCTGAACGAGAACGTTTGCTGGTTTGACATCCTGGAATAAAAGTTCAGTCCTATTCAAAGACAGTCTTAGAAGAATCATATTAAAATATTTTAATATTACTTCCATAAGTTGGGAATACTTTTTAGAAATACTTTTTAAGGGACATTATGATTCTCGAAGCCGCTTAGGTACTTGCCCGAAGATTAACTCGTGCGGTGCAGGCCCACTATAGACTTATTATTATTTTTAAGACTTAGCTACTAGCTTTTTAACAAAACCATTTAAGCTACATCACATACATCAATCAAACAAAATTATAAGTTGATTTAAGTCATATTATTTACGTAATAAGGTGTAATTTAAGTTATGATTGTAATTGTGAGGGTTCCCACCGGGCGCATATGGGGGCCCACATGTTTTTAGATAAGTATAATTATGTCTGTTCGTCTGTCAATGGTATAATGAGAGTTCATCTGTTATGACTGTTATGAAGATTATGGAATATGAATCGAAATCTACTTACAGCTAGTCTCCTCTCATGCGAGGGATCCAAGCCAGTAGCCAATAGTTCTCTATATTGGCATCACATATCTTTGAAAACATAATGAAGAATTATTTTTCAGGTTTTCTCCACGTTTTCCTTTACCCAAGAAAGTAGTAATTACCTAATTTACGCACGTAATTACCTGACGGTGTAACAATATAACACATTTAAAAATATGCGTTGACTACAGGATTCAAACCCAGATTCCTCTGTTCACAAGACAACAAAGTCACAAGTTACAACAAAGACGTATCGTAATGTGGAAATACCATATTGGTTACATCGGATGTAAAGAAAGAAATATCTGTTCACTAGAATGCAATAAGTGGTTGGCAAGGTTTTGTCTCGTTGATCTACACAAGGCAAATAACGTTAACACCTCGTAATTATTACCATTAATTATAAAAATGAGAAAATAAATCTAAAAACGCAATTGCAGCGCCTTCATGAAGGTTACACCATAACACTTATCTAAGAACAATCGCTAATCACGATGTTCATACAGAAAACGTATCTGAATCAAACTAGCCGTTTCAAGAAAAATGGCAACATTCGTGTGCACATACAAACAACCTCTCAGGTCAAACACCTGCGGGCCTGTTATGAACTTTTATAAAACCATTCATGTTCCAGGCAATTCATTTAACGGGCTTTGAAAGACGTATGATTGACTAAAAAGTGTCACGTGACCGCTTTGGTAATACGAATTTGACGTTTGCACTAGAACATGGCTGGAATTAAGAGTTCATAATACACCGCCCGCTCCGTTCTGTCGAGGGTAAAATACGTGTCAAGTTGCGGCTTTGGTAAGAACCACGGGTAATAACTGTAAATAGTAAATCTTACTAATATTATAAATGTAAAATTTTGTATGGATGTTTGTTATTCTTTTAAGCAAAAAGTACTCTACGGAACATGATCTGGAATAAGACATACAGTATTTATCCCGGAAAACACGGACTAGGCCGCGCGCAGAGTGTACTTACCTGATTATAATCCAATAAAAAAATAATAGGCGCGATATGCTATTCGTCCATGCTATTGTCAGATCTCGCTCTAAGTGGGACTACATGACAAGCACCAGCTTTCGATTAAAAAAAATCATCTAAATCGGTTCACCCAATCGAAAGTTCTGACGTTACAAACATAAAAAAATATATTCGAATTGAGAACTTCCTCCTTTTTTTGAAGTCGGTTAAAAATGAGTGACTTTCAGGTGCGGACAATGTTCCTGCGATAACAAGCCCAAGTGACGACGGTTTAACTGATAAAAGTGGCAAAACAATTTTCTCTACACAATTTTATTAGTTAACGAGCATAATGCTCATCTTTAATTTATTTATAACTCACAGCTCATAAGGTCATTGTCAACTGCATTGAGGTCGACTCTTGACGGTTGTACAAAGGCATCCTAGCTATGCGGTAGGTCATCTACCAACTACCAACTGACTCGATCACATAGATAAGACCTAATTAAATGAGTAATTGACGATTAAAAATAACTATGTTACTAAATAGTCTTAGTTAGTTATATATACTATTAGATAGGAGTACTTAGCACTTTATTGGCCAAGGAAAAATCTTTATGAGGAATCTTTGTGCACTTGTAAGTTTTGCGTAATTCGTTAACGTACCTATGTGAAGACTTAATCTGAAGTTACTCAATAGTTAGAGACGGATGGTAGGTGGTGGTAGGTGGCCGACCCAAGGATATCTGACACTAAGAAATAAGCCAATAAGAAAGTGGTAATGACCGACTAAAGAGCACGGTTCTCTTCTCTTAAAGCGTATTCTACCACGCTGCTCCAGTGCGGATTGGTTGAGGAGTTAGTAGCCAATCCAAGTGACAGGTCACAAGTTGTGGCTCGAAGGCTTCCGACATGGCTTAACAACTGACCGACGGCTTTATGTGCTCTCACATACACGGTAGCGCTCGCTCCAGCAAATCGTAAATTTTCACCATGTTAAATCCAACTAGCTTGAATTGAGGAGAGATGTAGACTCTCTATACGTATTCTAGGTCTAGTGGCAGTAGTTCGGCTATTAGTCCGGCCAACCGAACTAATGCTACTTTTTAGTGTCAGTAGTTCGGTTAGTCCGGTTAACCGAACTACTGACACTTTTTAGTGGCACTTCACGCCTAAGCACAGGTTGATGCTCTATAAGGCGCAAATTCGACTACACATGGAGTACTGCTCCCACCTTTGGGCCGAAGCCCCAGCTGGCCAAGTGCATCCGTTCAACCGAATTCAACGGCGAGCTATTCGTCTTGTCGACGATCCCAAGCTTACAGACGGATTAGAATCGCTTGAGTTGAGGAGAGATGTAGGCTCTCTCTGTATATTCTACCGAGAGATGTAGGCTCTCTCTGTATATTCTACCGTCTGTATAATGATGGGGAATGTTCTGAAGAACTGTTTGGCTTAATACCTGCAGTTAATTTTCGTCACCGCACATTACGTACCAGGTTCCACCAACACTACCTGTGCCTCTAGCCAAGACACCTTTCTACAATTGCTTACGCTTGAAAAATGTATGGAGCGAACGATAAGTCACGTGATCTAAACGAACGAATAGAAAAGTCGTAGCCAAATACACAAGGTTATCGAAGCGTTCGAGCGGATACGATAGAACTAATCGTTTCTACAGTGTCGTTCGCTAAATGCTAGCCAAGTTGCCCGTTGTGACATTCGCTTACGATTGTAAGCGTCGAATGTTTACGCTTATCAATCGATCGACAGAACCCAGTAGAAAGCCAAGCGTTTCTACACTGAAAAAAGGCGTCTCTTGATTCAGCTTACAATTTTACAATATTTACTATTTTATGTAATAACAATAAATTATTTTAAACTATTATAGAGACAAAAAATGGTCTATTTATAAAGCTTGGGGCCACTTAAGTGTTTCTCAAGTGGATTGCCTATCGCGTCTTGCGTCATTGTTTATGTTTCAAATGCCTCAATGCTATCGAGATTTAAATAGTAGAGGACGATTTTTACAAATCAATAGTTTACATACGTTTCCATAAACTCTATTATGGCCGGTTTCTGAGGTCTTTTTGACGGGAGTTTGTCTATTCAATAACGCTAACGGGTCGATAACTTCCGAAAAACGTTTCTGAGCACTGCGATAATAGATAAACTCCGTTTGAACCAAGATTAACTTATCTAACCATAGATGGCCGTTTATCGGGTCCATTACTATTTGACGTTTCATTTTAACATTTCGTTGACATATTATGACAAATTACAACAATTTTAGGTTATTTGTGTGTGCCATGCCATAGAACATATTTAATTAAATACCCTCAGTAAATACCATTGATTTTTATTGTTAGAGAAGTGAACATTACTTAAAATAGATGAATACGAGTAGCTCATCAGATTCGGATATGGAATTTTTCGAGTTTATTGCAAATATTTCAGTACCCAGAAACTTAAGGCGTAGGAGAAATCCTTTTGAAATGTTTACGGACCAAGAATTTAAAATGAGATATCGATTTGATAAGAATACTGTGATACACTTACGTGATGTTATTAGTCCTGCACTAGCTCCCGTTACGCATCGAAAATTTACATTGTCCGTGTTGGAACAAATTTTCATCGCGTTACGATTTTATGCTACAGGTACTTTCCAAGTAGTCATTGGTGATGACATAAACGTTCACAAAACTACTGTTTCAAGAGTGGTTTATAAAGTAAGCAGGGAAATTGCAAAGTTAGCTAGGAGTTATATACAGATGCCAAACGTTGAGGACCTGAGGGAAGTCAAAGCACAATTTTTCAACATTGGTGGATTTCCGAATGTTATTGGTTGTATAGATGGATCACACATACCAATACAATCTCCTGGGGGTGAGCAAGCAGAGTTATTTAGAAATAGAAAAGGGTTCTTTTCTATTAATGTGCAAATTGTGTGTGATGCAAAGTTACAGATCAGAAACATAGATGCCCGTTGGCATGGATCAACCCACGACAGTACAGTATATCACAACTCATTCTTGCGAGCACGTTTAGAGAATAATGAGATAGATGGACACCTTCTGGGAGACAGTGCTTATCGATGTAGTAGGTACATGATGACCCCATTTCTAAATCCACAAACAAACTCAGAGAAACATTACAACGATGCACAAATTAAAACGAGGAACACAGTTGAGAGGACATTTGGTGTGTGGAAAAGAAGGTTTGCATGTCTCTCTCAAAAATTGAGATTGAAACTTGATCACACTGTAGCTGTAATTGTCGCAACAGCTGTTTTACATAATATAGCTTTACAACAGAATGACACTGTGATGATGATTGATGATGAATCTGTACTCGAAGATTTTGTAGAAATTGTTGAAGAACAGATTTTATCTGAAGGAAATCATTTTCGTAGATTGTTAGTGGAACAATACTTTAGGTTGGTAAAGTTTTATCTTGTCTTACAGTATATAAAATTCTCGTGTCTAAATAATTATGTTGCGAACACAATAATAGTCAAACATTAAACTATTATATATTTTTATTGTACATCAAATTAGAAATATATTAAAATTAATAATCCTGAATATCAAGGAACAAACATGAGAGATCAATTGGCAACTTACACTTGTTAATAAAATTAAACTGAAAAACATTGCATATAATAATGACTCATAAGTTAATTTTTTTTTTTTTTTTAATTCTAGGTCTAGTTTAGCACTTTCTAATAGAACTCTTTTTAATTCAATATCTATATCCAATAAAATATTAGTTTTCTCTAATTTTTCATGTGCTTCTTGTCGTTGTATTTCAAATATTTCTAACCGTTTAGCCATTATAACATCTTCATTTATTGCCTTCTGATTTTTTCTCTTTATTATTGCAGAACTGAGACTAATTATGTTTTTCTTTTTTATTTCAGTTAAGGACGACTTCCTTATTTTCGGTGTGCTTTCGATATTCTTCACAAGTGGCGAAACTGGTTCTCTGGTACATACAACTTTTTTGGAAGTTGACTGGGTATCGGACACCAAATCTTCATTTGCCTCCAATACTAGGACAAAATCTTCCTGTGTCACTTGACTTGGAACTTGTGTGGCTGTACTTGCCTGAATATCTGTTATAAATTAATAATAAGTTGGTTAATATTATATAATATTTATTACAATCTGTGAGATATTTAATTGATACTATTATACTAGAAGTACTAGAGTATGTTTATAGTTTTTATTTCACATTTTTTTCATCCTTTCCAACAATGAGTTAAAATATTAAAACTTACCCAAATCATAATATGGCGCTGATGAGTCAAATTCATTAGGCAAGGGTTTAAATTGGGGTGTTAATAAGGCCACAACTTTTTCATCAACTGTAGTTGTCTTTGGACAAAATGATCCACCTCCTGTCTTGTACATCTCAGACTGAAATTAAAAATGAATGTTGCATTAATATTGATGACATAATGAATAGTTATTACTGCATAATAGAATTATCGTTCAGCCTACCTTATCATCGCTCATATTTTTTCTCGCTTTTTTCTTTAAATTGTCGTACAATGCGCGTAACTGTTTTTCAGTCCGAAGTCCAGTTTCCGACACAGAATTGTATTTAGTTGTCAGCGCCATCCAAGCTTGTTTTTTAGCCTCTACAGTAGTCCCGTCTGTCTTTTTATTATCAATTATGGAGACGAACTCTTTGGCTACTTCAATAAGAAGCATCTTTTCCCTTTCACTAAAATTTTTACAGCGTTTTACAGATTCCATTATTTAGAAAACGAAACTATGTTAAATACTACCAAAGCAAAATGCGCAAAATTAACATAATATGAAATTCAAATACCAAAACAAGACGTGTGGTGTTTGACAATGACAAGACGTTTGACTTTGCTTTTAAATTGTATTGTTGAATTTGACAACGATGAACAGACGCTACTAAATACCAAATTACAATATTTTTTAATTAAACAAGATGTTACTACATATTTACTTCTAAAAAATAAATACAATTAGTCAAAACGACAAAATAAAATTATAATATCTGTTTAAAACTTATCTTTTCATTATCTTTTGAAGAGAGCCATCTAGTAGCAGTTTTAGATACTCGTTATCGGATTCATAGTTATTGAAAGGCTCCTCGCGTGCTCAGAAACCCAGTGACAGTTAACAAATATATAACTTAAGTTTAACTTTATTGATTCAATAGCTGTTGATAGTTTAGCTGGAGACTTCAGAAACCGGCCATTAGAGCTGCAAACTTCTGCGGGCTTGCTCGTGCTCTAAATTGAATCCTAAAAAGATATCGCATAATCTAATTGTTTCTATATGTAGTGATTGTGAAACTTTACATAACTTAAATTACATGTTACACTGTATAAATCATGGTAATATAATAATAAAGATACACTACCTTAAAACACTAGTTTATAATATACACATTTTACACTGTAACTTCGAATTTTTAAACTTTGCTTTGCTTTCTATTCGCGCACAATGTTTACACATTCCGTCACAGTCGACACGAGGGAACTGGCGGTGACGTAATGTGACGCGGTCAGCGGTCTCCGCTTGACATTTGATAACATAAACAACGCTAACCATAAACTATACCCATGGTTTTTTCTCTCGACACTTTAGAATGAACGTCCGACATTATCATGTGCTCTTGGCTACCAAGTTATCGCTTTCTACAATCGCGAACACAAACGCGTAAGTTATGGTAGAAAGAGATTAGAAACGAAGCGTTTGTGTCTTGGCTAGGCCCTCTGAATACCTAGCGTTCGTTCACAGTTCGGTGCTCACGTCATTTTCTACCTCGCACGTGTAAACTGTGGAACAAACTACCTGCATCGTTGTTCCCTCTAAGCTATGACATGGGGTCCTTCAAGAAGCGGGTCTATCGTCATCTTCTTGGCCAGCAACGCGTTGGTGATGCCCCCGGTGTTACTAATGTCAATGGGCGGCGGTGATTACTTACCATCAGGTGACCCGTCTGCTCGTTTCCTGCTCAAAGTATAAAAAAAAACATTTATCTGGAAGCATTCGACTCCTTTCTTCGTCCAACAGAAATACTTTAAGCCTTAATACTTCGAGCTAATCCAATTACTGGCATTTTTCCTGTGAGTAATGATATTAGCTCACTGGCTCAAGTCATAATAAATAGGCTAAGCTGTGAACACTTACAACTTGTCAATATTATACGTAAGCATTACACAAAAACTAGGTCTTCTTGAACGGATTATAGAGCCTAGACTAGCATTCCTATTCTATGACGTAACAAGGTGTAATAGCTTTTTCAATGTCCCTGGCAATAGTTTTGTAGTTTCTGTGCCGTAATTATCTCATCATCCTTTTAGTATATTATTATAAATGTGAAAGTTTGTGAAGATGTTCGGATTCCTCAATCACGACACAACTACTACACCGATTTGGCTGAAATGTAAATGTAATGAAATGGAGATAGGCTGTACCCTGAATTAACACATAGGCTACTTTTATCCTGGAAATCTTCAGGGTTCCTGCGAGATTTGTAAAAAATCGGTATTCACACGCGCGAAGCCACGGCCATCATTTATTTATTTATTTATCATCTAATATTATGTACCCTAATCCATCATTCTACTTATAGGTGCACTTTTTATGTGGTTCTATAAATCTAAATTAATTAATTAAAATTCCGTTTCGAAACCACTCTACCGTGGGTGAAGCCGCAGGCAAAAGCTACTTAGTTCTTATAAAAATATTAATAAAAAAAAATCATATTCTGAACTACGATTGTCGACCTGATGCATGAACATACACAAATGAGGCACGACACCCTTGACTACGTAACAAAAGTTATATGACACGACAGCCCCTGCCGGGATCGAACCTGGTATCCCGTAGGCAAATATCACTACCAATTTTTCTACAAGGTCAGACATACACTGATCGATTACTCTTGCAATCCACACAAGTACCTTAAATTTACAAAACAAACATACTACCGTACCATCGATGAATGATAACACAACATACAAACCGACGGCACGCCCACGCTGCTATACGTACAAATTTGGCAAGCTGACCATTGCGAAGTACGTGACTCATCATTATCACACCTTGAATCCTTCGTATGATATGATGGAATAGTTTTATTAATTGGTAACAAATAAGCCATCACTATAACATACCTATATTAGTCGCAGTATCTCGCTGCACACGTTGATGTATAAAATTCTTGACAAAAAATAACCGACTTCAAAATTTGGGATAACTCAAAAACTACTTGTCAGATCTCGCTCAAATTTAAGTTGAACCACATGACAAGCACCAGCTTTCGATTAAAAAAAGAATCATCAAAATGGGTTCAACCAATCGAAAGTTCTGGGGTAAGAAACATAAAAAATACAGTCGAATTAAAAACCTCCTTTTTTTGAAGTCGGTTAAAAACCACAACAAAGTAGCACGAACAAACAAACGCGTCGATTAATCTGCCGTTTGTTCACTCTTCAGTTAGCACAAATTATATGTCACAATTACGTGTTTTTTTCCCTTCCTCCGCGTATAAGGTTCGTGGGTGTTTATGGCCACCATATTTGTCCACGGCTGTTATATCATGTAATAATGGCCCTTCTAGTGACCTTCAGGGATTTATGACTTTACCTTGAAAATCATTCTCCAGCCGTACGAAATTATTTAACTTTGAATGAGCTTGAGTTTTGGTTTAATAATAGGAGAGCTTCAAATCATTTTGTATGGGTTTTTATATTTATACTCAACTCATTGCACTTGACAAGTACCAATGAAACGAAATGAAAACACTTTATTGCACTTATAAAAGGTGCAATAGACGCGCTTAATGCTAACACAGCATTTCCAACCAACCAACGGCGATGAGGAAACTAAGAAGATGAGATTTTTGCGGTGTAAAAAATTCAAATTAATATAATTTCGTCATAGCTCCCAAACAAACCAACAAACTATCAAACATTTATTTTACTTATAAGTACAGGGGTCGGTATTTGTGAACGTGTTACCAAAAAAATGCAATAATTTTGTCAAATTCTCAAAATTTCCGATTTTAAAACGATTGAACCATTAATGGACAGTAGACACCTCGTTTTGTTTGCGCAGCGGTATTTCCACGTAGGAAATCATATTCGAAAATTTTACGAATTTTCAGTTTATCCATGGCGCCAAAAACTACCACAATTTTACAAAAACAAAACACTATCGAAAAACTGGCTGAATTTTAAATTAAAATTACACATAGTTAAATCTGAAAACGCTGGTTATAAAATCTCAAATATCATAGGTTAAAATCTATGATTAGCGCCACAGGTCTCATACCAATGATATAGTGAATTCCTGCTGTTTGTCTTTGCCTCTTTTCCTGCTTATTTCAGACGGCTTCATCTATTTAAATTTCACCTATTAGTAGATATATCTTAGTACCTTACCTACCGTCTATATATGTACCTTAGTACCTACTTAATACTACTTAAGAGAAGTGCTCTACGATCGCTGCAGACTCCTAAAACGCTATGCCATCAACCTCTGTTTCAACTCAACATAAAAAGTTTAAGGAATTCATGAATCATGCCCACAAACGTCTCAGAACCGGCTACCGAATGTCATAGTGTTTATTATTCATTACAAAGCGGCTAGATGATCGCGATTACTTCACAGTTACTTCTGGGAATCGAACCCGTATCATGGCTACGTGTTTTGATTAAACATACTTTTAGGCAAGATAGAATAATTAATCTAACCGTAAAACGGTTAACTTGTACTAAGAATAAAAATAAAACCATTAAAGTTGTAGCAAAAAATGTTTTCGTTGTTTGGATAGGTGGATACTAGCCCAAACTAGGATTCCCTGTGTCGTGAGTCGTGGGTATATTCTATAAAATTATGTATTAGTTTACATAATTTATCTATCTATAATAATATGTATTTAGTTTGTGTTTGAGTGTTTTGTAAATTAAACATAATAACAATAAGTACCATTAACTATATTTAACCCATTATGGTTAATTAAAAACAACGGGATTCCCTTTAAGTTTGATCTGTGAAATTAATCTATCGTGCTGAAATAAGCCGCTATTTTAAGAAGCTCATATCAAGCTTTTAATCATAAACATTTATGCAAACATTTTATAAGTCCCAAATTACCGGTCCAGAAAATGCTATCGGATAATTTATCAGCGGTCCCTCTGGGTTGCAAAACGCCAAAGAATGCCAGCGTCGCCCACAGCCCACAAAAACTCGGCCCACCCGTGGGCGTACGTCTCTTCGGATTCGGACTGAGCAACTGTTTTGGCGTTCGGTAGTGAAATATTGTGTCCACTTAGTCTAGTTCTGCGGGAATTAACTTTTTACGGGATTGGATTATTATCCACGGGATCAACTTTTCAACGGAAACAAAAGATAAACGTGTGTGTGTGTGTGTGTGTGTTGTAGCTCGATCGGAACAGATTTTTTGGTTGATTTGTAAGGGCATAACGTATCTATAGTTTAAACACTAAAACTAAAAGCACCCACTAAACACTAAAAGCACCCACTAAACACTAAAAGCACCCACATTTTGTGTTTCTTTAAGACACGTTTCCAGGTTCGTTATCAGGTTTCATGATCATTGACCATAAATATATTGCTTAGAGCCACAAATCTGACTGCTTGCGAATTGAGACAGTGTAGAACTCTAGATTATAGTTCACTCTGAAGAAGGCAAAAAACTAAGTCATGAACCCAAACGCTTTAAACCGCTTGCTCTCCAAAACTGCGACCGAGACACAAAAAGACTTTTAGGATATAAAAAGACCCACAGTTCATGCATCTCAAGAAATTAAAGTTCTACGGAACTCTCACGCTAACTCAACTCTTACACTTAACAGTGTTTACTTTACTTCACCATATTAGCGTATAATTGCGGCAACAAGGCCCTCGAAACAGTTCGTTTCCTCGCGAAACTGCCGTTTCGGCTGACGACGACGCGACGCTGTAAACACGGTAATGGGGCTGATTCATGCCGGTCTACCGTCAACCAAGTAGTTCAAGATCAAAAGGTTGACTTTTTAAACGCCTGCACAAATTATGTTTTATATTGCATTCATTATACTTAGCTTTTTATTTAACTGACGACTCCTGCTGGCACTGGAGTGTAGGTACCACATGACTAAGGACCCAGGAGATTGATCTCAGTATATAGTTTCTAGTTGTTGTCACAGTATCTAGTTGTTCCAGATGAATCAAATTAGTGTGAAGTTCTGGCTGCCAATGGATAATTAAAATATTCCAATGCAAACCAATTGAATTGAGCCCTTGTTCTCTATCTACCTCGTAAGACTAGTCCCCTACATTGTGAGAGATGAACTGAGCCCAAAATGGGATACTTTACCAGTTACCTATGAGTTGAGTTATGATGATAATGATGACATGACATTGTGTATTCACGCACTCAGCAAAAGCTGTAAAGCAGTCGTAGCTAAATTGGCCTGAATAGACAAAAATGTAGTCGTATGTAGGTCTATTATAGCCTAGGATTAGCAAACTCACCAGACATTTATCCGAGTTTTTGTAGTCTACTAACTAAAAATATAGTGTTCATAATATGGACACAATATTATATTAACAGATCCTAAACAGTCAATAGATTGCCTTTCGTAATTTATTTAAAGTTTTCGCCCAGCCGGCAGCCATCTTGATTCTTGATAAGCTTTTGCGCGCCCACGACCAGTTAAGCGTGGATTTTTTTATTGGACAAATCATTTACATATTTTTTGCACTTTGTTACATAAATAGGAAAAATATTAATTGTTTCGATGCAGTTTAGTGACTATTTTGACAGGAGTTAATTTATTAACAACTAGTAACCGATCTCGCTTCGCTTCGGTTTCCGTAGAACTCCCAATTTTTTAAATAAATATAGCCTATGTTACTTAGAAAGAAAAGAGCTTTTTATTAGTGAAAAAAATGTTTGAAATCGGTCCAGTAGTTTTCGAGTTTATCAATTACAAACAAACAACAAGTAAACAAACAAAAAATCAAAAATTTCCTCTTTAAAGTATTAGTTTAGATTATAAACTAATAAGAGTATAAAATTTGGTATAGTTCATTACTTTCATGGTAATAAATAATGAATTGGTAAACACTGATTAAAAAAAGAATCATCAAAATCGGTTCACCCAGTCGAAAGCTCTGAGGTAAAAAACATAAAAAAAATACAGTCGAAAACCTCCTCATTTTTTGAAGTCGGTTAAATAACAGACGGGCCCACGTGGCTACCGTCGCCTATGGACATGAGCAATTAATACTGAAGGACTCGCCAATGCAACTCTATTATATCTTTTTTGATATCTTTTTATTTGTAACAACAGAAGTGATAAGTTTTAAAATATTTACCGGTAGGTACTGCACGCTATCCTCTAGTACGCCGTAGTAAGACCTGAAAAAGAAGATTCTTTAATTACTCACAATTACTGGCAACAACGAACAACGTTTAAATTTATATTAGTAATGACATTTGTGGTATTAATACAAAGGGACTTAGGGTCGTAGACACCACTTTATAACAGAAGTTACAGCTGACCATTGCACGCGTGACAGACGTCTTTGAACCTTATTAATATTTACATAACAGTCATATATGGAGCCTTAGCGACATGTAATCGTAAATTGAGACAGACATTCAGGGCTCCCACACAAAACTGCGATGCGATGCGATGCGAATTCGCATCGCAGGAACTTGCGATGCGAATTTCTGCGATACGATTTAGTGCGGCAAACCGTTTGGTAGGGCGACCATTCCTTCAAGTGTAGTCAGCCGTACTGGACATGTTTTTAGGAAGCGTAAGATGGATCGCAAAAAGATTATTGCACTGCTGTTATTGTTAAATAGATATAAAAGAAAAAGAAGATTCTGGGTTCATCCATTTATTACGATTATGAACTCTGATGGGAACTATTTTACTCAAAAGTACTATGCGTTGAGAACTGAAGAAGATAATTTTTTTTATTATTTTAGAATGAGCATATCTTCATTTGAAGAGCTTTTGAGTTAATTTTTTTATAAACAAAGAAGGCGGCGGCGCAGGCGCCGCGCGTCTTTCTCTAAAGCTGTCTCAGAGCGGACTAAAATTGCCGTCACCAAAGATGACGTAATATCGCAGGAATGTGCGATGCGAAGCAGATCGGATATTCTTGCGGTGCGTTCGTGCGAATTCGCAGATATTTGCGATGCGATGCGAATTCGCGGTTTTGTGTGGGAGCCCTCAGAAATATGACACGATTGAGTTAAAGAACCAATGCATATGGCGTCATTGGACGTAACTAGTATCAGTTGGAATTGTGACGTGCGTTAAGTCATTCCAAGTTCGTTTTTATTGTTCCGTAGTCAAAATCGTTATATTTTTGTCATTTTCGCCCGCCCCTGTCCGTGCGTAACTTAGCTGAGATACTAGAGAGCTGCAATTTCGCATGGGTATACAAATTTGTCACTTATTCATAGATTTTTTTATAGTCTGAAAAGAGCAGACGAAAAAGCATACGGGCCACCTGATGGTAAGTAGTTACCGTCGCCTATGGACATGAGTAATACCAAAGGAATCGCCAATGCAACGCCGGCCTTGAAGGAGAACTCTATTTACACCTTTTTTGAAGAACCCCATGTCATAGCGCTCCGGGAATACCTCAGAAGGAAGCTCATTCCACAGTTTGCACACGTGGCAAAAAAGTTCGTGAAAATCAAACTGTAGAAGTTTTCCACAAGTCCAATGGGTGTGGATGGGACTTCAATCCTCGGCGAGTGGTGCAATGATGAAAAGGAGACGTAGGCATCAAGTCGAACAATTCCTTTTAGCTTAATGTTTTTATTTTAACAGGAATAAACACAAAGCAGGTACTTGCAAATAATTTATTTATCGAATTACAATATCGAAGTAACAGCTTAAGGAACTTCGTCTAGCGTTACGGCCGTTTCCAATAATAACAGCTGTAAGCTCCATTCCACAGATATCAAAATCAAAGTGCAAGAATAATTAATACTCTTGTAAAAATAGCCTTTAGCCGTATTGGGGCGGCTTATAATACTAACCCCAATCCCACGCCGGATGAGTGTCGTAAGAGGCGACTAAATCCGACCCGCTGGTGGTAGGGATAGCACCCTTGAGCATGAGTCAGCCGCCAAACGACTAATGAGACTCGTCGTGTTCCTGCTTGAGAGCCAGTTCTTTCTTCTTTTTTCTTTCTTCTTTTTCTTCAGCCTTTCTTGGCCGGCAACGCATCAGTGATGCCTTTAGTGTTGCTGATGTCCATGGGCGACAATAGCCACTTACCATCAGGTATATCGTCAGCTCGTTTGCCGGCTATTTCCATAAAAAAAACTATAAATTAAAATAAATTTAATTAATTAAGTATTATAAAATAACCATTCATCCATGAATAGGTATTCATAAACATGTACTACATCCATCTCTCAGTTTCCTATCCATATTAAATGAAACGCAAAACTGTTTGATTCATACGAAATAAATACGATTTAAAAACAACACATGGTGGGATTCTAATCTATAGACGTAATGGAGGGTATAAATCTTTCAATTAACTTAATTAAATGGGCACGTGTATGTTTCTTACGCAGATAGTGCTAGAGAGTTATAAGGTCATGTTGACTTATGATGATACTTCAAAAGGATTTTACTTTGGTAAATAAATCACAATCAAATCGTCATAATTATTTGTACAGATACTATATATTCCTATAACATATCGCACCTTCGGTGCAACAAAGACACAAATAGCCAAAACTGTAAAATTGAGTTAGTGCGCCAAATTGTCTATAAAACAAGCATTTTACGTGAAACTGTAGCAAAAACTATAAACAATTAATAGTATGTATATTTTTAACCTACTACAGATAGTAATCCAGTAATATGGAAATAAATACGAATGTGAAAAAATCTTAAAGTCGTCTCCTGTAAAATTACAAAAAAAGCTGTTGTGCCTTTGTTGCACCGAAGGTGCGTCATATTAAATAACTTCTTAAAGTGTTACTAGTGTGACACTTTGGATATTACTTCCATCGTCCTTAAATTTGATTCAATTGATTTTTTGTTAATTGGTATTAAAAATAATTAATTAATGAAATCACTTACCCATTTGCAGCTTTCAATTACAAAATTTAACATATTGATATGAACTTAAATCCCTCCATGCAATGAATCCCAGGCCATACACGAATCCTTGTTTCCATGGCCGTATACATTAACACAAGCCCCGTTGTCAGTTAATTTCAATAAAACGTGAGTACCTAATTGAACCGCTACATAAACAAATCCAGGCAAGTGACATCCCTCCAATGTCAGTACTTCCTGTACTAAGTGCATAAGCGATCTCTAAATTAGGATTTACGATTCCAATGACACGCCGTCAACTACATAGTACATACATACTCCGCGTACACCCGACCAATCAAGTCAGGTCGTATGAAATATCCATCTATCTAATACCTATAAACGAGCAATTCTTGTATATTATTTTCTGAATCTCGGAAACAGCTTCATCGATTTTCGTGAAATTGAGTATGCAGGGGGTTTCGAGGGTGATAAATTGATCTAGCTAGGATTCATTTTTAGAAAATGCTGTTTTATCCATGTTTTCAGGCAGTGAAAAACTGCTACAATAGACTCTTCCTGATATCTATTGGCGAGTACCAACACTAAAGCTACTTCAGTAGATGGCGTTGTTAAGCAACTATGTTATTATTTACTTGTCATCTGGGTACTTTAATTTATTAGTATGGTGAAAGGGTATTGATTTTCTTGACTATATTATACTCTATTTTATTATTAGCCTTCGGCTCGCGCTGTGCAATATCACCTCGAGTGTAATGACCAACATACCACACTTGTATCATAATGTACTATTAAAAAACAACCTTTTTAAATTTTGTGTTTATGCTGCCAACAGGATAAACTGCCGTGCAGTTAAGGAGTTTCCTCGGCTGGAGCTAATCCTGAGTTTATCATGAGTTTATCAGGTCAATATTATCATAAAAATGCATTGTTATCGGAACTTAATCGATTCGAGAAATTTCACCTCCATGCGATAAAAGAAAGTAGTTCTAATTCACCTTGCAAGATTTGACCCATGCTAACATACCTACAGCTTGTAAGAAACACGACTCTTTTTGCAGTGATTACCTTAATCTAAGGGGTACCTATGACAAGTGGTCTCATTGCAATCATTGAAGTACATATTATTACTAGCGTATAGAACCGACACCGCGAACACCATGTATGTCCCAATGCATTGGCGCCACGTGGCTTCAATCTTCAGTGGATTCGTTCGATTTTGAAAGGAGAACGGGGGATTAATTTTGAAAATCGAAACTCTCAGCGCCAGGACACATTTTGTTCGAGATGTCTGTTCTATGACATGATCTTCAATGATCTCGATCGATGTTTTAATTTGGCTCCATTCAGTGCCATACCTATAAGTAAGTCTTACATTTAATTAGCATAAGCACTTTTGTTTCTGCTGTACCGACTGCAATTAATAAATAAACCAACAGGATGCTACGCAAACACTTGAGTTTTAAATGAATATTAATTTATCGGAGTGTTTACGAGAACATCAGATTTATAGCGCTGGACGAAGGACAATTAATAAAAATGTTTACCGCATGTTTCTTAATCGGAACCACGTCGTAAAGGATTTTGGTCTATACAGCCTGGATTATTTACTGTGGAAACACCATATTTAGATAGGATGGGTGATAGTTCCATTTCATATGTGCTACGGTTTTTTTAGATAGCAATCGTTATCAAAAGATGGCTAAGTCCTGTTAGAGACGTATGGAATTAAAACTTCCCAAACTTGGGTTGACTAATTAATGGGTTGATAGTGATACACTTACTTATAACGGCTTTAAAATAGCCGAGCAGTTTTAATCGAGCATCACTGATGCGTTGGTGTTGTTGCTGGCTAGTATGGAACACGAAAAAAACATTTCACGGTCCAAAGCAATAATAATATATATTAAAAAGAGGCAGATATGTCATAAGCGCGCGCGTTGTGGGACTCAAAAAGTTCCCAATTAGGAACTCTTATTCAGATAGCGATGTAGTTTTGACGCGAGAGCGATAAAGATGTGCAATAAAGCAATAAAGCGTGCCTTGCTGATATCGGAACAGATTTTTCGGTTGATTTGTAAGGGCATAACGTATCTATATTTATTTAAACATCATTGTTCCAAAGTATAATCATGCTTTATACCTCTAAAAAAACATCTACTCTATTGAACAAGGTATTACGTTCGCTCTTTGTTTCGTTTAAGGGGTGACAGTAAAGGATAACTAATTAAAACAAAAAAAAAACAAAAAAATATCAAACTCTGTACAACAGCGATAGATTTCCGTTTATAGGTTTTTTTTTATGCTTTGAGCAGGCAAACGAGCAGACGGGTCACCTGATGGTAAGTGATCACCGCCGCCCATGGACATTAGCAACACCAGAGGCGTTACCAACGCGTTGCCGGCCAAGAAGATGACGATGACCCGCTTCTTGAAGGACCCCATGTCATAGCTTAGAGGGAACACCGATGCAGGTAGTTTGTTCCACAGTTTACACGTGCGAGGTAGAAAATGACGTGAGAACCGAACTGTAGACGAATGCCATGTATCCAGGTAGTGTTGGTGGAACCTGGTACGTGGTACGTATTATTAAAATTCAAAATGCTGGCGCCTTTATGTATCTGAATAATATATCACTTGCAATTACTATCAGAAGTGAGTTATAATCCGCCATCAATGGAATGTAGATCCTTCAGTTATTCCAGTTATCGCGGTTATAATGAACACAACAGTTCTCGGCACCTGTTGTTGTTGTCTGTCGGCCGCAGTCCCTATCTGCTTTCAATAGCTTATTTACATAAACTGCAGCTTATCGATCGCCAATTGTACTGGGTAGCGTCAGCAGAAAAATGAGACATGGGAATAATCATGAAGATTCAAACTTCGCATTATTAGGTTTAATGTCTAAGTATGTAAATTATAAATAAGATTATATCAATAAATTCAAATCTGGATTTTAAACTTGAAAAATTAAAAAAAAATCATCGGTCGGTATTAATTTGGGCGCGTACATACTATAGTAGCGAAGCATATTGCGCGCTCACTCGCACTAAGTCGCAATATGCTTCGCCCTGCCCGCACGCTTACATCAACGAGTGCAGTAAGATACTTCAACTACCATAATTATCTAGTATGCCATACGGTCTACGGAACATAAATCTCCAGAACCTTATCCACTAATGAAAAGGAATCTACTGAAATCTTTCGCACCCCGCACACGAAACCAAACGCCCATTGAAATTGTGCCCATTATTCAGAGAAAGAGAACGAGAGAGAGAGAGAGAGAGAGAGAGAGAGATTCAATAATCAGGTCAATTGATCAGGACCTTTGTAGGTGCAATGTCTGTTACGGAAAAAATATTTTCTTTCTGATATCAAAGTTCTCAGGATTGTATACCATATATACGAATATATATATACTTACTTAGGTGCAAACTGGTTTCAAGTTTTAATTCGCCGAATTCCAAACAATAACCCTAATAACAGTAATAACTATTACATAAATTACCCGCCTATATTCCTGACCGTACCACAACAATTCAATCGGATCCCGTACAGCTCACTGGCCTTTGATAACTCCTGATTTATGATACAATTTATACTACGCGTGTCTACACCACAAAACTATCTGGACTGTCTGTCGGTTTGTACAATGTACATACATAAATCATCGTTAAAATACTGAAAGTGTGTCCCGTTGGACACAACAGAGTTAGCAGGTGCAATTAGATCGACATTTTTTAATTAATTATAAATGCGATCTTGCATTTTACTTACTTCCAGGCAAGATAATCGAATTCTTAAGGTAAAAAAGTATTTTGGGCGTAAGGCGGGCCCAAAAAAATTTCACGGTACGTTCATAATTATGAGATCCTCCTAGAGCTTCTCAAACGCTTGCTACATCTAGGAGGAATTTTAGTGGGTAAAAGTTACTTTTGGACTATAAAAACAATTTCAATCAAGTTGAACATATTGAGATGATAGCATCCCAAAGACATTATTCACCACCATTCGAGGGCAGTAAGACAAATTAAAACTTGTGATTAGTTGCAAAGGGGATTATACTCAGTAATATTCTTACTAAATTTGGCATTTTGTAGAGGACACGTTTGTCGATTTAATGTTATCTTCGGTAAAAACTCTTAGGTAAATGAAAAATCCTTACGGCCTTTCATAATCCTTATTAAGGGTAAATATCCTTAGAGAGAAGCCGTGGTTTAACCTTATATTGTATGGTGGATTTATCGCCAATAAATTTCGTTATCTGCATAGGTATCGAGATTTATACAGCATATAATTATCCACTATTCTTTCGTCTATAATTGCCCATAGATTTATCGACAAGAATGGCGCCACCGATATCCATCAGAGCCCAAGTGCCAATTAAATGCTGTTGCAAGTCGATTAATGTAATCTGTTTTATTTTAATGGGGTACAGGTCAAATATGGTATCCAGTATTTCTAGTTAAGGACCTACGTTGTTAACTTGGATAGGAATTATTGCGTCTCCGTTACTGAAAAGAGCGTCAAAGTTCCACCTTTGAGTAGTAGACGACAAAGGAGCTGGCTCGTATGCCAGCTCATTGTAAGTAGTCACTTTCGCACAAATCCTAGGCGCCACCGCGTTTTCAGTAAAGAAGAAAGGAAGAAGAAGAAGAAAAGAACAGGCTGTAAATCCCCCAACCGGGACACGACGAGTCGTTTTGCAGCTGATTCAAGCAAGAGGGTGATAGCTACACGGGAAGGTAATATAAATAACATTTACCATCGCTGAATGTTAAGATTTCTCATAGATCCTATGGAACAAACTATCAAGCGTACATAAAATTTCATCTCTATTTTGTTAACTAACCGGCTTCCAAATTGAGCTTGACATACGGACGCACGATTATTTACATTCTGGTAATAAAATCTCTGTTTGTAATGCACCAGATTGCCATATTTCCACCCTATTCTGGGTACTAAAACAAAACGAACCCGGGACCGCGGGAGCGTCTAATGTTCCGAAATACATTGCAGCTGCGCGCCATCCCGCCTGCAAGGCGATACTATGTCAGGGCTGTCACACGTTTTTATTATTTTTTTACACTACCGTAATTCTTCAAAAAAATTTTTTTCAGCTTTTTTACAAAAAATAACTTAATGCACAATAACTTAATTAACTCCTTTTGCACCACTTAGTTTCAAGGGTACCTATATTAAATTGTAAATAAGTAATTCCACCTGATGGGCAGTGGCGATGAAGTCAAAGCTATTTTAATGCAGTAACTCAGTTATCCTTTTTACTCTCTCTTTCACGCTCAAATCAATTGTGGATTATTGAGTGAAAGTGAAATTTTGAGTTCTCTTGCTTTTGTAAATAATAATGTTATATACAAAATTTGTGTGTAATAAATTAAATCATTAGATATTTATAATATTTCACTTCCTACTAATATAATAAATGTAAAACTTTGTGAGGATGTATGATGGATGTCTGTTACTCTTTCACACAAAAATTTCTGGACGGATTTGATCTGTAATACTCGTAGCTTATAGGACATAGAGTACAGACATGGAATAGGCAACCCGCAGGCAGAGCGCTAGTAAAAAATAATGCTACGAGTAATTTAATAACAAACTACAAAATGGACAACCCTACATCACATGTGTGGGGGCCGTCGCGTGGCTGTGACGCGCCACTATATACGGGCGTCTTTTTACCACTCGTCAATAGAGTTAACATCTCCCATGCATTATATCATATCCCAATTCCCAACTTTGTATTTGTACATTTTAATGACATTATCTGAGACTAGCTCTTGCGAGCCCTCTTGCTTGAATCAGCCGCCAAAAGACTCGTCGTGTTCTTTTTCTTCTCTCTTTCTTGGCCGGTAAACCTACAGTAATGCCTTTGGTGTCGCAGATATCCATGGGTGACGATAGCCACTTTCCATCAGGTGGATCGTAAATATTTTGTCGACAATTGCCATTAAAAAAATCCTTAGGTGAAGCCTTGCCAAAGGCGGGCCTCTTACAACAGGGTGTCGTGATTCTAGGGAGAATGCATGAGATTGGTTGGGATCAGTATTAAAGCCGCTCCAGTACGACCAAAAATTTTCGGTTCTTTCAAAAAAAGGAATATGTGGTAACCCTACTTTCTTAATGCAGCTTTAGTGACGTCATGTTCGGTTACGCAATCTTCACATTACCGTAAGAAGATTTATTCGGGATCTCAATAAAATCAGTAATTCACTTAGAGTTAATTCTCGTATTTTACTTCATATTGTGAGACGACAACTTAATCTTGTAAGGCCCTGAAAGGTAAATACATTAGCGGCTCCTAGAGGGAAGGATAATGACAGCCTCTCTAATGTTGCGTCCACACGTATTAAGTAGATAAGTAGATAAGTAAATTTTAACTAAATTTTAAGTGAATAATTTTAAGTGCGTGTCTAAACGTAACAATTTAGTAAAGCTGTTAAGTAGATAAGTGCATTCAAAAATAAAGATGGAAGACCGAAAAGAACTCATGAATTCCATACTGAAATTTGTTATTAGTGAAACATTGAATGAAGTTAATAAGTTAAAAATAAAATACATACTTTGTAATAGCCTTGGTCCAATTGGACCAATGAAAGTGCCACTTATTGGTGTGCATATATACGACGTACTTAATTAATTTGGAGAAAGGATATTTTTTTGTAAACAGCGCAGTTCAAAATAAGACGTGTAACTTTCATAATTAATGTTGTACTAATAAAAATGCGTCCTGATTGTTTTATTCGGAATTTGGATAATTATACTTGCTTTTCTAAGTAGAAATTACATGTACCCTAGTTGGTAGTGAGAGCGACCCTGCCTGCGAAGTGATTAGATTCCCGGGTTCGATTCCCGGCCGGGGCAGATATTAAATTATGAGACAGTTAAATATTTGTACTCGGGTCATGGGTGTTATTGGGATGTGTTATATGTGTCATCTATGCCACCCGCAACACAGGTAAAAACCTACCGCGAGGGTGTGTATGTATAAGCGTATTACAAATAATCCAATTTTTTTTATGGAAATAGCCGGCAAACGAGCTGACGATCCACCTGATGGTAAGTAGCTATCGCCGCCCATGAACATCAGTAACACCAAAGGCATCACCGATGCGTTGCCGGCCAAGAAAGAAAGAAGAAAAAGAAGGAAAGAACTGGCTTTCAAGCCCCCAGCCGGAACACGAGTCGTTTGGCAGCTGACTCATGCTAGAGGGTGGTAGCTATCCAGGTGAACCCCTGGAGAAATAATAATAGTAATAATGGTATTAAAATCAATACTACGAGTACTAATATAATCCCTCCGAGGGCCCTACCACCAGCGGGCCGGATTTAGTCACATTTTACGACATCCTTCCGGCGTGGGATTCGGGTTAGTATTCTAAGCCGCCCCAATACGGCTGTATTTAATTTTAACAAAAAAATAACCGACTTCAAATGAAGTAAATCCAATAAAAAAAGAATCGTCGAAATCGGTTGGATATTGAGTTATTCGTCCATTTATCACGCACATACTTAATGCAAATTTAAGACATATGCTTTTGACATGGATGCCATAGTCAGATCTCGATCAAATTTATGTGGGACCATACGACAAGTACCAGCTTTCGATTAAAACAAAAATCATCAAAATCGGTTCATCCAGTCCAAAGTTCTGAGGTAACAAACATAAAAAAAAATACAGTCGAATTGAGAACCTCCACCTTTTTTTGAAGTCGGTTAAAAATTGGAATAGTTAGCAGCGTGTAGGTAGGTACAGACAGCTGAGCATAAAAATAAAAATTTGAAAAACCCCCCGTATCAGGCTACTGGTGGCCTGTATAAGTAAATATAAGCCCGCTCTTTAGTGATACCTTTTGAATCCAAAAAACTGCAATGAAATCGGCCTAGTAGTTTTCATAAAAACGGTAATATACATACATACAAACTAACAAACAAACAAACTTTAACCCCTAATGCATGTATATGCGGCGGTATCGCCTTCGTATCGTTCCGTCCGTCGTGGGTAAAAATTAAAATGAAAAAAGGGATAGATACCATATAGGAATAAAATAAGGCAGAATGTATGCAGTATGAGTATTGGTAGAAATTATAATACATTTTAAGAATTAAACATTAAAATAATAAAAATAAATTAAAATATTCATATAATATCTTAAATTAAAATAAATCTTGCATGTCCTTTGGTTTATTAAAAACTGATGATCAACAACGCAAAGAAGTTTACGACTTCCTCGTGACCTACTTAATTACTTAACCATTTTAGTAAATTTTAAGTAAAAAGTGCCCGTCCAAACGTGTTAAGTGATAAGCCCCGCCCACCTACTTAACAGAAAAATAGAAAAATTTCTAAATTACTTATTTACTTGTGTACTAAATTACTTATCTACTTATCTACTAAAATGTCCGTTCACACGTATTAATTCACTTAAAATTTACTTAAATTTTAGTTAACTACTTATCTACTTAATACGTGTGGACGGGACATAAGAGACAATAAATTAGAAGAATACTTTTTACATTATTTATTTTCCGGTATTACTCAAAACTATGTTGAAACAACATGGGTGAGCATATGCTCACCTAAATATGGGCCGCGTTGTAAGATTCAAATGTATGTAATGGGTTGTATCATGTGTGTCCCTGTTTATGTCCAAAACGGGACTTTTACGATGTTTATGGACAGGACAGGAAATGAGGTGATCCGTGGTCCGTTTCAAAAACGCAGTAAAAGTTTAAATACATAAACACCCTAGTTGGTTATAGCACACAGCACGGATAAGCAATGTGTCACGACTTTTTCAGTATAGTATAGTTTATAATAATAATTGTACCATCGTTTAACACAGCGACGGTGTATCGATTGAGTACTCTTAGATTTCTGAGTTGAACGAATGAAGAAGAACGATTTCTTCTAGGCCGCCTCAAGAGGAGAACCCCGTATCGTTGTAGTGGCCAATCAGTTTTTTCTTTTTCTCTCTATCAGGTCATTTAAAATCAGCGATAGATATTGTCGGATGGTAAGATTAAAATTATACCTACATGCCTAACTAGATATTTAGAGAAAGAAGACAGCCGTCGCTGTCAAGTTCCGATCGGATTGTGAGAGTTCAGTGTACTTATCAAAAATGAAAACTAAATGCACACATTAGAAACAGACGGAAGGATAATATCGTAAAAGTGGCGCGTACAAACGGCGCCAAGTTGCACAAACACCAGCCCTCTGTTTACACGCAGCTTGAATTAGCTAGGGTTGTCGATTAAAAGCTTAAAAGATTAAAATCTGGCTTGATTTATTTCTTATAGGTCAACCGATTACTTCGCTAGGGTGTATTTACCTTTACTAACAAAATAAATGTATGTATTATATAAAAAAGTACTTTAGTACCCAAAGAAAATTGATTCATACATTTATTATCATTACAGTTTGCCTAATGGTCAAAATTAAATTACAATCGTTACTGAATGCTCTGGAAATACTTACTTATACAATATTTATTCCAATTTTTTTTTATTTTGCATCCAAAAGTTCATCAAAAGCAACTGTTTTGTCTTAGCCTATTTAAATATGGAAATATTTATACGCTACACATAGAAATAACTTCCCCGCACGAAAGTGCCAACCCTATGCTATCAAGAATAGCCGCAGCTATAAAGCGCATTACACACTGACTGATTCATTGAACAACTACGCGACGACGCTGCGGTATGGGTGTAGTGATGCGGTAAGCTACTTTATATGTAATATCGATAGTATAATTTCTATTTTTTTATGATTATTCGTCTTTATTTATTAGCAATAGACGGACTTAATATCTTATGGTATGAAAATAACGTCCTAGCAACCCTGCCGTTTATGATTTTGTGATAGGCAACTGACCACGACCGATGATGCGTTGAATCGTTGCAAGGCGCCAGTCATTGCTTTTAACACTACAATTGGTTTTAAAAGAAAAGTTAAAAAGTCAGAACGGAAAGGAAAGTTAACCAAGAAGGGAACCCTTGTGTAGGGGCACCGTCGACATTACACAGGAGAGAGCTCACCAATCTAACGGTACAATGCGCCAACGGCTACAATACTAACCCCAATCCCACGCCCGATGGGTGTCGTAAGAGGCGACTAAATTCGGCCCTCTGGTGGTAGGGCCCCTCGAGAGATTATATTGGTATTATTGATTTTAATTGTAAGTCAATACCATTATTACTATTATTATTTCTCCATGGGGTTCGTCTGGATAGCTACCACCCTTGAGCATAAGTCAGCCGCCAAACGACTCGTCGTGTTCCGGCTGGGGGCTTGAGAGCCAGTTCTTTCTTTCTTTTTCTTCTCTCTTTCTAGGCCGGCAACGCATCAGTAATGCCTTTGGTGTTGCTGATGTCCATGGGTGAATATAGCCACTTACCATCAGGTGGATCGTCAGCTCGTTGGCCGGCTATTTCCATAAAAAAACGGCTTCGTCAGGGCAGGCGTGTTCTCGTAAGAGGATGAGATAAGGATAACATGGACTCACATAATATGTATATGAACTTAGGCGACGCAACCCTTGTACCTAAAAATCGTTTAGTTCCTCTGTCCGCGTGAAGCTGTAAAGGTCACTGGGGCAGCGATAGACGATATGGGATAGACGATTGTCTATTTGGATTTTTTTATCGTTTGCTTATTTAAATTGACTGTAATAAACGTTACCCATTCTGCCGGCCTGATAATACTTTTAATAGTCCCTTTGCAGTAATCATTGTAAATGTCATTCTCCCTTGTTTACTATTACCACGTCGAAAGCCCTCTTGCATCTGAAGCGACGGTCGATTTACCAACCGGTACCACTTGACCGACCACCGCTCATCCCACGCGGGATGCCGATTGTCGACCACGCCTAGCGAATGCTTCTCATACGTGACAAGACCTGTGCTAAGAACCACAGGGTTTAGATAAAATAGAAATGCGACTTTTAACTGATACTACCGCTCTACGCGCTAATTTGTCACCTGCTTTTGTGTGCTAAGGTTGAATTTTTCAATTGTGCGTGGATTGGCAAATTTGAAACTACGAGGAATAGTGAAAAGTGGTCCAAGGAGTCTCGGGGCCGTTTTTAATGACTAAACTAACATCTAGCATCTTGTAACTAAAATAGCATCGTTAGATTTAAAAAAAAATAATAAACCTAGCCAGGAACCTCATCATCAAACCTACAGGCTATTTACAAAAAAAGAGTTGGAGAGGTTTTAAGGCTTAGTTACCCGATGCAAAGGAGGGCTGGTTACTAGTTATAATTACAATTACTTAAATAACAAACATTATTATTAATGATGCGTCATTTCTATTAGATCTGTCAGCCATTGTCTCCTTGGCATGTCAAGTCTAACCGTTGCCGTTGTAGTGTTGGCCGGGAATGTCTGACTGACATGAGTGAAGTGCAATCAATAAGCAAACTTGTTCTCGTATTGTGGTGGCTGAGATACTTTACAATTAACATTTCATCGACATATTGACAGCGTTAAATTGATACATTTACCTTTTTGTAAACTTTATTTAGAAACATTTTAGAAACATATTTTTTTCTTTAATCATGCTTACTAAGTGACTTCGACTTTATCCCGTATTGAGAAGTTAAATTTTCAAAAAAATATATTCAGTCTAATAAATCGGATATCCATTTTCCCCTCAAAGTCCCCGCAGGCTGCAGACTTTAAATCGGCCGATAGTTTAATCGGGTTCGTAATCAGTATAATATGTAACTGCGCACATTGCTACGATTCGATCCCTATACTGATTACGAACCCTATCAAACTAATGGCCGATTTAAAGTCTGCAGTGACTCTTAGGGGACGGATTTCAAAAAACTTTTTTGTCACGTCTTTACGGTACATTGTCCTTCGGTGTTGTCCTTTACGGTACGGTAATAAAATATGACAATGTCCACTCATATTACCCACTTCAGGAGTAACGAAGAATTTCTGCAATTTCAGTAACATAACCAGATCACTACCTTAGTAAAATAATAGGTAGGGGAGACCGGGGGCAAAAGTACCACGGGGCAATAGTAACGTTGGTGATATTTTGGTTGGCAAGCAACGCTGAAGAGTGTGCAGCCGCGAGGGCATAGGCCGTAACGTGCTCGGGTAGGCTAACCACTGAGCAATGTGCTCCGAGCAGCGTGGACGTGTGTAATTGACTATTGTCATTTGGACAGCCCCGAAGTAATTTTTGGTACTCTGAAAAATCAGTTATTACTCTTTAATTTACAAAGTATAAGTAAATTAACAACAAATATTATAATTCATATATATCACACAATATAAACCTTATCGCAAAAGTAAAATAGTGTTCAGAGTTTCTGATTTATTTTTGTTTTTAAATAAAACAGTCTTCAGGAATAATTGTACCATTTTTTTCGGGGTCAATAGTAACGTTACTATTGACCCCTTGCTACAAATGACCCCGAGGTGAAAATAATTGTTTTACCTAATTTATATGTTTTGAGCCATTAAGAAATCTTTAGTATTTTCATACTACTTAGTGGACGCCAGCAGCTTCGCTCGCGTGAATTACAAAATGCGGTTTTCGAAAAGTTTCGTTTATCTTAGTTGCTATTCTCTTCGTGGGAAAATCTCTACCCAGTAACACCTACACCTTAACCCGAATAAAATATTATATTAATGAATCTTCAGGTGATGGCTGGGCAATTATTACGTCATTTCTATCTAGTCAGAACTTTTATCCTTTTTTTGTTTTTCTAATATCACCTCTTCAACGCGTTTCAAGTCGAAAATACAAAAACGATTAATTTTTATTGGAGATCACATATTAAACATCATATTTTATTAAACCTTAATAAGTGATCTTTATTAATAAATAAAGTGTCATCAATCGCAAATCTAGGACAAAAACATTCGTCCGGAAGCGCATTTTGGAAATCTTAAATACCTACATTTATTTGCCTTTTTTTCTTTTATTTTTACACTAGCTATTGCCCGCAGCTTCGTACACGGAAATTCATCCAATCCATCTTTGGTCTGTAGCACCGACTACTGTCTGTAAGTGGATCCCCTTAACCGGATTCAGAGATGGGCTGTTCGTATTGTTGGTTCGTGTGGTGCTTTTAATCTTTTTGTTAGCAGTAATATGACAGGGGTTAAATGTAACAGGGGGTTGTTAGTAACACACACGTTTTCATACAAATTTGTTGTTGTTGATTATTGTTGATTCATCAAAGAAATATACGATTTAAATGTTATTTAATGACGTAGTGATTATAACTTGTCTAAAATTATAATTTTAGATAGTAATATATTCGTTTTTGATCAGTTATAAAGAGAAGTATATACTTTTTTGTTTCGAAGCGGCTTGAAGAAGTAAAAGCATTTATTTTAGTTACCAATTAAAATACTGATTGTATTTAAGATTGTGATTGTTTTTAAAATTAAAATATGGCTAAATTCATTAACATTGTCATTTTATTGTTCATCAAAACAATGTTACAAACAACCCCGCAATATGGGTCAATTGTAACATTCGACACTTCTTTTTAAAAGTGGGATTGCAACATAATTACGATTAGTACTCTAACGTTGACTAGACAAGTTGGTAGACAGTTAAACTAAGTTTCTTAAAGAATAACAGGATTTTGTTAGATATCAACAGTTTTGGCACAATCGGCCACAAACTAAAAACTGTTACTTTTGCCCCCGGTCTCCCCTACTTCAAACACGCATTGCAATGAGACCGCGT
Organism: Thymelicus lineola; assembly: GCA_963932265.1. Classification (NCBI taxonomy): domain Eukaryota; kingdom Metazoa; phylum Arthropoda; class Insecta; order Lepidoptera; family Hesperiidae; genus Thymelicus; species Thymelicus lineola. The sequence continues at coordinate 11,353,336 of OZ010681.1, read as the reverse complement.
CAGTATGCAAATGTTAACATTTCGGAGAGCGTGCGATCGAAAACCAGTTCCAATGTGTCAGCCAACAGTAATTACCATTGATTAACCTATTTGCCGCCATTTTCTTCCTGAACGCACTTCCGGATCCGGTACGTAATGCAAAGGACATGACTGGCACGTACTTTTTTAATTTATTAATCTGTTACCAAATAATCATCAGATTAAATCTTTAAACAGCTACTGGTATTAAGTCTACGATTTATTTTAATGTTTAATTTTGTACTTGTAATGTTCTACATTCATTTGTTTTTTTACTGTTACAGCTACTGATCAAATTGGAAGTAATAATCTTCTTACTTTATTATGATTACGAATAATTTCCGCTTCAATTAAATAAGTGGTCAAGTGCGTTCGTCGTGTTAATAATTAACTTATTACTGACTAAATGTGGTATAATACCATTTACGGTTTGGCAGGGACTGAGGTGTTGAGATTTCGCATTCTGATTAAAAGGAAGTGTAATATTAAAAGGATTTTGAACTTTTTCCATCTGATAAGTTAATCCTTGACTGGAACCCTCCTGATGGTGTGTAGCAATGGTATGAGCGCACTAAGTATCCTGTGGAAAAACATTTTCATATTATTCATTCTTTTATTGAAGATTCCCACATCGCGGGCAGGGCGGGAAAGCCGACGCAGGCAAGCTGTTCCACTCTTTTGCGGTGGAATTATTATGTCTTCAAGTGGTTTCGTTTGGTGGCTTGTTTTTCCTGCACTGGCTATCTACGACTTCAAAAGTCCGAAAGTCAAAATATAACAATAAAAGAAAAGAACGTAATTAAACGTACTTTATAAACATAATTTTACTATTATTCTATTTTTATTCTATTACGTTAAATTATTTAATAGTGGGTAATCCTGTTTAATCATTGGAAAAATAAATATCCGAGATACACTAAACAGCTGTTTGAAAGGCCTACTTCTTGTTTCCCCCGGTGACCGTGATGGGACCCATGCTGAGATCAAGGTACCACAACTTTAGATCATAATGATACCGAGAAACACAAATATAAGCTCAATGTATTTTATAGCAAAAAACACTGATAAAATCATAACTTGAGGCGCGTAAAGTTCAAGTTACTCTTTATGTTTTTCTATGTATATTTATTAAAGTGATAATAATTACGAAAAATTACGAAACACTTAGTAACCAGCGCAATTTTGGGTGTATTTCCTCTTTAGATCTTTAAATATATGTATGTGTATGGTGTATGTGAAAGAGACAGAGAAATGTGTAGTTAGTTTTCACTAAAAACATGAATAAGTTTAAAATCATAGAAGAGTAATTTTGTAAACTTCCTGAAATTTTGTGTCAAATTCTGTAACCGCTAATGCAGTATATTAGCCTATTGCTAGTAAGGTAGTAAATCTTTCAGCCAAGTAAATGGATTCGCATTCGAATCCCAGAAGAAATTTTATGAATGACAGATATTTATAGGTAACTTTAATTAGGTACATACTGTATCACTGTATGCCACATGATTTACGATACTTAGCCTAATCTGAACTTGTCTGTGTTTGGTTAAATATTCAACAAAATGTAATTTCATCGGAGATAATTCAAAATATTCTTTGATAAAACGGAATTTAGTGAAAATGTCTCCAAACTATCGACAAAACCTAATACAGTCGGCACTGAGCGCCATAAAAGAGACGTTAATGAACTTGCATTTGAAAATAGAACCAAGATTAGAACGAACGCACGCGTCGGCGGCCATCTTGAGACCGGTTTATGTAATGCAATAAAATAATGCATAAATATTCTTGACTTGACTAAATTGTGTAATACAGGGTTTCTCAACCTTAAAACTCCGCGCCTATTGGATTTTCAGGAGAAAGGTGTACCTAGGTACCCTCACGAAATTCGGTAGTTAGGTATTGATTTGGATAGTGTAGGTAGTAAAAAATAAAAAGTTTAAAACAGAAACAGATCTTATTTATGTAAATAAGGTGGGCTTGTTATGTTAAATATTGAGTTAAATCTAAGAAAAATTTTAATCAATTTCAATCTTCATTTCAGATTTCGAGTTCAGTCGATTCCCATATCATTCTTAAATAAAAAAACGAATGTGCTTTAACCCAGATAAGCCTGAAACTATTTTTGTCTTAGAAAGTTGCGATTTTTTTATATATTCTTAATTATTGCCTCAGTATTTGAGGAAAAATAATTAAAAAAAATAGTGTCCCTCGGAAAAGCTGGAAAATGATATCCCGTATATGGGTCGGTCGGCCTAACATATACTATTTACTAAGAAGTTTTTAACAATGTATGGAGGCATAAATAAAAGACTTGTTGTTGCATAAAAGTATTATTTATTATTGTTTTAGTAACATTTAAGTTTTTGCGAACATTTTATACTGAATGGTAACTAAGAAAACAGTGTTTAGGATGTAAACGTATATTACATTTCACGCAAATATAATTGCAGTTTCTTTTACATACTTTGCATCAGAATCTTGCTATCATAGCTTATTAGGTGACCGATGTATTTTCAAGGTGACTTTTAGGTGCAGGACAAGGTCCAGGTTTTTCACACCTTCTGTTTGTTTCCAATAAGGCTCTTGTAACAGATCTGCGAAAACCGAGGCGATCAAGTTCTCCATCATCAACACGAAACATTTGCCAAGAATTATGCAGCGCCATATCAATACTTACTATGACAAAATAAAGGGAAATACCATTTTTTGCCCCTGATGCTGGTTCTGTACAGGCCTATACTCTGGTCGGAACGATCAACCCCTCCCATATTTTCATTATATATTTTGACAATATGTGGCTGGTCATCATGTACATATTTTTTCAAATGTTGAGAGAAACGCCTTGTTTTTAGTAAAGGCTCAACATATTCCACATTAGAGGTAACGGTAACAACACTGTTATCGTTCCATTTGCAAACAAGTATCTGTTCTTCTAAACTTGCCTTGTAAGCAAAACTTCCACGGTCAGTTTTTTTTGAAAGTCTGGTTGGATGGCAAAGGGCACTTGGAGACTCGATTTTCACGAACTGTACTGGTCGCTTTCAAGTTTCTATTTTTCAGTTCGTGTAAAAGAGGGATAGATGTGAAATAATTATAAAAAAAGATGAAAAGTATTGTTAGGGTACATGTTTTGAAGAGTATTTGCATACTGTAGTATTACACTACCACCAAATCCAAATTTCTTGTAAACAGCTCGTCAATGAATAATTGGTCAAAATAGTTTATCGGAGAACGTAACATATTTTTGGGGCCTTCTAAGGGCTGGAAACTAAGAAAATCATTTGGTCGATGTCGATTCCTCCATTCGGCTCTTCTAGTTCGGCAGATGTAGATGGCCTTGGCTGTTGAAGCGGCTGTTCAATGCGAGATCTGTTCTGTAAACTAGCCAAGGAAATCTCATCTTCACTCTCCGATTCAGAATCAGTCTGATTGTCATGAGTAGCTTCAGCAGGTGCACGTAAAATTGAACCAGGCAGGTTATGTATAACAATATTATCCTCTTCTCCTGAATCTTCATCAGTTACCGCAGTATTAGCGTTATTTGGTGGTTCAAATGTTATGCATTCTGGGACCGGGTTATCATTATTCTCTAACTTGTTCAAAATTTCGTGTACCGATAAAGGTTTTGATCTGAAAAAGGAAAAAACAAAATATTTAGTCAAAACTTTCAATGTATTATGGTTGTGCCGACAGACCCATACATGGGTTCACAAAACTTGCGGCCATATAAAAGTGACAAAAAGTTAGGTTTTTATTATTTTATTTTCAATATAAATACTAAAATGTTACTTAGTTTCTATTTTTACTTCTATATTTTTAAAAATTATAACAATAGTATATTATAAACTTACCTTTTTGAGGACATGTTGTACAATTTCCAATAAAAATATATTCAATCACGTGAAACACCAAGAAAATAATCAATTCACTGCGTTACTCGTCACTACAATTAATAATTATCGACTAAAGCTTCTAAATAAATGTGTAACTTAGTTTAAATAAATCAAATAATGAGGGTAGATTTTTTTATTTTTACGAACCCATGTATGGGTCGGTAGGTTCATCTGGGTTAATTAGTAATTATAATTTGAATAGATTTTTTATTCAATTATTCACTTTAAATTCAATAGATTAAATATTCTACATATTTAATCTAAATATTAATTTACAAAATTGTTCAAGAATGAAATGAAATTACGATGATTATTTCGTAATTTCATCACCGTTCGCGTAACGCTAGCAAACTCACAAATGAACTACCGTTCGCCTCGCCCGATCACACTTTTCGTAACGCTCCCGTCACGCATTCACCAGCTTACTCCCCAAGTCAAGCGTGCGTAGACGTTTTACTTCAATAAGTCGTCAGTAGGTTAGGTACCTAACTTTGAGAATACGCGTACCAAACATTGAGAAATCATGTTAAGTTCTTGAGATGTCTTAAGGTGGCGGTTCGCACCGCGACAGAGACAAGCGACCGAGACAAGAGACCGAGACGGGAGACCGCGACAAGTGTCTCGGTCTCTTTAGCATCTACTGTGGGTCGAGACCGAGACCGCGACCAAAGCTACAATTCATTCAATTTCAGAGTCTGTCGATGGAGTTACTTATGTTGTACTGTGCCATTAATTTACACTGTCTAATTAGAACTTCCATTGGAGGAAGAAGAAGGTTTTATTTATGGTTTCAGCTATGTTTTTCCAAATATTTTTCTTTAAATTTTCGTCTCTGTAGGACTCCAGTTGAGTATTGTATATCGGAGGGTGCTGTCTGATCAGTTCAATCAGCTTTTCACAGTCTTCGTCAGGAAAAGTAGTCATTTTTTACAATAAACACACGTTCAATTCGAGCGCGACACGACGAGACCGAGACACTACTAGTCCAGGGCAGCGACTGTCGCGCGGTCTCCGGTCTCGCGTCTCTGTCTCCTGTCTCGGTCTCGTTCGCGAACTGATGCCTATTCATTGCATATGGTCAAGTGACGATAGCGGTCTCCTGTCTCGGTCTCTTGTCTCGGTCGCTTGTCTCTGTCGCGGCGCGAACCGCCAGCTTTAGAGCCTCTGCACACGGCGTATTTTTGAAGCGCGTCCGATGCGCGGAATCCGCGCGTATACGTGCTGCAAATGCGATCGAACGAAGAAACGCGTCGTCCGCCTCGTCATTTGAAGCGCGGAAAATACGTCGCGTGGGACACGCTTCAAAAATACGCCGTGTGTAGCTCGTGTCCTTTTGCTTTACCTAAAATATTAAATAACAATTTTTTTAATAATTGCAGTTGACGCAAGTAATTAGCGGTAGATTTACAACAGTTTGAGTAACACGCAATCTTTAATTAAATCTAATGTCTGAATTTATCTGTAAGTAGGGAAGTGCATCATACTGATCTTGTTATCGTATTCTCAAGCACACAACTGCATAATGCAATTTTAGAAAGGTGTAACGGTATAAGTTACATAAATTGTTATAGTATCAAACTTTTTGTACATTACTTTGGAAATTGAGAGATTAAAAAAAAACACAGAACAATTAACTATTTATTAAATGTGATAAAACAATATCATGCCTGCTTCCTTTATGTCCTTGTGGACATATCACTAATGTGCCGATATCCAAGACAACAAGGAATCTTTCTTTTAGGATGAAGTGGAGAAGAGTTACTGTAGAAGCTGAACAAGAGATGCGTTGAATATTTCGATTAAGCTTTGAACCGTTATTTGAAGCCTAAATAAACATATTAGAGAGTAGCGTATTTGATTTCCGGTAGCAGGTCGGTATTATCCTCGAATTCTCATTGGTCGTCCCCCACCATTTTAGTTCTCTGGCTGTACACCAGGTGGCGCCGTGTGCACGAGGAGGTTAGACTTGGCGCTTTGCTTCATTGGCGATTTGTTTTTCGTAACAGTCGGTTGTGTCTTAAGAGACATCCAAGCAGTTCCTAACCTTACTAGAAGAAGTATATTACTGAAGAATTTTAATTTAACGATTTTATCGTTCGTATTTTATTTAAAAGTTATTCTTAGTATGAGTGAAATTATTCCTTATGACTCGAGTTCTCGTAACGTTACAATACTGCCGCAGCACCCCGCCACGTGCGCCGCAGGAAAGAACAGTAAGAAATGACAAGAATAAGTTTTGACTTCGTACATTTTTTGGCGTTTAAGGTAAGTGGTTATTACAATACTAAATTATATTGAGAAGAATAGCGTTGCATTTCAACCTACTTATCTACTGTAGTGCTATGTAGCAGCACAGGGATATGGCCCTAGACAAATGGGCGAATTTTGCCGTTAGTCTAAATTTTACCCTACTGAAAGATCAAGGATGAAATGATACCGTATAGTATGACACTTCACTTACATTTATTTATTGAGCAAGATTTTGCCGCTATTATCCAAGAGATATAAACTAGCCGCGCAAAGCGCCTTCACATCCTTGAAAGACGGGCACAAAAGTTTACTAAAAGTAAATTCAAAAAATCATTGATTGCCAGAAGTAGTACAACATATAGGTGGTTCACAAAAATACGTGATTACCTTACGTTCCGCCTCTTTGGGCATGCAAACTGTCACACATAGCTCTAATAAATAATAAAACACAACCTCAAACTCAAACATATTTACTGTGAATATGAAGGTACATAAGGTGACAATCACAGGTGACAGTGGATAGTTTTTGCTATGTCTTACCATACGGCGTACAACAGAATCAATTAATCATAATCTACATACTAAAATAAATAAAGATAAGGTAATACTAATAAGAATTTTATTACAATATAAATAGTAGCATTTTTCGACCAAAAAGTCGTGTACTTTTCTTCTAAAATATAAAGTTTTGATATGAATCAAGTTCAATATTATATTTAACAAACTAGAATTCTAAATTAATGAAATAAATGTCATATTACTACTGCAATGTCAAAATATAATAGGCACAGTCTCAGCAAATGTTAAAGAAGGTTAATGATGTTTTACAGCTATCGGGTGGGTAGAAGTGCGGAGTTATTAATTCGTTGCATTAGCATCAGACTCTATAACATTTTGCAGTTATTGATAATTTTCTGAAGGCCCGTTTATGTAAAATTCCTCCCACTAGCGAGAATCTTTGAATCTTCCTTTTTTCATAGAAAAAGCTGCGGATATATCTATATCTAAAAACTTCGGGCCGCTCCGAGCACCGACACAATATAAAACTGCTGCGCAAGCACAGTGCTATTAGCAGACTCAGGTCACGCCTAGTCATGCTTTAAAGTACAGTATAAATATATTGTATGTATTGAATTATCATAACCCTCATTTAAATTACGTAAGCAGACCGCTTTTTTCAAGGCGTTGGAAATGCATTCAATATTAAGCACTACGGGCGCGACTACCGTCGCCCCATGAAATATCTTTCATTTTGGCCGCTCCAAGCGCCGAAACAAAATAAGGCTGCTGCGCAAGCACAGTGCTATTAACAGACTCAAGACACGCCTAGTCATGCTTTTAAGCACAGTATAAATATATTGTATGTATTGAATTATCATTACCCTAATTTAGATTACGTAAGCTAAAACCGCTTTTTCAAGGCGTCGGAAATGCATTCAATATTAAGCACCACGGTCGAGACTACCCTCGCCCCATGAAATATCTTTAGTTTTGGCCGCTCCGAGCACCGACACAAAATAAAGCTGCTGCGCAAGCACAGTGCTACTAACATGGTCACGTCTAGTCATGCTTTAAAGTACAGTACAAATATATATTTATTGAATCATAATTACCCTCATTCAGATTACGTAAGTAAACTGCCTTTTCAAGGTATCGGAAATGCATACAATTTTAAGAACCACGGGCGCGACCACCCTCGCCCCCAAACACCCATCAAGAAATAACTTTTCTTGATGACAACAAAGATCTGGCCCTGAGAATTTTCATGGCCCCAAAATGCACTCAAAACACAAGTAAAGGTCCATGACTCTTATCGAGCGGTTAATTATCAGAATTTCTAGAACAATATCAAGTTCTACAAGCACCACAAACTGGAAACTATAAATTCAAACTAAAAATTTTTTTAAAATTTTCGCATTCCATTTTTGGCCACGCTACTGTTAGCAGTACGGTGCCGAATAGGACCCAGCTTTGACCACACCCACCCACACCTCCCTCAAACACCTACCTCGAAGGCCATGGATTCATGCTAATTAATGAAAAGAGTGTTTTCAGAACCCGTGCTTTTTAGTACCGGCTTGGTGTTACAAATATTTTAAATAACCTAAATTATTGTGTTTGATTAAGTAAGTGCAAGCTCATAATGATACAGAGTAGTAAACTGGTTACAACCATTGGATTGGTTAAGCAGAATATATTTATCCAACGTATATTTCCACATACCCATTAATACCAAAGCACATCAATGCTTCGTTGAATATAGCCCGCTATTGCAATTGGCATAGATTTATAAGGAGAAGGTGTATTGTACGGTATTGGTTATTCAATAATATTGCTTTTACTTTACATCATGATGTACGTCCAGTTCTCCTAACGTTCACATCAATATTCCAAAATACCACAACACTACGTGATTGATAATCATCTATTACTATTTAGTTTCTCTTCATCACATTCCTTACATGGCAGCCTCTACATCGGCCGGGCATTGTAGAATAAAGATGTGCGTCCCTGGACCTTCACTAAAGATTAATGGCCTCGCGCACATGTACACCAAATATTTTTGGCGTATCTGGTCAATTGTGTTGCACAGATATAACGGCAGATAATCTAATAGACTGCAAGGACCTTGTCCCCTAAAACATCAGATTTAGCAAGCCACAATAATTTGTAAACATATGGGTTGGCAAATTAACTTTGATAAGTCGATTTTGGTACCACAGATCAACATTTAGCATCTAGGAATCGTCTATGATTGGTTTTCATGCAACCGAATAAGTCTCTCTTATTTTCTTAATGGACATAATACACAAGTTAGTAATATAACATAATATTATACTTAACTACAACATAATATGTAAAAGGATCCATAGATGATCTTCAAGAATATTTGTGAAAGATAGAAACGGCTGGTCGCAAAGGTATCCAACGTATAATAGGATAAGTAACCTTTGCTATTTCCCCGATAGTCAGGGATCACTTACGTTATCAAGCCCTCTTAAGGCATAACGGTCTTTACCCAAAGAGTATGTACCACTACGTAAAATCCTCGTCATCGGTATCCACAATACCAGCGAGTGCCTTTAAGGATTCGAATTGATAGAATGCCAACCTAACTCCGTTGAAACTTTAACATCCTTCAATACTGGATTACCTAGTGATAGACATGTCAGTTGAGATAACGTGCTAAACTGAACAACCGCTTGTACTGACATTGCGCTCCAAAAGAAACGGCTCTACAGTCCATTTTAAGAAACATGCGCGATGTTTGTTACCTACGCTTTAAGGTTCGATTCGCACCTAGTAGGTCAGTCACTGTTAACTCAAAACGTTAGCCGAACGGTAAGTACCTACGAAAAGGAAGTACCAAATCAATGTCTTTGATAGAAATAACAAACTCAGTACATAATAAACAATTTTATTTATTTATTAAGCCTGTTCAATCAGTTTCAGTATTCAAATTCAAGCTCATTATATTCATGGTCAATACAATGGAAAAGTTGACCAGCTATGCTACTTAACTCCGCTGCCAGAAAGGCACCTTTTTCCCAGATTATAATAGTGATTTTTACCAGATTGGTTTACCGCTACAGGCCATTTTGCCTCATGAACAATCGTGTAGTCTCAGGTTACAGCACGCTGGATCTGACAGTTCAGCAAAACCATCGTGAAACTTCGCATTAATAATCAAACCTCTACGGTATAAATGATTCACATTGGCGAAAGAAAATCCAATTCCTGTAATTAAGGCAAACGAGGCCGATTCAAATAGATATTTTTAAATAATAATAAATAAAAATATTATATTTTCTATTATTAAGTCTCACATACTGTATTCGTGTACAAAAATTGTTAAATAAATAAATAAGTAAATAATAAATATACTAAGTGGCACTTTACTAGATATTGGAGCTAATAATTGCTTATTAACCAAGAAATATAATTTTCTGGCCCAAATATGTGTCTTAAAAGACGTGACGGTGCAAAACCGCCTATTGTATACGTTATCCATAAAAATAAGACTGTGAGGCCCTAGATCCTATTTTTAAATACTAACAGTTGTAGACCTGTCTGAACCTAAGCCAAGCGCAATATCAACAAAAATTCTAGCTTATTACGTAGAATGTGGGGTCAACAAAGCAGCTACACATACTAAGATAGAAGTTTTTATGTACTTCGACCAGGTATTAAGTTAAAGTTAAGTTAAGGCTAATACAGGTGGTTATCGACCTGCAGTTGCACCCGAGAATCTAATACAAAACTGCTCCCTACCGTGTGGGATATGATCTTTAAGTATGTTTACTAACTAGGGGTAACTGAGGATTAGAAAATAGCTTTCTGAGATATTATTGCACAGCGATTCAAAGTTCACCAATACCATCTAGCCTACAGTTGTATCACAACTTTTTAATCAATAAATGATGCTAAAAGGTTAACAGATGCTACGAATTATAAGTAATGAAATGTTTATAATATTATTATCTAATACAATAATTTTATATATGACAGTTAATTTAGTTCATTTATTATTTGAATACTAGCGTTCTACCGGCAGCATTGCTGTGTTTTCCGGGACAATATGTACCTATTGTCTTGTTCCAGATACAGGCCAACCTGTGTGCTGGACTTCACGAAAGTTCTTTCAACGGCTTGTGCCTGAAAGAGTAGCAAACATGCTCACAAATTTTCACATTGATAATATTATAATAGCATTTACGATAAATTAACGTAGTGTATATACTAACATTACTTATGTTTGCATGTATCCCGATTCTAGGTACATAACTTTCTAACCTACAGTAATGTATACTGTACTCAAAGGCTAAAAATGGCTAAAAATGCTTTAAAGTAATTTTTAGGATATCGTCACATTGGCGATGGCTGTACACCAGGCGATAACAGACACATCTCAAATATGTTTATTTAGGCTTCAAATAACGGTTCAAAGCTTAATATCAGCGTTTTACCTTACCAATAAAACGCTTATTAAGCGATAACCTTATTTGAAGCCTAATATTCTAACCCTGCCTGGTGAAAACATTTTTCTAATATTTGAGATCCAATGAAGCAAAGCGCCAAGTCTAACCTCCTCGTGCACACGGCGCCACCTGGTGTACAGCCAGAGAACTAAAATGGTGGGGGACGACCAATGAGAATTCGAGGATAATACCGACCTGCTACCGGAAATCAAATACGCTACTCTCTAATATGTTTATTTAGGCTTCAAATAAGGTTATCGCTTAATAAGCGTTTTATTGGTAAGGTAAAACGCTGATATTAAAAACATTTAAAGCTAACCATTCGCCACTCATCACCCATTACGAAACACTTCGGCTAAATGCTTCAACTGTTTACTCAACCATCGCATCTGTTGTAGGTAAATGTTGTAACTATTTTAATACTTTTGCACATGGCGAAACTTAGGTGTCGTCAAAACTTTAGTGACTGCAAAGCAGCCTTGATAGCATTTTAATGATTATAACCGTAGTAACTGTCCAAGAAAGGAAAAGGAAAGAACTGGTTCGTGAGCCCCCTGTCCGAGGACGAGCTTAAGAAAGGGGGTGATAGTTAGGCAGGCTATACGGTAAGACAATAATAACAGCAAAAATAATAACGATAACATAATCCCTACGTAAACACTTTCCACTAAACAGGGGGAGGGGAGGCGCTTCTAGCCTCTTACAACACAGACAATTGCGATACAAACAGAGCACATGGGATTAAACTCAGAATTGTAGGCCCACCTAATAGGAATGTTGACTAATTTTAGGATTCAATTTTATTTTATAGATAAAACCTTAATATTCACGAAAAAAATATTATAAAAATAATAATCTTCAATTTAAAAACATAAAATTGATAAATAAAATTCATTATCAAATTTCACATCAAAAACGTCACATGCCGTCATTAAACGATATTCAGTACTATCTGTCTACTAAGTTTGTTGAATTTCCATATAAAATTGTTCCAATGACGTCATATTCTCAAAATGGCGTTTGAGGTCACGTGACAGTGAGTACAATTTTTAAAATTTTAAATTAATGATATTTAATTTATTGTGATTGATTTCAATAAAAGAATCATATTTTAGGCCTTTAAATGTTACCACTAATATTTTAGACATAAATTTATATTAATTTATAATTAGTGTCAACATCCCTATTGGGCCAATGTTAAATATGTAAATGGCAATGATACAGCCAATGTCAGATAAATAACGAGACAATTAGAGAATAGTCCGGGGAAACAAAATGTTTAGGACAAAAATGCACCTCACGAGAAGGAGTCCCATTCACCTTCATAGGACAGACAAGTTCCTTAGCAACTAGCATAGAGATGTGTAGCTAAATATATATTTATGTATTTATCGGTGAGGCCATGAATCTCCAGTGAAGGTCCAGGAACGGACCTCTTTATTCTACAGCGCTTGTCTGATGCAAAGGCTGGCATATAAGAAATGTCATGTCATATTTAGGTTAGGGAATTGTCAATAATTTAGGACAGATTAATATTGATGGCGTAGTGTTGAAGTACTTTGGAATATTGATGTAAACGTTAAGAGAACTGGAAATATATCATGGTGCAAAGTAAAAGGAATATCATTTCATAACCAACATCATAGAATACCTCCTTCTGCTACATATTCATTCATACATTCTTTTAACAAAAGGATACATTTCCAACCCTTCAACCCGAAACGCAGTGGCTGCTTGAAGGCAACAATGGGTAAAACAATGGACCCTCCCCACTAGGGTTGTTAGTTGGCATTCATGGTAAGCCAAACATAAGTTGTTTTAGGATGCTAAGAAAACAGACTTAAATAATAAATAGGATGTAAAATGGAAAACTAAGGAAACTAAACTAATCTTACATAGAACGTGCAGAATTGCAATGATTTCCGAACGAAGGTCTTTCTTCCTTTTATGAAATTATTATACTTTACACTTAAGTAATTAACTTCTGATTTCTGATTAATATGCAAATAAGAGGTGAAGTGAGATGACTAGTGGAGTGAGATGATGAAACAGTAAAGAGCTAAATAATGTAGTTCAACAATTTGGAACGCGTGTCAAAGCTACCCGCAAGTAGGGTTACTCAGGGTTTGTCCTGAGATCTCAGGTTTTTTAGACTCTTCTCAGGATTGCGGCTGGATTTTGCAAATCTTATGAAATCTCATTGAAGTATTATTACTATCGTATAGAACCGACACCGCGAACATCATGTATGTCCCAATGCATTAGCGCCAAGTGTCTCAATCTTCAATGGATTCGTTCGATTTTGAAAGGAGAACCGGACCGGGGCTCAATTTTAAAAATAGAACCTCCCGGGCGGGACACACATTTTGTTCGAGCTGTCTGTTCTATGACATTATACTTCAATGTGAGATCTCAGGGTTTTTGGACCCTTCTCAGAATATTTTGCAAATCTCATGAAATCTCAGGATTATTAGAATTTTCAATAAAATATAGCTTACATTTTAAAGTTCTCTCTAATAAAAAAGTTACAATAAAATTAATCTTCCTTTGGTAATAATTGCACAATTAAAATCAATACTTATTTATCCAAGTAGGTACTTAATCAGTTTTATCATAATTAATATGTAAAGATAACTTTTTATTATTTAAAAAGTTTTTTTTTAATTATTGATTTATGAAATGGCCCACATGTTAAACTCTTCAAATTATATTGAATTAAAAGTATAGCTCGAACTGAAAACACCGTTAGTCGGTTTCGGAGAAAATTCTCGAACTGTAAAAAATCTAAGGATTTTTCATTGGAAATCAGGCCTTTTCTCCGGACTTTTGATATTTTCATCTGGTAGCCCCACCCGCAACTACCATTCTTGCGTAATCCTGAATTTAGCTTATAACTGGTATGTTAATAGCATTCAGTAATCTTTCACCTCGTATTAATAACTGTCACAGAGCTGTCAGATTACCGTCAAATGTGGTGACGGGTCATTTTTCTTCATGTTGAAGGTTATATTATGTAAACGATGTAGCTCAAGTGTTTTGTGTCATTTAACAGCGACTATAATAGAGTCTATAATAAGTCTAATACAAGTAGAAGATATGAGAAATGGAAAATGTATGGTTTTAAGGTTTCATTTTGACTATAGAACCCTAAAAATGATTTTGCCTTAAGAATACATTCTACAATTTCAGTATTTCATTATGGTACTAAGTAAATTGCAGAACAACTAGAGAACTTAGCGTAGACACGCTAAGTAATGAATTTGAAACAGACAACAAGAGACACAAGACTTTTGCACGCGATGAAATTTTTAGCGACATAACACAAGATTGTGGCTTACCTGCAAATTAGTATACTTATTTGTTAATATATCAACAAAATTATTATATATTCACAGCTATGATTTGCAAATAAATATGAGAAAAATTTAAGAAGTAGACACCTGCTTTACCCTCATCTATTTAAACCATAACTTTCGTTCCTAACCTATGGTCCACGGATCTCTGATGGTCCCTGGAAGTATACACAGTGGTAAAACCTTCCTAAAATATTAAATATGAAGTAACTAAGTATAATATAAAATATTAAGATTGAAGAGCGAGAGATAGATGTTGGTCACAAAGACAGAAATTAAGCCACATCTCATCTCTAAAATGTTAAGAACCATTGATTTAAACAGTGACTTGACTCCAGAGGTACCTACCTACAACCTACATAAACTTATCTTCTCATTACCTACTTAGTAGGTACTTACCTAATTTTCTATTAACAATGCTTTGATTTGATAGTCTGTAACAACCCTCCTTTTATCTAATCTTTACGTCATGCTTAAAACCAAAATCCAAGGCCGACAAAGCGACAATCGATAAGAAAAAATCATGGCAGACGATCCGGCGCTGAAATAGCAATCTGATAACAAGAACAGCAATAACTAATTACTATTGCAAGTTACGTTACATTAATTAATCATATCGGCTAACGCAACTAGTATTAAGAAAGTTACCTCTGACGAAAGTCAATCTTAATTTAGATTAGGTATGAATAACAAATCCACTTGATTATACTGAGATTGCTAGCGGTACTTACAGCATAGATTTAAGCTGGCCATACACGATCAACTAGTGTACTCGTCAAGTTTGCAGTTTGACTCCAGTTTATATGAGATAGCTATATGGCCAGATACCGTCGCCATACACCGTCAAGTTTACTGGATGCCGCGTCAAGTCCACTGGAAACTTGACAAGTACCTAAACTCGATCGTGTAAGGTGTTCCACTAGAGCAAACTCACATTTCACTGATTCTATGAGATGTCCATATTTTGCTAATAGTTACTAGTTCCACTACCAGTTACTACCCTCATTTTGCTTGAGCATAGTATGTATTTTGTGACGTCATGTCTGTGGGGAAACCTATGCCTTAGTACCTTCGATAAGCCCCGTAGCGTAATGGTTACCATGGCAAACCGCCCGCGCCGCGGCCCCGTACCAAGGTTTCTGTTCTCGGTCTGGATGTGTGTCCTTGTCTTTGTGTGTTTTCCATGTCACTCACGACACAGGGAATCCTAGTGTAGCGTATAGCATACTCTTGAGATATCATTTCACATTTGAACTTTTAACGGTAGGTACCTAAATGTAAAATGCAACTCCATGTCGCTACAATACCGTGAAAATCGCATTCAAATCGGTTTACCTACCTAGATTAGCGGAAAGAAACGCAACACTAATGGTAAAAAATTTGGGAAGAGAAGTTGAAATGATTGCTATTTAAACACCTACTACTGTGATAAATTATTTCAAAAGTGATATTATATGATGGTTATAATATAAACCGTAGCAATTGTCCACAAAATTCATGATTTTCACATACATTTTTGGTATTGTTTCTCATTTTTTTACATATGAGTTCATTTTAGCCAACGTATCTCGGGAATAGCCCATTTTCTGTCACTCTGGATGTTTGATGGCCGGGAAATTTTTCATTTCCTTGAAAATGGGAGTTTTAGGTCACCAACCGTTGATTGAAAGTGGGTCGCAAAATCTGCAGGGTACTATCTATGTAAGTATACAATACGAAGCCATATTTTAAAGCATAACGTTTATTAAGCACGAATAAAATGCTTCAGTAGTCAATACTACTGAAGCATTTTACCAATGTAGAAGATTGGTAGTATTATAAATGTATATTTGGCTGGATTACTTATAAATGAGTTGACCAATTCCTCCTGATGGCTACTATTATAAGTATTAATAAATGTGAAAGTTTGTGAGGATGGATGCATGTTAATTTCTAAATATTACGTTCGAGGGTTTTTACGATGTCTTTATCCTTTTCCATGTGATTGCATGTCACGAGTATCGTGGCCAGGAATTTTGAAATAAAACGACGCATCCATATCATGTTTGGATTCGATTGATTTGTTTTGAGAATTACTTCGGCCTGAGCTAATATCCAGGGTCCGATGAAACCTAGTATCGCTGATGTCCATGGGTGACGTAACCGTCAGGTGGATTGTCAGCAAGTTTGTCGGCTATTTCTATTAAAAAAACCGTAAAGTGGGTAGTTTAATTCCTTCAATAAAATTTAATTTTAAGTTTTTTGATGTGAAACATCTATAGGCGAGGGGTAAACCTGATTTTTGGCGCGGTGAGTAGCGACGCTTCGCCGCACTATATTATTATGGTACCTAGGGCAATATGAAAAAAAAAATAATAACACAATGTGGGTGTAATCATAAATAAACTTAGTTTGATAGGCTGTAGCATACAGTAGGACAAAACTGTCATCATTTTCTGGGGACAATTCGTAATCTTGTATTTTTTTCATCATGCCATATTTAGTTCCTGTCATAATCTGTAATTTTATGCCTATTAGTTGTATAAAATAATTTCGATGTTTCACATCTGCCAGCCGCCCCATGACGGCTCACATTTTTTTAACTATAACTGTCTCATTCATTTCCAAGCTTAGTGGCCAAGCCACTGCAAACCAGATTAATTATTCCATAAAACAGAAACAATATGATTTATGTGACCCAAAGCACGTAGTCCACTAAAGCTATTAAAAATGACCGATAACAACTAATCGGTAAACACAATCCGATGTTACTTACTCGTATGTTATCGGCGAAATTATCAGATAACGGTCAGCGAGCGAAATATTTTACGAGGTTTTTGATTACGAATGCTGGGAAGTATTGCGTTCTTTCAATTGAAGAAATATTATAAAATAAATAATAGTTTAATATATTTTGTATGATATTCATATTTATTTACTCATAAATAGGCAAGAAACGAACAGACGAGCCACCTGATATTTATGTTAAGATGTCAACGTCGCCTATCATCAGCAGTTTGTTTATGTCCCACTATTGGGCAAAGGCCTCCTCTCACAAATCAAGGTGAGAGAAATTCGTGCCTTAATACACCAGCTGGCCCAATGCGGATTGCTAAGGTCGCCTATCTTAGACTCATCACAAACCGACGCGTTGCCGGTAAGGAAAGAAAATAAAAGAAAGAAGCTTGCACTCAAACCATAGAAAAACTGAAGGAAATAAGTTGCCCAAAATGGATTCGATATAAATAATGTAAGTTGCCTATTAATTAAATTACAACCGTACTTAATCGTTTAAAATTCATAGCCCAGGGGTTACTCGTACCCCTCTACTAATAAGACTCTTTACTTTACTCTTTACTCAAAGTACCTTCATTTAACCCACTCATATTGCAGAGAACACTCGATTCGAACAATAATTGCGGGCGAGTGTCAGTCTGACCCTTCGATGTAGTTGTGTGATTTCTTGGCCCGCGTCATTTCATCGCATCACATTCCTAGGGATATTAATCAGTTTACTACAAGATAATATATATTAAAAAGAGGGTTTACTAATAATTTGAATGCGTCTGTACTGTAAGTATTTAGTTTCTTAAGTTACTAGATACTAGACTATAATTACTTTTATTTTTACGTTTGAAATCACAATCTATAACTTATTTAACCTCTTTAAGAAAAGAGATAAACCATTGTATGCCAGAGATTAGACCAGGAAAATAGACTGATATGTAACTTGACGTCTAACTAATGATTAATGAGTAAAGAACAATAACTTAATGGAAACGTAAGTAACAAAATAACCCTTAAAAGGTTTAGTAAAAAGTCAAGACCCAGTATTTTCACCAAATTATAAATATCACAGACATGTACCCATTTACTATCTATCTTTTTTACAATAGCTAAAAAAACAAATCATTCAGTCATGTTCTGTTAAATGATTAACTTTTAAAACACAAACAACCCACCACAGCACAAAGTACCTATTAGTCGTACACAATTGCTCTTTAAGTGTCCATTTAACCCCTCGGTGGTAGATCATGGGTTCGATTCCCGACAAACAACTGCTTCCTGTAGGGAAGGGACCATTCTATACAACATATCAAGGTGGATACAAAAAGTAATAAATTACATAAATATAAATTAACGTTTTGGGTACAATTTACTTTGACTGAAAAATTCCACAATTATTTTCAGAAGCATCTGAAGTGTTGGTCATAGATATACGTAATTGATCCGAGAACACAGATCAATAAATAGGTAAGGTAGGTAAGGCACCGCCTTGTATTTGACTGAGGAAGAAAAATACCGTGCTGGATTACGTAATTCCTGTATTTACAAGCTACCACGCACATCCACGTCAAAAACCATGCTGGTTTCTGCCAGTAACTTCCGGACCGGAAAACAAAAACGGCATGGTTTTTGACGTGGATTGGCGTGGTAACTTGTAAATACAGGAATTACGTAATCCAGCACGGTATTTTTCTTCCTCAGTCAAATACAAGGTGGTGACTTATCTACTTTTCCGAGATACGCGTAAAGCATTTACAACCATTTTAATACAACATAAGCACTTGAACAAGAATGAACCAAAGATTAACCAATTAACATTAATTAAAATCCTACTCAATAATGTGTACTTGTACATTCAAATTTTAATACCACTGACTTGATTGCACGTAAGCATTGCGAGACTTCCAAAAGAATCAAAATATAAATGCCACCGTAAAATACAGGTAAAATCAATCATACGGCCTCAGTTAACGGCCTTCTGTCCATGTAGACAAGCTATCGTCAATTTTATTATCGCTTGCTTGCAGCTGTTTACTTGCGTGTTGCGAAGTGTACATTTGCGGAATCGTGGCGTTTTCCCATTTGATTGTTTCATTATGTAGCTTGCATGCAATTGTCAAATTAATCGCCGCCGCCGCGGCGTCATGGACCGTAGACCTTACTATCATAAAACAATTTCGACCTGCCTTTTTATCGTTGACTACTCCGATACATTTCAAAGTCAAGGCTACCTAGCGTCACCCGGAACCAGTATTGTAATAAAATATCAACTGATATCATTTTATCGTACTATTTATCGACCTTCCACGTCACTAATACCATATTGGGCGCGGCGGAAACGCATCTATGAATGTATTTAAAGCTGTATTTGGACCGTTATATTACCTGTCTTTCTGGGAAGGTGATAAGGTTGAAAATCGTTTGGTTTGTCCTTTGATGACAGGATGACCAGACAGAATCAATTGGATTTATTTACTTTATGTTCGAGATGGTAGGTCTCCCGTCGCTGGGCAGGAAGCGGTTCTAATAAATGGTAAATTGAGTTTAAGGGCTCTTTGTTATTTGTTTAAAGTTTAACTAGAGTGCTATTACATTGTTTAAAGCGTGAGGAATACGGGTGCATACAATGACATTGCTTCTAGAATACGGGCCTCAATTGAAAGATGCTGGGATACTGTTATACCCTGTGGTATGCCTATTATACTTACTTTTTTATGATAGTTTTATTGTTGAACAACCACGCTACCGCCGCGCGCCGCCGCCATGTAGAAGTACCTAACTAAATAAGCGATTAAGTATAAGCATAGTAGCATACGATTAAGTATGCTACTATATGTATAGTAGCATTATTTTAGTAATAATTATTATATAATTAAGTAATTGTAATTAATTGGTATTTTAAAGTTCGGAAACGCGTGAAAATTTAATTAAATGGTTCAATTAGGTAGTTACATTTACATTCATTCAATAATTTGCGCCACAGTATGGAACAGAAACCATGAAAAAGGTTTCCACGCCTCCAGTTGGACGAACGGATGGACAACTGACGGACAGCGGAGTCTCATGAATAGGGTCCCGTTTGTACCATTTGAGTACAGAACCTTAAAAAGGTACGTTATTCATAGTAACACGTAGGACACTCACCCCGCCCCGCCCATATTAATTTAAAACCCCGAACCCCGATAGCAATTAGTAGCGGAATTCGCAGACGACCTATTTCGACATAGTCCCTAGCCCCTCACACTGAAATAAAACAGAGTTCACAATGGTCCTCTTTGACAAGCTACATACAAAGTAGCAAATAATATTTTATCTTTGCTTTTATTATTTTTAATCGGCGACGAAAACAGAGGTGTGTTATAAGTCTGATTGTCTATGTAGCTGTGTATCTGTGTGTCTGTGTATCTGTGTATCTGTGGATCTGTTTGTCTTTCTGTGGCATCGTAGCTCCCAAACGGGTGAACAGATTTTGATCTAGTTTTTTGAAGTTATACTTCTTTTGGCGCGATGGTGAAAAATGATGAGAGTGAATTTCTACGATGCGCGCGCACACCGACACCTAAATTCTACAACGTGAAGTTAGCTAAATTCTGTATTTTTTCTGTATGCAAAAAAGTTTTCACAGTATTTACCTCATTACAAACGATTTTATAATCGATTGAATTGATTCATAATAATCGATTGATGGAATATAATAATATATTTTATGTATTATTTGTTAATTATAATTATAATATTAATTTATTTCTTACATGTTTTCGTATTCCATACATATTAAAACTATGTAATATATTTAGAATTACCATTCAATCGTTACGCTAATTTTATTAAATTACATTTCGAATATTTTGACATCGATTAATCGATTGACAACATAATCCCTAATTATGTCATTTTGGTAACCATAGTATTTATAAATAACACCACTGTACTGTCATATTTGTCATCGATCTTTCATGTTTCTACGCGTGGTTTTTTGTATTTTTCTATTAAATATTTTCAGCGTACCTATTTGGAGTCCTATTTACTAATGAAACTCATCGACACGCACACAGTTATTTTAATTTACTGTTATATTCGATTTCGTACTTGTGTTTTGGTGAATGTGTTTTCGCAGTTTCGCTACAATTTCTGGCAAACCAATACTATATGAATATGGACTACTTAATCGCCTGTTTTGTGACTGATAAAGGTTCAGAATAAGTCCTGAACACTGGATAATGTACCCTATACATCTTTAGAAGATCAGTAGTTTGCTGTGGCCATACTTACAATGAGTATGTTATGGTATCTTGATTGGGCAAGGTACCAACGAAATATAGCGCCTTCTGCACAACTAGACGAAATATTAATATAAATGATAACTAATAAAATCTCTTGAAATATGCAATAGCTTTTATTATACAACCTTTTTATGACATTCGTTTTGGGTAAAAACCATTTAAGTAGTAGATAGTATAATAGACACCCGCCAACTTAGTTTTAACCATTAAACTCGTAGTTTAAGTGTTAGTATTTTTGACTTTTTATTACGTTTGTAATGATTACTCGTAGGTGTTTGGTTTATAGTAAGTGTAACGTACATATTAAATAGCACTGTGATACGAGTATGACATAATCATAACCTATAATTAAGGTGATTCATTCTAGGATTTCCTTAGTTGGCCATTGCTGGCAGCCGTGAAAATTGGAGAAATTAAACCTTTTGCAGTGATCTAATTGACAGCCAATTTCCAGTCTTGTCTACCTGGGCCTGAGTTTCTATGTAAGCTGGGTTTCTCCTTTGGCGCGTTAGTTCCATGGCCGCCATATCGTTCTATCCGTGATCTGCAGTCTGTGATTTTGTCCAGTTTCGTGTCTATCGAAATTATAGTACATTTTATTTATTTGGATTTCAGGACTTTTATAATTTTTAAATTCGCTTAGAAAAGTTGTTGTTTTGTTTGGAGATTGAAATATTAAAACATCACTTAAAATCTTTCTTTTTATTCTGTGCTGAAAAATTATGAAAGACAATGTAGTCTGTTCTGATTGATCGAGTCTATGGGTCGATTTGTCTATAGTCCGTTCACAGTTATTTTACCTCTAGCTATTAAAGTCAAAGTCAAAGTCAAAATATTTTATTCATATAGGTATCATTGATCACTTATGCACGTCATTTTTTGGCTTTTCGGAAGGTGCTTTGTCATGGAGGAGAAGAAAAGCCTAAAGAAACTCCTCAGCACATCTTTTAAAAAAATATTACAAAAAAGATATTATCATACAAAAGTTTACTATTCTGAGTCGAACTGGTTGCAGAGCTAATCATTCCCATGCGTCTTTGTCATTTAAATACTCGTCTACACTATAATATCCCTTGCCTAACAATTGTGTTTCTACACGTTTTTTGAAAGATTCTATTGGCAAGTCACGTATTAATTTTGGGATTTTATTATAGAAATGTACACCAAGCCCTATGAAAGATCGTTGCACTTTACTTAGGCGGAACGAAGGCCTAATTAATTGATACATTCTTTTTGTTTGGCGATTATTAATATCAAAATTTTGTTTATACGCGTTTATATTCTTCCTTATAAAAACTACATTATTAATTTATTAAGTTGGTTAACCTTAGCTGTGTGTTGTAATGTTTAGTTTGTACGATTCCCTAACATGAAATATTTCATGTTTCTTCTGATGTATATAAATATTATTTACTAGGTTGATCCAAAAGTAACGATAGTAAAAATGATACACGTTCAAATAAAATAATGTATTTTTTTACAGTCTCCTAACTAATCAGTTCACATTCTCGGTAGTTATATTAAAATTACAACAAATTGAATTGCTTTAAATTGGGTTGGCATACGAATGATCCAAACGCACGCCTAATGATAAATAATCACTATCGGACGAACATGAATCATCAAAACTGCTCTCAGATTCCGTATCACACTCGTCTTTCAATTCTATAAATAATATCTATTATTATAGTATATTCTAATATTACTTTACTACGTATCGTAATAGTTCTCGTAATAGAACATAGATGGTGTTTTTACAATTGCAAAAACAAATCAATTGTAAATCATTTTTTTCTGTTTTTACAATTGTAAAAATCAATCAATTTATCAATTTCCGCGTCTAAGCTTCCATCCATTTTACAAAACTTATCCTCAATATGTCGCACATGTTTTATACGCAGTCGGGTTTTTTGTATTTTTTAATTTTTTTGTGTGTAATAGACCTATCATTGATTCAGTTGGAAAAAATATTAGAACACGATTTCGTGAGCCATGACCACGTTTTATGCTATAATATGTACCTACGTTTGCCCAAAATTCTTCTGTATTTTCATTGAGCGACTCAATTTCTTTTGTTTTTTGTATTTATAACACTATTTTCTATTTTAATTTTCAATATTATATTACATTGGTAGAAAATGCAGAAAACGGGGTATCGGGAGACGATAACCAAAATCAGTAGATCTCCCGATAAATCGGGAACTTTTGCAACACTCGTCACTTGACAGCAAGTAATGCTAATCTAATGGGAAGGTAATGACAGCTTGTCAGAGGTAAAATAACTGTGAACGGACTGTAGTAAATAGTAATCGATACTTGTGTTTGGGACTAGCAGCCCATTCTTTTTCTCTCCTTAATCTGTATTAAAGTTTAATGCCTGTCGGAAAATAAATTATTCTTCAACTGAACTGAATAAAATCTTTCATTCCCTCCCCCCCACAAAAACTGGTTTTACAGCATGGTATCGTAATAGTTCTCGTAATAGAATATAGATGGTGTTTTTACAATTGTAAAAACAGAAAAAAATTATTTACAATTGATTTGTTTTTGCAATTGTAAAAACACCATCTATGTTCTATTACGATACGTAGCAAAGTAATATTAGAATATACTACAAAATTAATCACAGATGGCGCTTAACACATATAGTTTGGCTTTAGAGATTCGTAAATTAAATTATTTCAAAATATTATTTAATTTTTATTTTTAGTATTGCTGTTTTTGAATATTGTATTTTGAACAATGTTTTTTTAATATTGTTTTTTGAATTTTTTTTCATGCCAAAGAAGTATAACTTCTCACGCGCGTACAAAAGTACACGCACCCTTTTTTTTTGAAGTTATACTTCTTTTGGCGCGATGGTGAAAAATGATGAGAGTGAATTTCTACGATGCGCGCGCACACCGACACCTAAATTCTACAACGTGAAGTTAGCTAAATTCTGTATTTTTTCTGTATGCAAAAAAGTTTTCACAGTATTTACCTCATTACAAACGATTTTATAATCGATTGAATTGATTCATAATAATCGATTGATGGAATATAATAATATATTTTATGTATTATTTGTTAATTATAATTATAATATTAATTTATTTCTTACATGTTTTCGTATTCCATACATATTAAAACTATGTAATATATTTAGAATTACCATTCAATCGTTACGCTAATTTTATTAAATTACATTTCGAATATTTTGACATCGATTAATCGATTGACAACATAATCCCTAATTATGTCATTTTGGTAACCATAGTATTTATAAATAACACCACTGTACTGTCATATTTGTCATCGATCTTTCATGTTTCTACGCGTGGTTTTTTGTATTTTTCTATTAAATATTTTCAGCGTACCTATTTGGAGTCCTATTTACTAATGAAACTCATCGACACGCACACAGTTATTTTAATTTACTGTTATATTCGATTTCGTACTTGTGTTTTGGTGAATGTGTTTTCGCAGTTTCGCTACAATTTCTGGCAAACCAATACTATATGAATATGGACTACTTAATCGCCTGTTTTGTGACTGATAAAGGTTCAGAATAAGTCCTGAACACTGGATAATGTACCCTATACATCTTTAGAAGATCAGTAGTTTGCTGTGGCCATACTTACAATGAGTATGTTATGGTATCTTGATTGGGCAAGGTACCAACGAAATATAGCGCCTTCTGCACAACTAGACGAAATATTAATATAAATGATAACTAATAAAATCTCTTGAAATATGCAATAGCTTTTATTATACAACCTTTTTATGACATTCGTTTTGGGTAAAAACCATTTAAGTAGTAGATAGTATAATAGACACCCGCCAACTTAGTTTTAACCATTAAACTCGTAGTTTAAGTGTTAGTATTTTTGACTTTTTATTACGTTTGTAATGATTACTCGTAGGTGTTTGGTTTATAGTAAGTGTAACGTACATATTAAATAGCACTGTGATACGAGTATGACATAATCATAACCTATAATTAAGGTGATTCATTCTAGGATTTCCTTAGTTGGCCATTGCTGGCAGCCGTGAAAATTGGAGAAATTAAACCTTTTGCAGTGATCTAATTGACAGCCAATTTCCAGTCTTGTCTACCTGGGCCTGAGTTTCTATGTAAGCTGGGTTTCTCCTTTGGCGCGTTAGTTCCATGGCCGCCATATCGTTCTATCCGTGATCTGCAGTCTGTGATTTTGTCCAGTTTCGTGTCTATCGAAATTATAGTACATTTTATTTATTTGGATTTCAGGACTTTTATAATTTTTAAATTCGCTTAGAAAAGTTGTTGTTTTGTTTGGAGATTGAAATATTAAAACATCACTTAAAATCTTTCTTTTTATTCTGTGCTGAAAAATTATGAAAGACAATGTAGTCTGTTCTGATTGATCGAGTCTATGGGTCGATTTGTCTATAGTCCGTTCACAGTTATTTTACCTCTAGCTATTAAAGTCAAAGTCAAAATATTTTATTCATATAGGTATCATTGATCACTTATGCACGTCATTTTTTGGCTTTTCGGAAGGTGCTTTGTCATGGAGGAGAAGAAAAGCCTAAAGAAACTCCTCAGCACATCTTTTAAAAAAATATTACAAAAAAGATATTATCATACAAAAGTTTACTATTCTGAGTCGAACTGGTTGCAGAGCTAATCATTCCCATGCGTCTTTGTCATTTAAATACTCGTCTACACTATAATATCCCTTGCCTAACAATTGTGTTTCTACACGTTTTTTGAAAGATTCTATTGGCAAGTCACGTATTAATTTTGGGATTTTATTATAGAAATGTACACCAAGCCCTATGAAAGATCGTTGCACTTTACTTAGGCGGAACGAAGGCCTAATTAATTGATACATTCTTTTTGTTTGGCGATTATTAATATCAAAATTTTGTTTATACGCGTTTATATTCTTCCTTATAAAAACTACATTATTAATTTATTAAGTTGGTTAACCTTAGCTGTGTGTTGTAATGTTTAGTTTGTACGATTCCCTAACATGAAATATTTCATGTTTCTTCTGATGTATATAAATATTATTTACTAGGTTGATCCAAAAGTAACGATAGTAAAAATGATACACGTTCAAATAAAATAATGTATTTTTTTACAGTCTCCTAACTAATCAGTTCACATTCTCGGTAGTTATATTAAAATTACAACAAATTGAATTGCTTTAAATTGGGTTGGCATACGAATGATCCAAACGCACGCCTAATGATAAATAATCACTATCGGACGAACATGAATCATCAAAACTGCTCTCAGATTCCGTATCACACTCGTCTTTCAATTCTATAAATAATATCTATTATTATAGTATATTCTAATATTACTTTACTACGTATCGTAATAGTTCTCGTAATAGAACATAGATGGTGTTTTTACAATTGCAAAAACAAATCAATTGTAAATCATTTTTTTCTGTTTTTACAATTGTAAAAATCAATCAATTTATCAATTTCCGCGTCTAAGCTTCCATCCATTTTACAAAACTTATCCTCAATATGTCGCACATGTTTTATACGCAGTCGGGTTTTTTGTATTTTTTAATTTTTTTGTGTGTAATAGACCTATCATTGATTCAGTTGGAAAAAATATTAGAACACGATTTCGTGAGCCATGACCACGTTTTATGCTATAATATTTACCTACGTTTGCCCAAAATTCTTCTGTATTTTCATTGAGCGACTCAATTTCTTTTGTTTTTTGTATTTATAACACTATTTTCTATTTTAATTTTCAATATTATATTACATTGGTAGAAAATGCAGAAAACGGGGTATCGGGAGACGATAACCAAAATCAGTAGATCTCCCGATAAATCGGGAACTTTTGCAACACTCGTCACTTGACAGCAAGTAATGCTAATCTAATGGGAAGGTAATGACAGCTTGTCAGAGGTAAAATAACTGTGAACGGACTGTAGTAAATAGTAATCGATACTTGTGTTTGGGACTAGCAGCCCATTCTTTTTCTCTCCTTAATCTGTATTAAAGTTTAATGCCTGTCGGAAAATAAATTATTCTTCAACTGAACTGAATAAAATCTTTCATTCCCTCCCCCCCACAAAAACTGGTTTTACAGCATGGTATCGTAATAGTTCTCGTAATAGAATATAGATGGTGTTTTTACAATTGTAAAAACAGAAAAAAATTATTTACAATTGATTTGTTTTTGCAATTGTAAAAACACCATCTATGTTCTATTACGATACGTAGCAAAGTAATATTAGAATATACTACAAAATTAATCACAGATGGCGCTTAACACATATAGTTTGGCTTTAGAGATTCGTAAATTAAATTATTTCAAAATATTATTTAATTTTTATTTTTAGTATTGCTGTTTTTGAATATTGTATTTTGAACAATGTTTTTTTAATATTGTTTTTTGAATTTTTTTTCATGCCAAAGAAGTATAACTTCTCACGCGCGTACAAAAGTACACGCACCCTTTTTTTATAATTAAAAGGTGACTTAATCGAGAGTGTTCTTATGTTTAGTTACAAATATGTTCTACATATTATGTCTTCTGTGGTTTAGTATTACTAAAGCTCAATTTAGTATTATATAAAATTCAGGGTTCCCGCGGGATTTGTAAAAAATCGATCTCTACCGCGGGCAAAGCCACGGATAAAAGCTAGTTTGTAATAATTTACCCAAGAGTATACCTACTAAACTTAACAACATTGATAATTTTATCAAGAAATAAAGTAAGAATAAAAACCGGCAAGTGCGTGTCAGGCCACACGCAATGTATGGTTCCGTGAATGATATTATAATGTATAATAAAAAGAGGGGTTCTGTAGTTAAAGTTTGTCGACTGTAACTCATTAACTTCTTAAGCTAATATAGCCATAGTAATATAATAGTTTTTCCTTTAAATTCATCATAATAATAATATGCTAACTGCCGTGAATATTTTAAAATGTCCAACACCTACCATATCTGGTACACTTGGTTTTAAACAAAATTAGCACTTTAAAGCTGAATATTTTACAAACAGACCCCTAAATCGAAAAATTCCGATAACTATGAAACCCTAAAAATTATTAATTTTCTCACTGCAATGATAATTAACGTACTAAGAATAATGGTACCTCGGTCTGCAGATCTACATTAGGTACTATTCATTTTTTGTCTGCTTTAGCATTCCACTTTAATCAGGTACTTTTTATATTCCACACACAGAGCTGCAGCGTGGACAGGCACCAAGTTAAATATCACAGAATTAAAATTAACTACTTTACCCTTCTGACAATTTCATATTTGCTTTTGCAATGCAGCATGTTTTCACATTGTTTGGATTTTGACAGTTGACCATATTGACCTAACAAATAACAATCTGAAATAATTAATTATTTTACTTAAAATGAGATCGAAAACCTTCACTGTTTTGATAATTCAAATTAAAATTCAAAATTTTTTTATGTAGGTATCACCGTATCACTGATTACTTATCCACGTTATTTTGATCTACCAGCATTTCGGAAAAGTGCTTTATCATGGAGGAGAAGAAATGCTGTAAGGTAACTCCTCAGTACATCTTAAAAAAATATAAAAAATTTGGGACTAAGCTTTAATCGTGCGAAGGAGCTGATGCGCACGTTTTCTCAGTAGGTAGTAGGCCTAGGGTTATTATATTTCTTATTGGAGACACTGATCTGTCTGGTCTATAGGTAAAGGTATTCTCACTGCCCCATGTAGATGCAGAAGATAATCCTGAAGCCAGCTGTGGCGTTAATCGCTTTCGCGTGAACCAATTTATCGACCCCTGAGACGTAACCCCTCTCAATAGACGACGCAAGTCATAAGAAGTTTCACAGAAGAAAATGGTCTATAACTACCTACTTACATTAAATCAATATGACAATATTAGACAGAATATAGGTTGGTAGGTCAATAAACTAATATACCAACGTAGGCAACGTACATAGAAGCATCTTTGACGCCTAAAAATAGTGCAACGAAAACTCAACCGCGGTAGGCGGGGCTTATAAACTCCACCAAAACGCGAATCAGTCAGTTTAGTGTCACACAGCAGCTGTTGGCTTCAGAATTTATAATACACAAGATTTTTGGATAAATTTGGTTTTAAAACGCCTTCATGTGGTGCAAAAATCATACAGATAATCGTTCCAAGGATTGTGGAATGAAATATGTATTTGTAATAGGATTCGATGAGATAATAGGTAGGAAGTTGTAGTTGTTATTCAACTTTAACCCTAAAGCTGGCTATATACGATCCGGCAGGACTCCGAGCGATCTATCATTAAAACTAAATAATTTTATAGATTATATTACTATCCCCAAGTGAGCAGTGATAGCCTAGCGGTTAGAACATTGGTCTCTCGAACCAAGGGGCCCGAGTTCAAATCCTGGCACGCACCTCTAATTTTCAAATATTATGTGCGTATTAGAAGTTAATTATCACTTGCTTCGGTGAAGGAAAACATCGTGAGGAAACCTTCACACCGGAGAGTTCTCCATAAAGTTCTCGAAGGTGTGTGAAGTCTACCAATCCGCACTTGGCCAGCATGGTAGACTATGGCCTATACCCCTCACATTATGAGAGGAGACCCCGAGCCCAGCAGTGGGACAATTATGGGTTGTTGCTTTGCTTTGCTTTTTTTTTATTACTATCATTCTTTGATCAGACAATGGCTTGGCTTATGGACCTAATATTATAGCAAGCAAAGTCGTTCGCAAGGGCAAAAGCTAACAATAAGAATATGAATAGGACAGATTGCGGCGACTGGCGACTGGCGAGTCCCATGGGTCAGGTAGCTCTGAACGGGTTTGTGTTGTATTGTTAACACAATGCTCCTCGCGGGTGTTGCAGTCTTTTTGTGATGAATTGATGATATTACTTGGTTTTATCTAATACTAGGAAAGCGCCCTCGCTTTGCTTCGAGAAAAATAGTAAAAAAAAATATATAGTTATATTTTTCAAATCGGTTCGGTAGTTTCGGAGCCTATTCAATGCAAACAAGCAATCAAATCTTTCTTCTTTATAATATTAGTATAGACTAGCTGTTGCCCGCAGCTTTGCATACGGAAATTATGTTTTAACTTATTCAAACATTTATCCTGTTTTCCCGGAAAACCTTTTAATTTTCCGGGATGAAAAGTTATCTAAAATATGACCCAGGGTATCAGTAACAACTTTACCATTTTTCATCGAAATCCGTTCAAGGGTTTTTATGTGATGCCCGGACAGACAAACAGACACTTTGGGTTTTATTATAGTATAGATAAGTAAACTGACCATTTTTTCGTATCAAAGCGGGACGGTGCAGGTTTCCTCACGATATGTTTTCCTTCACCGGAGCAAGTGATAATTAACTTGTAACTCACATATTGAAACTAAATGTGTAAAAGTAAATGTAAGTACCACTAAGGACCAATTTGCTACAAAAATATTTTTCCGACATAGCTAAATGTAAAAGTTTAATTGGTTTAATATGTATGTAAAAGCAACAGCGGGCGCGATCGGTAGTTGGATGGGTGACCGCTAGTGGCAAAAAATTCTTGAGCGTTTCCGTGCTTCGGAGGGCACGTAAAGCCGTCGGACCCGATTGTTATCGTAAGATAACAGTCGTTAAGCCATGTCGAAGGCTTGCGGGTGGTTTGAAAACTTCCGACACTCGGGTTGGCCACTAACCCCTCCACCAATCCGCACTGGAGCAGCGTGGTGGAGTATGCTCTAGAGGAGAGACCTGTGCCCAGTAGTTGGCCATTAATGAGTTGAAGCCCATTGGTTTGATATAAAAATCACCACGAATTCAGATTTACCCTTGAAATAGTGATACTATTTCAATCGAAATATTTTTTGTACGGATGGTAAGTGATCAACTGGTCGCGGTTCCCAAGGGCACCAGCAACACATAGCCGTTGCCGGCTAAGAAAGAACATCCATCCATCCATCCCGTCAGTTCCGTGGTGACGAGGTCTAAGCACTCAACAATGGGATTTCTGGCCAAAATAATAATATAGTGGTCCCTTTTCCCAGTTGTCCCATCATAGGACTAAGTACTCGATAAGACAAAGAATCGACCCGGTATTATTGGTAACACTATAATATTATCTTATTATTATAAGCCTGATTACGTTATCAACAACGTAGTACCGGTAAGCACTACAAAGTACTTTGTAAGTATATTAAAGTCTAACAGTTTGATAGTAACTATGTATCTAAAACATACCTCCGTCGCCCGGATCTACCTCCTTGAGACTTCCCTTTGACACAAACAATTCAAAAACTCCCACAAACACAACAACACGCGAAAAATGTGCAAAAATCACTAATTTGTAACAATTAGTAATCTGTATCGCGAGATTTATTTCACAGATAAAAAATACGTTTAAAACACGAAATCGCTGTTATCGGAGGCACGACAATTTATTTAAATTGGTACTTGAGACCTTTGAAAGGAATAAAATGCGGTATGCGACACGGACCACCCTCGGCGTTTGACAGTTTACTAGACGGAAGAAAACCGCAGGCAAAACGCGCATGCGCCCTCGGGGGATGTTTACGCACCACGCGACTGACAAGGGGTGATAAAGATAGGGATGGTAAATTATCTGTCTAGCTCTATTTATAGATGCTTTATCTATTTTATGGGACCAACAATTTCGACTCTCGTTTATTAAATTTAATTCTACCTACCTAAATTAAAGGAACAAAATGTAAATCGTACATTTTGCAAAGCGTAGAAAACCTATGGAAGTCCTATTGGATTCTGTCAAGTTAGATTACACTTATCTATACTATTTAAACTAATATTATAAAGAGGAAAGATTTGATTGTTTGTTTGCATTGAATAGGCTCCGAAACTACCGAACCGATTTGAAAAATTCTTTCACTGTTGAGAAGCTACACTATCCCCGGGTTAGGGTACAACCCTAATATATAATAGTAACATATAATATAGTTTATAATTATTTGATAATGACCGGCCAAGTGCCTGTCGGGCCATGCACAATAAGTATAGGCACGGTACACGGTACAAATAATTCGTACGTGAAATTTCTTTATTTTCGTTATTTCGTGTGATGTTCAGCAGAGGAGACTAGACTCAAGATGGATGCAGCTCCATATGCCCCTACGAAAGGAATCAGATGCTCGCGATATGTACCTACGTACCTATAGATATGAGTATAGGTACAATGTATTGCATCATTAAGCAATCCGAAATGTCATTATATTACGACCCAGTTTTAAGAATCGTTATCATTGCTAAATGGTTTAACAGTATCCCTAATAAGTATGTAATGTATCCCTATACATGTCTGTAACTAAAAATATCACCAACGCCATACAAATCGTGATAATACAGTAATACCACACAATCCACGGCCACTGACAATTATGCTTCGCTGCTCAATTCTCGCGATTAATATTTACATGTAGTACTATTTCCAATCCACGGCCTTTAACACGATAAGTTTATAGAAAAACAAAAATATTATCAATCTGAAACATAAAATAGTTGTTATTCTGGCTTATTTCCTCGTTCACTCAGTGTTGTTTAACACTCAAGCTTCCGGTCATCACTCTTCCTTACCGCTCGGTTGCCATTTTTGCTTCATTATCTATTTTCGTGTCGCGGCCTCAACACGTCTCGACTGTCCTTAGACTCATTACTAGAGATTCCCTAACGGACAGTCTACGTTAACGAAACGGTGTGAAGAAAAGAAGAAAATTTTAAAATAACTATAATATTTGGAGGAAATACAGGATAAAAGTGTTATTCAGATGTGAATCAACCAATTTTTACGTATAATATCAGTGGATCAAAGGATACCTTTACCAGTAAGTGTTTTACGATTTATTATTATCTTCAATTCTATTTTTAGGAAGATACCCACTTTATTTATGAATTCAAGTGGCAGCTACTTTTTATTGGCATGATAAAAACAATTATGATACGAGCGTCAGAATATTCACCAAAATAATTATGTGAACAAAGAATTTAATATTTTGATTCTTTTAATGTGCATTCACATTTGTGATGCGAGTAGTACAATGGGACTGCTACCTTCACATACTACCCCTTTGCGTTTCAACTGTTGATATTACACAGAGTGATTCCAATATTCGCCGAGGATGAACCTCGACCACCTTCACTGTGTTGAAATATAACTAAATAATTGAGACAATTATCGATGGCATAATTAAAGCAATGACGCAAACGTTTATATGTGTTTTAGTTTAATTACCTGAAGAGATAATTTGATATCCTGGTTCTTTTAATGTAAATCAACGTTAGTGATGCGAGCACTACAATGGGACTGCTACCTTCACAGAACGACCTTTTGTGGTTAATTTGTTGATCTTACATAAAGTGATGCGAATGCTTCTTTTGGGTTCATTTCCTTCACAAATAATGCACTTTTTCTGAGTGTCAAATAAGAACCAGAACTATTGATATAATTACATAAAGTGATGCGAATGCTTCTTTTGGGTTCATTTCCTTCACAAATAATGCACTTTTTCTGAGTGTCAAATAAGAACCAGAACTATTGATATAATTACATCAAAAGCACTAGTAGTTACAATCTTTTATCATACATAATCTTTAATCAAAATAAAGAAATTCAAATGAAGTTTTATTCCTAAACTTTATAAGGAAATTGACTTGGAATCCTGTGCACTTTGATGTCCTCATTTCTACCACATACTTGCAGTACCTACCTGATATGATTGGTCCTCTTCTGAAATATAAAATTGTGCCCTTTTTTTAAGGACACTTTTAGTACTGAATGCCTGAACTATGGCAACCATTTCGGACATCCTACAATTATATTTCTTTGCTGCGCGTCTGTACCAAATTGATACGCATGGTTTATAACTGCTCCCTCTAGTAGGGCTATAAAGTTATAATAGAGGACTCTGAGACTATCTAAATTGTCGATTGATCGATACAATCACTATAACGTCAATAATACTTGACGCCTCTTCTTGATATCTATAACTAAGGAGTTGAAGAATAGATACATCAAAAAAGATGAAAATTTACTTCTCTCTTTGTGGTTAGACTGGAAAATTAAAAGCTACGAAAGCCATTATCATGTCAAGACAGGATGAAAAAGGATTCAAACTAGTGATTTCTAAAACATAAGTCTTTATTGAACCATTCGGGATAAGTTTTTTCGAAGACGACTTTACACTCTCGGGAAATTCTACGCAAACCGCCGTTGTGCTGCCGTCGCCATCGCCGCCGCGCCCTGTCGCGAGCGCACTCTAATGGAAGTTGCTGTTGGCTTTATAGGTCTTACAGCATGACGTAGGACAGTCGTGAAAATGCCCACTATATGACTCGGAGAGTAAAATGGCTGTCCATCTAAATGGCATCCTAGGAATGTTCTTAGAATGTTTCACTAAAAGCGTCATTCCAACCTCAATTTGCAAACAAAACCTTGCAAATTATATCGCTACAGTTCGTAGCTTGATGTCGTGGCCTTTTATGGTCAAAAGTTTGTTAGACTTAATGTCAGTTGACAAATTTTATTTTTTGACGCAGCGTGAATCATTTTAAGCTTTGCGGCTAATGGCATCGCGTAAATATTGTATACCTACAATGTAAGTAAATCCATACTGCAGATTACAATATTATTACTGTAACCCATGGTGTTATTATTACAAAAAGTGTGTAATCACTAAGAAAGTTATCCACTATTGAATTGGTGATAAACGGTTCAGCCTACTCAGCAGACCGCCAGCCGAAGAACACCCGCATAATAATCCTGATACATTTCAGGGTTGAAATAAGCAGGTTATTTGATACATGATTTGTCATTGTCTAGTCGTATCTAAATATGATACATAATAAAATTTAGATTTTGTTTACAACAATAATCTCTCCTTTTACTTTCATAGCTTAATCAGCCTGATGACAAGTTTAAGATTCATTTTAAGCAGAACAGCTCGCACCCATTATAAGATGGATGCCTTATGTAAGTACTGCATTCTGCTTTAACACAGGGGTAATTAATTATACCTACAATTTTTATAAAAATTGCTAATATTATTTAGCATTACCGGTTTCTTTTTTAAAAGATACTTTTTTTTCTAATTTCAAGATAATGTTTATTTACGACTTTATGTGATTCGAATACTACAGTTACTGCACCGCTGGATTTTAACCTACTATTGAAATCCATTATCAACCGAATCATTCAACATTATTTTTTAAAGAGATTGTTTACCAGTTGGCAGGTCAATAGATACATGGAATGTAAGAGTTTACAATTGATAGCACTAATGTTGCCCTATAAATTTGGCTCTATACCTATCTATTATGATAATAGTTGTGTAATCTATGGTAGAAATATAATATTTAGTCTTTTACACGTAAAGTGATATTTCTTAGAAAAATTCCAAAGGAAAAATGAGATGAGTTAAACTCACATCCAAAATGCATATAGCAAGACCTCCAAGGTTTAGAATATAGTTGGTTGCAATTTTTCAATTTTTATCCATGAGCGTTAAACTTATGAAAAAATTACAAAATCAGACATAAATGCAATAAATTATAATTTTTCATTCAGCACATAACATTCGTTTGAACTTCATGTTTTGTTGCATTAACATGAGCAAAGTGCTTACGATTTATAGAAAACTCTTACTATATAAACATATAACATTGCAATTACTGACAGCCATATAAATCCTTACTGAAAGGGCTATGAACTACGGGAGATATAATATGTGATATATAAATATTATTTTCGTGTTCTTTTCACTAATTTTTCCAAGGGTTATGGAAAAAAAAAAAAAAAAAAAAACAAAGTATCTAACTGTCTTTTTGTGTTCAACAAAGAGTAGTATTTACTGAAATATTATATAATCTAATTATGGACATACCCTGTGGGGCCTACCATATATGCAACATAATTATTTATCATTACAGGATATCCTGGGCAGAATATTATTTTTTGTGCATTACCACAATTGCTATTATTAAAAATATATATATAATAAAATGTTAATAAATAAAGTAATCAAAGTCACAGATGGCTATCTCAGCCCTGTCTAGTATACTACATAATATAACGATAAATTATAAAAATTATCAAGAATAATTTATTGACAGCCCAATTATAAATTGTTGATTTCGTATTCCAGATCCTCTCTAAATTTTAGGAAAAATTTACGATAACAATTGTATTAATATAATACCAAAACAAGAATTAGTGTTCCACTTCTTTCGATCAATTACTTATTATTTAAATTAATATTGTATGCCCATCTGTGGCAGGAATATGGCGGATATTATAATTATATAACATGAGAACTTTATTTACCTATGTACCTATATATTTCACAATAAATTGATTTGAATTTGAATGGATTATAAATTCCCTATCTTGTATGCGAAACATTATATAGACATAATTGTTCTGGAGTAATGCCAGACAATTGTTTTAATAATTGTTTTTTGTACGTAACATAGCTATAGGTATACCTCTATAGGTATATTATATACCTCTCGGGATGAATATAATATATCGATTGATATAATGTATTTAAGGTTCGGATTTCTAAATGTGAAGTATTTATTTATACGAATACTGTAATTTAAAATAGTAAAATATTTAACTTCTCTACACTATTAATATAATATATGCTGATGGAGAGTGAGTTAATACTAATGTTACATATAAAATAATTATTTATATTACATAATAATAATAATAAACAAATAAACCAGAATATACATTTTGATTACATCATAATCAAATCTATTCATAAAAACCTGAAGTGTGACTAGATACGTTTTATATGAGAAATTATGCTATTTGACTAGCTGAGATCTACATGTTCTTATAAAAATAAAAACTGATTGTCTTCGTAATATAATTTTTGATTTATTGGTTCCAGAGAAGCACACCCACCCACAAGAGTGGTGTGTTTTTGCTTCTACCTTGAAAGGCAGAAAGCGTGCATGTAATAAGGAAGACAGCCACATGGAGCGCATTTTTCAGTTTTTATAAGGTTTTAGAATAATAGTATTCTATCTTAACAGAATTTCATATTCGTTAGACCCATTCTTGATTTTCAATCATATTTGTTATTTTCCCTTCTTTCTTTCGAATAGTCCTTATATTTAATCTTATATTAAGCTTACTAATGTAAGCAAAACCCCTACGCATAAATTAAAAGTAATTGGGACATTAATCAATACTATTTATTTATTTATGTACACGTCATTGACCACAATATAACAGTATTCACGGATAAATGGCGAACCTAATGCTAGTGCAATCTGTATTTGTTATTGATTATTGATAAAAAAAAAAAAAAAAAATATATTGTATCATAGGTATACTTAATTATTTCCATATTATATTAAAGGATACATCCTATATCTACTTTAAACATCTACATGTAAATATTAATCGCGAGAATTGAGCAGCGAAGCATAATTATTGATAAAACGAACTTACCTGTACGTGAAGTTCTATCAAAATTATGCGAGCTGCTCAATTCGAAGCGATTAATAGGTCCCCCCCATAAAATGAAAGGACCCACCCTAGCAGTCTGTATCCTTTAATTTATCTTTAAACTAAATGAAGCAAAAATGGCAACCGAGCGGTAAGGAAGAGTGATGACCGGAAGCTTGAGTGTTAAACAACACTGAGTGAACGAGGAAATAAGCCAGAATAACAACTATTTTATGTTTCAGATTGATAATATTTTTGTTTTTCTATAAACTTATCGTGTTAAAGGCCGTGGATTGGAAATAGTACTACATGTAAATATTAATCGCTTCGAATTGAGCAGCTCGCATAATTTTGATAGAACTTCACGTACAGGTAAGTTCGTTTTATCAATAATTAGTGTTTAAATTTAAAATCATACATCTATTTTTAGTATGCAAGTGTTTAAAGCTCGATCAAAACCACGGAACACAGAGACAAGAGGTGGAAATGGTATAAGTGTTGATTAGTATGGGAACCGTTCTAGCCAAACAAAACACAAGTAAATGGATAATCGTATTACTTACAACTAACAAACATACATTTTGATTGGTTGTTAGTTGTCAACTACGAATAGTCCGAGAAACCTGCTATTTATGTTTGAAAATTCACTTTAATATTTGATGTTAATTCTTATTTTTCAATGTCATATTCAGTGAACTTAGTACCTTTATCAATTAAGATCATAATACTTTTCAAGTTCTGCTATACCACAGCTATACACCGCTAGATGGCAATATTCTACGTAATAAATAATTCTATACTTAATATATAGTAATAAGGTTGACATTGAATTGCAGTTGGTTGTATTACAATGTCAATCTTATTGGAAAATGATTAAATAATACTGTCTTCTGAACGCTAGATGTCGTGACTGGAATCTAATATCAACCTTAAATGTATAGCGGTAAGTTATATTTTTGGTTAATTAGGCCTAGGGATGTGCGTGGTGCTTTTACCGCGTTATCGACAATTATCGATATTTATCGAAACTGGTATACTACAAGGTAATGTTGGTACTTGTTCTTGTACAACTTGTGTGTGTGTATGTGAAAACGTGCTCAAAATTTTGAAAGCTTATATCTATTACAAGGCGTAGACGTGGCCGTAGCTTTTTTATATTAACGTTAGCTAACTAAACAGTATGTCGATAAGTGAAATTTCAATGTAGCTCAACGTAGCTTAGCTATAAAAACAATGATGTGAATTAGGATGAATTTCAACCTTAACGTTATACAAAAAAGGTAAAAAAGAATGCCCATAGCCAGTACTCTCAAAAAAATTATTGTGTCACAATGATTTTTGGACAAAAAATTAAATTAAAATATTTCAAGTATATACCGTATTTTCTAAAAAATCCTCTTTGAGAATAATTTTCTGAAATTAATAAGTAACTCTCAGATTAAAGAAATAAAAGGCAGATATAACTTTCGCAAAGAAATGCAACGAATGACGTGAAGCCGCTTTTTTACTGTGTGTGCATGACAACCATATTGACAGCTAGCAGTGGCATCGTAGAGACACATACTTCTTTGTGTGTGTAAGTTGCCACATTGAAAACAAAAAGTCGCAATCTCCCGCAATTTAGTAAATATTTTTTGCCATATTTTCGGCTTAAAATATTATGCAAAATTAAATTGGCAAATTTATTTATCAAATTATAAATTATCAAAAAATATAGATATTAAATATGTCAAATGTTCGTTTAATTTTACAGTACTTAATATGTTGAATTGTTTTAATTTATGGTTTTTTCTCTTTTGGGTAGTTATTTTTCATTGAAAAATATTAAAATTTTAATACATTTATTATAATTAAAATACATTAATATAAGGTAAACACCCCAATTATGGACAGTTTAACAACAAATTTGTGGTATTTGTGAAAATTTACCTATATTGTGAAAGTTAGGGTGCTGAACGTACTTAAAGTGTAAAGTCCTGTGCTTATTCAACATTTCTACTGTATTACGCGTCAGATACTGCAATTGGTTTAAGTTTAATTAACAAATAAAAATTATAACTTTTTTACCCAGTTATGGAC
The DNA here is from genome assembly GCA_963932265.1 of Thymelicus lineola. Taxonomy (NCBI): domain Eukaryota; kingdom Metazoa; phylum Arthropoda; class Insecta; order Lepidoptera; family Hesperiidae; genus Thymelicus; species Thymelicus lineola. The sequence goes on along the minus strand of OZ010681.1, from coordinate 11,313,263 downwards.
ACCAAGAACCCAGTCATGGACACCCAGTAATGGACATGACCCAGTCATGGACACCCAGTAATGGACATATGTAACCCAGTCATGGACATCCAGTAATGGACACGAATCTAATCATATAAACCTAATAGGTAGGCTAGTTATCGACGAATCTATGATGAAAATGCAAAAGAATAATTAAGAATAATTATTAGATAATATCTTTTTAGGGTTCCGAAGTAAAATCGGAACTCTTATAGTTTTTTCGTCACGTCCATCCGTCTGTCCGGAGCAAAGCGCTGAGACCCTTAGTGCTAGAAAGCTGTAATTTGGCATGAATATACTTATTTATTAAAACTTCATGGAATAAAATGCTGAAAAACATTTTTTTTTCAGGGTACCTCCCCTACAGGTAACGTGAGGTTGATATTTTTATTCGTCGCGTACCCTATAGTGTGGGGTATCGTTGAACAGGTCTTCCAAAAATATTATGCTTCTTCTAAGACCATTTTTGGAATTAGGGGTCCGTTTGCAAAATATTTGGCTTTAAAGTGCTAATTTTGGTTAGAGTCAAGTGTCCTCCTCAGCTGGCTAAACAAGTGAAAAAATTCTCAAAAATAGTTTAATGATGAATTTACAAGGAAAACTATCACGACTATGTTAGCACAAGTAGTCAATGAAAGTAGTCGATAAACTAACTACTTCAGAATCCAACATTGCGCGTGGCCTAACATGCACTTGTTTAATCAACTTTTCATGAAACATTCACATTAAGGAACTTAGTTACTTATAAGTTTTCTAAATTGACAATGAGGTAAGCATCAAAGAAGTGAAAATTATTAAAATTGTACTCATATTAAGCTTTTTATATATTAATAAGTAATTTACGAACGTAAACGTTATCAGGCTTTCATATAGGTATGCATTAATTATAACTACCTAAACTAAATTAAGTTACAAATATTAATATAAAGTACCCAATATAGTACACATCCACACCAACATTTTCATAATTTGCAATTAGCTCATAGTAAAGAATAATACTTGGAGTAAAATTGGTTCAAATTCTGAATACACAATGGCAAAGATAAATTTCGATAAAATTATGTCCATTACTGGAACTATACAATTATAGTGCACCAGTTATGAACACCAACAAAATATCAACAAATATAACTTCTCGGAGTAACAACACTGTGTGTTGTTGACTTAAATTTCATGGTTAACCCAACAAACAAAACACATTTTTATTTAAATAAAGCAATACAAATTTACAGATGAAACTTTTTAGTTACCGCACTAACAATTTCCTTAAGAAAAGCCGCTAATATAAATTTACAATGACAAACAATTTATAATTCGCGCCAACTTGTGTTCTAACAGACCGAATTGAATAAAATGTCAAACTTAGGCAGTTCGATGACTACAGTCTATGACACAGTGTAAAAAATACATAAAAAGGGGTTCATAACCATATTCTAGACGATTTCGTTTTTTTTCGTCCATTACTGGTGCCTTGTCCATTACTGGTGCACTTACGTTATATAATATACGTCATCTTCATTAAAATGCAATGAATAAACAAAGCAAAAATTGGATTGCCAATCATTATCTTGCCTACTTTGAGGAATAATAAAATCCCATTTATCTCGTTTAATAGCATTTGTCGGCAATCTGCAAAATAAAATAATTTATTGAGTAGGCTAAACAGGAACTAAAATAGAATACAATATTTTCTTTCAATCGTGCATTTTATCGTAGGCAAACGTGATATTTTCAATCAACCAGGTTTACCTATGTTAAAATCCTTATTTTATCCCTCTAATCCTTTTTACAATCTATCTTATGTTTGTAATAACCCAGCGACTGGTATTTATGCATTGGCTGCATTTCCTCATTTTTAGATTTAAATAAATACAACTATTTACTTTTAAAATATTTTTTTTGATATAAAATTATAATCAGTGTTCAAATAACCCATGCATATTTCCCCTAATTTAGGGTAATCGATTTTCATATAAAGCTGGTATAAAATTGAATAATTGTCGAGGTTTTGTGTTCCGAGCGCACCTCAAAAATATTATTATAAATAAATAATAAAATAATGAATAGTTACCTGTGAAAAGATATCTTATCTTCTTTTGCTTGATTTTGGGAACAACTTTAGCAGGTTTTAAAATTGCAAGACGGCATTTTATCTGAGAAAATTATTTTATAAATTTTGACAATTGTGACATGAAAGCTATTTGACGCTTTCTTTAGTACTGAATCGGGTTTGTATTTGCTTTTTTGGTTTGTATTTGCTTTGGTAGCTTAACACTTTAGTTGAATGAATATATCTGCCTTTTATTTCTTTAATCTGAGAAGTAACTTTACTTCCGTTTTACAAAAGAAAACCATTGGGCCATTTATGTTTGGATAAGGGCCAATCAGAAATATTTTAAGATCCTTCGGGTCAATAGGTTGCATTGATTCCATTATGATTATGATACAACAAACTAGATGACTTAAGGGGACTGTCAAATGAATTAGAAAATTATTATAATCAGCCAGGAGTAATATAGTGTTCTGTGATTATAATACATTATAAACTACATGGCGTTTTGGGACTGTCAAATGAATTTGAAACTTAAAAGAACGACATTACATACGCAATCGACTTTAATACGCTGGCATAGGCTCCATATTACTGTGAGTTTACTATAACCTAAATCCAAACTAATTTTGTTGAAAATCTCGTATTTCCTACAATAGTAGGTTAATAAACACTGACTAAAGTTAGTATGTGTAATTTATAAAGATAACATAATCAAATAAAGGTATTTTTATCAAGACACAAAAATGTTAAAGTCAGTACAGTCATTTCTCCATACTAAATGGGCATTCTCCTTTTGTTCGACCTACAACGTTTAGTAGTAGAACCAATTGCGCCATCTAGTGTCGCCAAGGAATAGTTTAAACACCTTTATTTTCGTGGAATTATATTTCCTAGCTTTGAAGCTCTCATAGCCCGGCGGATTGCGTCGATCCTAAGCGATCGAAGAAGTTAAGCAACAGCGGGCGCGGTCGGTAGTTGGATGGGTGACCGCTAGTCCAAAAATTTTTTGAGCGCCTTTGCAACATCCAAGCTTACAACCTTTTTGTTTCTGCCCAGCAATGAGTAAGATATACTAAAAGATCACCAGCTGATCTGCCGTGGCGGAAACCGTATTGACGGTCACTGAAACTATGAATTCTTCTTGTAAAAAATGCTCTGAGCATGGTACTAGATTGTACTGGGAACCAATTGATCCGCCCAGTAGTTTTAAGCCAGTCTTCTTTTCTCTATGCGTCTTAAGGAAATCTAAGAAGTAACTATAGAAACCAAAATAAGCATAATATTCAAATAATTATTATAATTATTCATAATAATATTATAATATTGACCAAGTTCACTGTTAGAGATTGCCAACTGGCATTAACTATTTATATGTATTAACTATAGGTTACGAACATATTTTCTCTATAAATAGCCATTTAAACCATAATCAGTCGGGTCTTGGTCGTATAATATTACATCGTAAATAAAATTACAACACACCGATATCGATAAATTTATCCCATCCCTTCCCGAGTAGCAAAGAATGTTTTCAAAGAATGTTCTGGAAAACAATAGTCGAGTAGCAGTACCATTTAAAACATAAAAATAACCTTATTGCCGTGTAAATAGAGTAGCTTTTTGATCATAAAAATGTATTATTTCCTTTAATTTTATGTTTTGAATTTGAATTAATACAAAATAAATATAAAACTAGGCTTAGCTGTGGGTGGGTGGCTGTGGTATGAAACACTGCCATTAAATAAATTCTTAGCTCTGCTTTCATTTTTGCACCCAAAATTGCACAATAAGGCATATTATTATATTTTAAGTCAAATTTTAATTTATGTAATGCACAACCGACGCAGCTCAGTGACAGATATGTTATGCGGGCAAGTAAGCGGAGCTACGCTTACTGTTAGTCGCTGTGCCCCGCCTACTTCGCACTTCCACCTCTTGTCTCTGTGTTCCGTGATCAAAACCCTTTTACACGCACGACAAACCTATAAATGTCACGTATCACACGTGACGAGATGCAACTATTGACATTTCCGGTCAACAACGTACAGAGAACCACATAGCTGTTTTCAATACCAGCATTAATACAGGCAATTACAACCCTTATACACACTAGAAAGCTGCTAGAATGGGTGAAGTTTCTGTGTTACAAAGACAGTTCACGGCTCAAAACATTTTTACCCCTCCAAGCTATTTTAATCGTTGTGTTGGTGCAAAAGGGTACAAATTCCCTGAAAAATAACACACGCAGTTTGTGGCTCATTGTATCTCACGATAACTGTGTTCGCACAACAATGGTAAGCTTTTGTATTTGTTTCTTTTGTCTTCGTAGTTAATATTAAAAGTTGATTTGTTAAGTTTTTCTTTTTATAATTTCGCTGCTTTCACTGTCCTATCGGAATTTTTCTTCTGATTAATACAAATGTCTACGCAATTAATTTTTCTAAAATTTATCTTATAGATCCCTACTTATCTCGTACTATCGAAGCTGTGCCATCATTTTGCTTCCAAACCTCCAGAACTTTTAGACGACAAGAAAATACCTAGCTTAAGAGTTGAGACTCTCAACTTTCCTTCTTTTTGGAGTCTGGGCTTTGTCAGAGAAAAATGTCAGCTTCCAGTTCTCGTGGCACCTGCTGAATAACTAATAAGGGAGCCCCAGCTGGCCAAGTGGATCCGTTCAATCGCATTCAACGGCGAGCTATTCGTCTTGTCGACGATCCCAAGCTTACAGACGGATTAGAATCGCTTGAGTTGAGATGTAGGCTCTCTTTGTGTATGCTACCGTCTGTACAATGGGGAATGCTCTGAAGAACTGTTTGGCTTAATACCTGCAGTTGATTTTCGTCACCGCACATCACGTACCAGGTTTCACCAACACTACCTGGATACCTGGCGTTCGTCCACAGTCCGATTCTCACGTCATTTTCTACCTCGCACGTGTAAACTGTGGAACAAGCTACCTGCATCGGTGTTCCCTCTAAGGTATGACATGGGGTCCTTCAAGAAGCGGGTTTATATTTATACATATTTATGAAATATATTCGTATAGTTATTTTCAATGAAATCTGCACTTGGGCGTAATATTGATAGCATTGAAATAAATGTCTTATATATTTCAAAAACCATTTTATGGACATAATAATAGCGTTCATCAAAGTTAATAACGATATACGAGTATATTACGAGATAATATAAAACATAACATTTTAATTTTCATACTTTTATTTCAATGCTACCAACGTTACGCCCAAGGGCAGAGACAAAATTCTTTCACTTAGAACATTGAACGTTTCTGATTTTACACAAATATTTAAACAATTTTTCACTTTTTTAAATGAAGAAAATTTTTATATTACACAAAAAGACAGCAATTTTTCATAACAACTGCTACAAGTGAATAACTGGAGATAGAATATAATAGGTCTTCCCTCGAAAAAATTATGGATAAAAAAATTAATTTATTAAACGTGAAAAAGTAACAAAAGTCTGCCCTAGTTTTCCTACAAAGGAAATAGAATGGAAGCTTCACAGACTATTCCAGTAGTGAGGTAGAAAAATAAAAAGACTAGGTACGTATGAAAAATATATTTTATTAGAAAATAATATTGGACTTAAACAATTTAAATATAACACCTTACAAAATAGTTATTAACTTCTGATACGCTCAAATGAGATCTACTCCCAAAAATTTGGTATTTTCTTATTTTGTTATGTGTATAGTACGGCCGCTGTATTTTGGCGCGTCTGAACTTTCCGCAGAAGGCTGCGCAGTAACTTAACACAATTCGGCAATGCTCAGTACGCGGCGTATTATGTCTCAGTCACACGTTAGGATGTTCTTGTCGCTCTCTCTGTCTTACATGCGCTAAAGTTCGCAAAGCCTATGTTCAGACGCGCCAAGTTACGTCGGCCGTACTTATACGTGGCTGTATATTAAGTATAATATATTAAAAGTATCACTAATCTTGTTCTTACGCCTGTGCTGATATTTACCACTACGATAAATAACACTAATTCGTTTGAACTTAACTGAACCGTTAAAATACATTGTACTGAGGTAGATCAAAATATTCGACGCGATTGAATAGTGTTATAGGTGAACTAAAAGATGCATTAAAATGGAAACTAACTATTTACACATCAACCGCGGATTGTTGCAAAATAGACTCAAACTAACTTAAATAATAACAATGGAAATCCACAATGTAACGCCTGATACTATTTACTATTTTTAATGTCAATATCGGGCCACCGAAGCTATATCACTGTTGCTCACGGACATCCCTAGGACCCTAGGAATACGAAAATCACAGACGCGTGAGTTCTTCATCACGTATCGATGATGGCCAACTCCTGGAAGAGCGGTTCCTCCACCTCAGTGGGAAAATGACGTCGCTCGAACATGCGCTGCTTCATCACTTGCAAGCTCCTGTTGAATTAACATAGCAGTTTCACTTTTCTTTCACTAAATGAACTTTCACAAATTTCTGCAATATAAAGTACAGCCGCCGTATCTTGGAGGGTCTGAACTTCGCGCAAAAGGCTGCGCAGTAACATAATTCGGCAATGCTCGGTACACGGCGTATTATGTCTCAGTCACGCGTTAGCATGTTCGTGTCGCTATCTCTGTCTTACATGCGCTAAAGTTCGCAAAGCCTATGAAATGAAATGAAATGAAATAATCTTTATTCATGTAGGTATCACTGATACTCTTATGCACGTCATTTTTTTTAATCTACCAGCTTTTCGGAATATGTTCAGACGCGTCAAGATACGTCGGCCGTACTGTACATTCACGTAAGAGTTCACTTGCCTGTCATATTAATAGTATGATAGCGGGGGATACTCTTACTTGAAACCTACTATAGGTGTTTCTGAAGGTCCATACAAAGAAATTAGAACCGTCAACGATCCAAGAAAAAACGTTTATAGTGCGTGCAAAACAACCTGTATTTCTAAACGTATTTTATTATATTTTTAATGGATGGTGACCACCTTGGGAGGGGATAGCATTCTGTTTGTTCTTGGGTCGTTTGTCTATGGCCATTCAGAAACACCTATTGTGTTTCACGTGTTCCCCTTGCTATCACCTTTCTTCTCCCTTTCTTGGCCAGCATCGCATCAGTGATGCCTTTGATGTTGTTGATATTCATGGGCGACGATAGCCACTTACCATCAGGTGGATCGTCAGCTCGTTTGCCGGCTATTTCAATAATAATAATAATGTTTTATGAACTATAACTGCTTATATATAGGGTACAAATTAGAATTACAAAACGCCTGATAAGAATTTGAAAAAATAGTTTTAGGTTTTACTGTGTAAACGTTAGGAAATTACTAGATTATAGTACCATATTGTACAGTCACCTGCAGAGAAAAGTAACCCATCTGTCTATTAAAACTGTTTAAACAGATGAGTTACTTTTCTCTGCAGGTGACCATACTATACCATATTGTAGAATATGAAATAATCATACATAAATATGATGTAATATATTATATAAATAAATAGACACAAATGTAAATATTTTTATTGTATAATTACACAAAACAAACCAGATCTATACTTAAAACTACTACAAATAATAATTATTATATTGTCTACATCTACATAAATCTATGTTGCTTAGTAAAATTTTGTGGACATATCACAAATTACATAGTCTTTTACATTCGACTGTTGTAACAAATTAGTTAATTTATTATAAATAAAATATAATACATAAATATTGTACAACCAGCACCCGACAGAAATTTAAATAAATATTTATATTTATAATAAATATTTATTCTCAACTATTATAACATACATGTTACTTATTATATAATAAGAATTAATAATTAAAAAGCAATAACCATCTATATAAGCTAGTGTTAAAATGCGTATGTAGTATAAAATTATAGTGTAGAAAAATGCATTTATTATGTTAATGTGTATTTGTGCTACTTAAAGTAGTTAATTAGCTGATTTAATTATTTAATTATTAATAGCTACAATCATGAAGATAAATTTGCTAAATTAATTATTTTTAAATCCATACAAAATATGCGTTGCGTAACAACGCGAAATAAGTGTTTCTTTGTACTACCTACATGCGTTTATCTAATGCCTATATTGAAGAGATTTAAAGATTTAAAGAGATTTATTTTATATTGAAGAAACACCAATGAATAGTGGCACTTCTCATAAAGTTACCTGTATTTCATAGGGCATGCTATATTATTGTCTCCGCATACGTAGGATTACTTACCATCAAATAAGAATTAAGTCTCAATCAAGTAAGTACAGTTATTTGATTCATATATGAGAGAAGTTAAAATGTAATGATTTCATTCAATGTAAAGCATTTATATATTTATATTTAGCTTAGCACTCTAATTTCACGTTAATGAATAGTTAATTTTTATTTAAGTAATATTATTTGGCTCGTCAACATACCTAGTTGCTTCATATTTATAATATTAAATGTAGGTTTCCGTAATAATACGCTATGCACAACTCTAATCCTAAAACCATCGAGGTGGAACGATCTAACTCGGATTCCTCCGACGTTTCGCAGCACCCTAACCCAGAATCAACTGGGGTACTATCGGACCCCAGCTCTTCCACCGGGGTACCAAGCGACCCCAGCGTGGGGTCTATTTGTTAGCTATCATGAGGCAAGTACCGCTCAGCAGCGTGGAGCAGCTCGAAGCACACCTCCACCAGGATCAGGGCTATGATCATCCACTCCAGCCGCACGTGGTGGCGATCCGCTGCCCATGATGATAGCAGCTCCAAGAGCTCAGCGCAGTGGGATATCCTTTCGTTTAAGACCTAGGAACGGATGAGTAAAACAAATTAAATCTCGAACTACCAACTAGACACTCATATTAAAATTGCCTTTATATTAAAACTCTGTGAAATACAAAACAATGTTTTAACCATGGAGTATAATAGGCAGAAAGAGGAACATCTCTGTGTATGAAAAGTGTCCGTAAAAATGCGTCCAATTACGGATGGCGCTGCGGTGCGGTCTACAACAGCTATGTTCGAATATCGCTTTTCTCAGACACTAGCGCCATTCTGAAATGGCCATTATTGCAACCTGTATTTTCTGTAAACAGCTGGACACTTTTTCAACTTTCCTCTCATATGAGATGGCCTTCATCCTACCTCTATCCTCCACAGTTTTAAAAAAGTAATGTGTTCATGCATAAACGGCTCTACAAATTACAAAACCTATATTTTCGAAATTGTTGCAAGTATGTTGAATGCTAGGGTTTTGGTATTTTACAATGCGTAAACCCTAGCATTCTTTCCCAATCACTAAGATACAAAAACGCGTCTTAAACATCTCTAAACTGTATAAGATTTAATTACCCTAGTACATAAAGAGTTTAGTAAAAGCATTAATTAAATCTGGTCTAGTTAAATATCTTTAATCACATATGGTCATTAGTCAACTAGTCTTCCTGTGAAGGCTGCCAGGATAGCTACCACCTTCATGGTAGAGTCAGCCTGCAAACAACTCGTATTCCGGCTGGGGGCTTGAGAGCCAGCTTTTTTGTTTTTTTTCTATCTCTTTCTTTCTTGTTTGTCCTTATCTGCCCAAAGATTCATTGGTCAGGTTCAGGTCATTCTCAGGTCAGGCATGCAGTCACTTACCCTGGTCCGCCTCGGTATGGTGAAGTAGGCCACAGTATTAGAATACAGTCTCTCCAGCTGCTCCTCTTCCCAGTAGAAGTCGGGTGTATCCAGCAGGTCCGAGTCCACGTTCAGACGATGTCGCAAGGAGAATAGTTCACCCAGTTTGCGGACCAGCTGGAAAATTTAGGTGCTCATGTGATACATAAAAAAAATGTTACTTAATACAGTGGACCCCCGGTAATCCGGCCCCTGTCTAATCCGGCACCCCCTGTAATCCGACGGTCTATTATTTATTATTGTTGAATATTTTTTTGACAATCTTCGCTAATGCATGATTGAACAAACTTGTACGCACCACCACTATTATGCTCGACGCGTAGGGTATTGTTTTGATTCTGATTGCTTGTATGATTGATGTATGAAGTATGATTCGTACTTCAGAGTACATATATATAACATATAGCATCTTATCATTGGATCTGTAATTTGTCGGATTACAAGGTACTCTTTTGTAAAAAATTCCGGACTATAGGGGGTTTTAGGCAGTACTCTATAATCCGACAAATTCGATAGTCCGACACTGCCCTGCAAAATGTTTGTCGGATTACCCCCCGGTAATGGACCCCCGTCCACTGTAGTAAATAATAGTAATTACTTTGTGCTAATCATTAGGAAACTGGATAAAAGTGTTGCTAGCCTATCTTTGAACATCTCAATAATTAGTATTACTTTAGACCTCAGACCAAAAGGCAATACTCTTACCTCTTTCTTCTCCACATGAGCGGCCCCCTCTCGCTCCATCAATGAGGTGTGCGCCCTCAGGGAAGACGCCAGTGCCTCCAAACGAGCCTCCCACGCACCCAGCCGCGCTGACTGAGCCATTGCGTGACTATCATGGATATTAATTAACATTTTATCATAATCAATCTTTAATGCATCATGCGTAATTTAATATTGCAGAGTTTTACTAAAGTTAGCACAGTATGAGATCCTTTAAAGACATTGCAATTTAAATTAATTTATACATAACAAACAATTTGCATTTACTCATGAAATTAATTATTTCAAAAATGTCAAAATATATCTTGCACACTTTTAATCCTTTGCACTCGAGAGGTGTCTCGCTCAACACTTTGGTGCGGAAATTCATTCGGAGGTAAGACTCACCTCTCGAGTACAAGGGGTTAATATTAGACTTCAAAAGTAAATGAAGATGTTATGAATTGATTTTTTAAATTAAAACTCACCTGAATGTAAACTTCTCCATTGAGTTATCTGCATTGGGCACCAGAACGAAGCAAGACTCTTGTAGAGAGCATTTCTTACTGCAAACACATTCACGCATTGTCAAACATAATACATACTTTAATGACCAAACAACAAGCAATTAGCCTGATTCCAACAAGGACAGTTATATGTGAATGATTGCAGACACAAACAATCAGACAAATACAATATATTCATTCATAAAGCCTATGTATAACAGTGAATTGACATAAGTCAATGATCAAGGTAAAGGCAATCAAGGCAAGATCAAGGTAAGATAAGAACACTCCCTTTGGAAAGTTTGACAATGTCTTTATAATACTTTCCCTCAATTGGTTCTTCAATGGAAGATTTATGATAACCCTTCTACTAGAGTCAACAAGCCAAGGGCTACATAACAATAGAAAAGCCTACTTACGCATTTTGCTGGTAAACGTAGGACATGACTTCCCTCTCTCTCGCAATCACATCTCTGGGGTAACCCTCTATTTCATAACTGAAATAAATATGACAGACTACATTAAAACCCTTTAGTATTTGTAATGTGAGTAGACTAATTGTACAAAAGTTATCATGGAGCCATATGGGAAAAACTCACACACAAAATCATGACTTTTTTTCAAAATTCAAAATAATTTATTCATATAGGTATCACTGATACACTTATGCACGTCATATTTTGGCTTTTCAAAAAGCTTTTTTGTTTTGTTACATCATAATATACTATGTCAATGTAGACGTTTTGCTTCAGTAAATTAACTTAATATTTTCTTATTATATTTTAATACATAATAGAAACACTATATTACCGCTTAATAAAATCCAAGACATTGCTAGCCTCAACCTCAGTACAGTTCCAGAAGACGACAGCGCCCTCCCGAAAGATGATGAACTGCCGAGGCTCCTGCTCCACGCTGTACACTGCATTCGCTACTATCACATCTCCAACTTCCTGGGTACTCAGACTGGAAGTACAAGGATAATTGAGTACTACATTCCATCTGTGGGAGAGTGGTTTCACAACTATATAAACATATAAATCATCATTCATTTCATCTCATTCTGTACAATGGTTAAGGCATGATGCTAACCCAAACATCTTCACATAGTTTTACATTTATTATGTGAAGGATAATTTTTTTTTTTTTTTTTTTATATCATATAAGTTAATGCTTGACTACGATCCCACCTGATGGTAAGTGGCGATGTAGTCATTGGTGGTAAAGCGCATTAACTTAGTAAAAGCCTATTCACTCTTGCCTTGAAGACACTCACATTATAATGTACAATTTAAGTGTTTTACTGGTTTAAATGGAAAAGTTTCAGCCCAGTAAATTGTCTTGGTTTTCATATCGAACAATCAGATTTAATCTGATCTTAAAACCTCATGTTATTTATACATTAGGAATTTATAAAGTATATCTGACCTAAGATATCTCCATGTCATTAAAAAGAATGAATTGCTAATTATGATATTCTTTAATGTATTGCATAATTTGGATTACAAAATTGCAACTGAGGTACAATAATTATTATGACATGAATAGCTGAAGTACTTCATAACTTTACAGCTGTAAAGCACAGTTTTGAAATCCATTATACTTTATAAAGAAAATTAAGATTACTTTTCCTCCTGCAAAAAATGTTGTTTATTTTTTCCGGTATTGTTATGATAAGTATTACATCATCTTTTTAAAATAAATGGTAGTATAAAAACCTTACGTTCCAGGTTCATACAGCTTCTGATGCAGCAGTGCCTCTCGAATACCCTTCAGATTATACGCATTCGCTGTTGCATACGCAAAAGTCAAATAATGCCCCTCTTTTTTGGTCAAGTCTTCGAGTACAGCTTTCTTGTAAATTGTCTTCTTAATCAATGGTATAGACTTACTATCTATTGGTAATACTGGCTGAATTGTATCGCTCGAATTATTTCTTACTCCTACAAAACTTATTATCCCAGCTTTCGGTGAGAAAACCCGATTCCCGACCGGCACTGTAACACATGTAGAGGAAAACGCAAAACATTTGTTAGATGCGCCTCTCATGGCAGGAAACACAATTCTTGATAAAAACACTGCCATGGCTCATGGAAAGATATTATTTTTGATGTACTTTCAAGTTATTTTTCACAATTTTAAAATATAATTTATTGCATCAATTGCATGTGATTGTGCACAATGCATGAACAGTTGACAATTTTATTGACATTGACATTGGACAATCAATATTGACATTTTATTTTGACAGCTGATAGTAGATACCAATGACAAAATAAAAAAGAGAGGACAGGCCATAAGGTCACGTGATCTGAAGCCAAATAGTTCTCTAAAATGGCGTCGACTCCGCCCATGCTCCACCCATAAAAATAGTGTTGTATTTTTTATATCGATATAATATTTTAAGACAAAAAATACCTATAATTCATTATAATTTATTTTCAGTGGTATTCCGAAATAGAAGTTTTTTAATTGTTATATGTTTCACACTTACTTCTGGCTAAATCTCGCAAAGAATTTTGTTTTGTTATGTATTCAAAATAGCAAGATCCAACCTAATATTCCAACAGTGTTTCAGCATTCAACAATTCAGGAGGGAAAAGGTGATTGTCAAACGCAAATATAGGTCTCCTAGGATCCTGAGTACACTTCAAGGTTCTTGCGAAATAAAATATATATGATATATGTAAACGCATGTACATGAGAGAAAGAAGGTTAAACTTCACAATATTTATTGCAAACAATTACCATATTACAAAGATACAGCTTATAGTAATTGGTCTAGAATGCTATTAAGTCTGATGGGGATACGCGTGAAAGTAAGGTAAGAAGAGAAGAGTCCCTGGTTGGCAGGCGTTCACAGGCGCGGGCAAAGGGCTGGAGCCCCCGCCTCACCTCCTTCGTCCCGAGTGATGTTGGTAGCAAGCGCGAACAATATAATTTAATTTATGAAGATAAACCGAAGGTATTTCTCGTAGTCACTTTGGACCCTTTTCTTCAGAGGCTTGAACTGCGAAAGACGGTGGACGGTGGCGTCATTTGCTGTTCATCTAAAAAAATTAAAACTATCGTAGAACAAAAGATAATAAAGAAGTCATAATTACTGATTTAATTAAAAGTAATTCATACGAACTCTCATGTTTGCTGTTGACGCTATTGAAAATGTTACCATTTGGTACAATTATAATACCTAGCGGGTTCATTTTTATAAATTAAATTTTGTTTCCCCAACTCGTCAATTTTGATTTGATATGTCGATACTTTCTGCTTCAGCATCTTTATTTTCTTACGCTGTTCTTGTACTTGTCTGCCTAATTTTTTAAGTTTATCTTCAGATTTAGCTGCTAAAACCTGGAAAGTAATTTACAATATATTAAGTATTAACTAGGATATCCATATACAATTATATATAGAGTATAATAATTAAGTGTGGCCAGGCGATTATTCCATATACATACAAGATATAAAAATTCTTTAAACTGATAAAGATTTTTTGTATAAATAATTGTTGTAACAGCATTTTTAATTTGAAATAATATTTTTGTACATTGATATATCAGAGAGTTGATTTCTTTTTATATGATATGATGAAAATACTCACCATGGTACTGACTCCTATATTAACTGTTAAGTCTACATCCATATTTGTTGGTGTCGTTGGCAGTTGATCCATGTAAATCAGATTAAGTTTGTCGATGTCAATGGGCATATACGCTGCAAGAAAACATATATTATTACTTACTTATTATTACTGTGCTAGAGTATCACTGAATATGCAATGTATAGTTATCACATTGTAACATGGGAATCAAAAATTTATATAACAACAATTTAGTATAATTATGTGTAAAATAAACTAAAAGAAAAATAACCTACATTAACATTTAAAAGTCTAGACAACAAAGAGCCTAGACAAGCATTCATTTTACTACATTATAAAAAATGTAGGTATACTTACTGGAAAAAGAGTGGGAACCACATCATCCTTTAGCCAACATCCAACGTCCTATTGATTATACATTTTTTTTTAATCCTTGGAGCATATTCTTATTACTCCTGCAGGTCCTCCTTTATCAGTCCATAATTTTTTAAGTCCTTCATTCTTCGGAAATCTAAAAAAAATACATGCACCGATAAAATAATGTTATAAATCCATGATAAAATAAGTTCACATGTATTTTAGATCACTACTTAAAAATATAAAATTATATCCTTATCAGCTGTCTAGTGACAGCAGAACAAAATACAATTGTCACCACACCATCCCTCTTTTTGCCCCAGGTGTCATAAGAGGCAAATAAGGGAATATAATGGAGAACAGGCAGAAGCGTCCTCTGTGTAACAACTACCATTTACTACAATCACAATCCTGCCTGCCCAGCTTGGTGATTATGGGCAAACACTTCCATTTTTGGAAGAGGCTTCAGTTCAGTAGTAGCAGTATTAATAATCTTTTAATAGTTTGTGCTATTATCTACTCGTAATAATAATGTGCAATATTATGTTTAAATATTATTTCCAGAAACATATGACAATGGCTCTGAATTTTGATACATTGGCAAAGTGACATTTTGGTAAAAACAGTATTTAATCACTAATGTAAATAAATGTTGCATATAATATCGATAACTCGAAAAGTACGGTACAACGCTAGGTGTGTTTGTAACCATTTCAAATATTTACTTGATCTATTTATGTTGAAATTAGTTACCAGAAATTATAGATAATAGCGAAAAACGCAGTCCAGAATTCCTAATATAGACACATAATCTTAATAAACCCAAAATACACATGAAAATTACAACTAACCTGAAGAATGATAATCCTTCGTAATTTTTTCGAAAGTTTGAATTGCACCCTCTGATGCAACACTTTGCCATGTTAGGTTTTACTTAGTTCACTTTAGATACACAATTAAAAGTAGCAAAATACACAAATTCACTATTAAAATCAAAAAAAAACTTCGAACAACGCATTAGATGACAGCCGAACTACTTAGGATGTTCGTTTCAATAAATGGCGTCCGAACCGAAAAGCGCTTCAAGGCAGGGCTTGCATAGACTTTATTAAAATGTTACTAGAAAATTGAAATATGCTATATGTATTGTACTTTCTCTACAAGTCCATATTGTAACGTGTAAGAAGAAGACAGATATATTTTTGGTATTTCGGGTCATATTTGCACAATACATGTATAATGAAAAAATATATACGCAAATTAGGGCCTGTCCTCTCTTTTTTATTTTGTCATTGGTAGATACAGATTACGTAGGTATTATAAATTGCAAACAGCTTTAAAACACATAGTAAAAGCTACATATGCTCAATTTTTTTTTCAATTTTTTATCATTAATCTTGACGATTTTGTGCAAGATGTAATGTAAATTCCTATGACTACTTACTGATATTTTTTTTGTTCTCCTGTAAAATAGCAGTTTTCATCTTATGCTTTTTTTCCACTGAGGGTACGACCACATCCTTTACTGTAGTATGACTATTCCTGGCCAAAAAAAAAATTGAGAGGTGTCAAGGGACACCCGGATGGAACGAAGTTCCTTTCGATTTATGTATTGTTTTTTGAAGTGATTCAGAAAGTTTTACAAAGATGGCGCTGTACGCTACTAGCGTGATTCAGAAAGTTGTACAGCGCCATCCCTGTAAAACTCTCTGAATCAATTCAAAAAGTATCGTGGCAATTTTCGTAAGAAAATTTTCCGTCTAGCCCTCTTTCATAACGCGCGATAAGGAACTTCGTTCCAATTATTAGACGCACTCAGTGCCAGATTAACCACGTAGCAAGAGTAGCAATTGCTACGGGCCCTGCTCGAAAGGGGGCCTCGCATATTTTAGACTTTATACTAAAGAACCACTAATTTATACAGTTATACTTAAGAACCCATAGTAGATCAAGGGCTCTTTGAAATAATTTGCTACAGGCCCCGCGCCTGCTTTATCCAGCACTGGACGCACTATAAGATTTTATATAAAATGGTAATTATAAGGTGATACTATACAGCTTTGGGGGTGTCCATTAATTACGTGAGGCATTTTTCACGATTTTCAGACACACAAAAAGAATTTTTCAATTCAAACCAGTAGTTCCTGAGATTAGCGCGTTAAAAGAAACAAACAAACAAACTCTTCAGCCTTATAATATTAGTATAAACTATAAATACGATCTCTTCCAGACAACCTTCTTAATCATAGATATAAGTACTAAATCTATGTTCTTAACATATCAAGAGTTGTAAATGGAGAAGGGTAAGGGGTAGGGGGGCACAAATTGGTGTTTTTAGGCTACCTTAAACAGCTTTTTCTTCTGGTGAATAAACGTAACTTTCTTATAGTAGTAAACCAGGCAAAACCAGATATTAAAATTCTTTATTTGTATTCAGACTATCAATATAAAAAGGCAATGTACAATTTTTTAAATAATATTATAAATATTTGTTCTTAATTATACTCAAACATAATTTCACAGTAACACAAAATTAAACTTACAATTTCTTTCTCTTATTTAACTTTAAAACTTCGCTTAACTTTTAGTTCACATGCATCAAATCATAAACTTTTCTTTATTTCATGTAAATCTGCTTTTATCTTTCTCTCTTTTAACGCCAGACATCAGTGTTATGCCGCAATCTTAAAGCGCCCTGGAAACGTTGAAATATATTTGTCAAACTTTACGTTTTGTTTGTACGTTTTTATCAAACATCAGCGCACACATACCAACAAGTTTGTCAAACAAGACTTCACTTTCAAAGCAGTTTTCGCCGTGAAGTGACGCTCCGACGTTCATATGAGTAACGTTGACAAAGCATTTCTTGCATTAAATTTGGCAATATGCATAAAAAAGAAGTAAAGAAGACGTTGGACACGAGAATGGTTAAAACTAAGAGATAGATTTACTCATGATTTTAACGTGATAACGTTTATAAAGACGATGAGCCTGAGAGGCATTCACGAAAACCGAGTAACGGCCGGAGTAACGTTAAGGAAGCGCGCGCAGCATTAGAGAGAGAGGCACGCTAGACCGGCCGTCTCTCTCCCACTCAAGCGTAATCGGTCCGCTTGGAAGGCATTTTTCATTTCATTTTTATTTTATTTTACAATCTTTTGAAAAGAAATAATTTCTCGTAGCTCGTACGTATTATTATTATATGAAAACGAAAATCTACAATAGCGTCATCTCTGTTTATAGGTATGAACTACTTGAAAGAACTTTACACAGTACATCGACTCGGACTTTAGTTGTAGTCAAGAAAATCACAGATGTCGCGAAGCTCCTGATATTTAAAACGATTTAAACCAAATTTTCAACTCAAATATGTTTAAAATCGTATAGTTAGTATGAAATTTAATATTATAATCTAGCTAGATACGCGGGTCGCGGTGGCGCGTCAAGCCATGTTCAAGCTGACACAACTGGCGAGTAGCACCGCGGCTCTGTGCGTAGGGCTTCCATTACGTTCTTACATTACATTATTTATATCATAAATTATTCTTCTACGAAATAGACGTTATCACGTAAAACCATTGTCCGTAAACCGACTTTACAGACAACCAATTTTGTTTTTTTTTTTATATCATATAAGTTAAAGCAATTGGAGCCGATTTTGAAGATAGAAGGGATATAAATTGTAATAAAATACTCCTTGTCACTCAAATCAGACATTGTTTCGCGCGAAAATGGCGGGTTTGTTTGGCAAACGTACGCCGTCAATCAAAATCTTCAAACATACAGCCAAACACGTAGTTTGCTTGACAAACATGTCAAACATGACCACAGACTGTCAAATAATTTGCCAAAACGTAAAATTTGACAAATTATTTGAGCGTTTACAGGGCGCTTAAGTCTTAAAGTACCGGTAAATACTGATACCTAAAAACGGTTATAACAAACCGGTATTCATGTGGTCTAACTCCCACTGCTCCTGCATAATATGGGATTATATTATTTTGGCGCCGAATTCCCATGGCAGTATCATTCATTATCACTGCACCAGTGCATCTCCATCATCAGCTGTGAAGAGAATTGCGAGTTTCCGCGCAAATTCTATACCAGTTCGTCGTGCAAGTGATCCAGGGACCGCCGAGCGAGTCACTCCGATATCTGCCACTTTGTCTATCCCGCCGGGGGATTTGAGTTCCTGTCAGAAGAAAAAAAAATTCACATATTATTTTGAAGTATAATCAAAATATTATCAAAAATCACGTCTTCGAAAAACCTACATCAAATTGGCCATATTATTTGATGAATATGAGCCAATCTGGAAGTATCCCTTTCAAATAAAAAAAATCCAAATCGGTTTATAAATGTCGGAATACTCGGAATCTCTGAAGTAACAAAAAAAAAATAAAAAAAAAACATGAGAGGTGTCAAGGGACACCCGGATGGAACGAAGTTCCTTTCGATTTAAGTATTGTTGAATCACGCTAGTAGCGCCATCTCTGTAAAACTCTCTGAATCACTTCAAAAAAAGTGTCGTCATTCGTAAGAATCAAAAACTGTCGTATTTTTCCGTCTAGCCCCCTTTCACAACGTGCGATAAGGAACTTCGTTCCAAAAAAATACAACCGATAGAGTGACCTTAGGAAACTGGACAAGAATACTGTTCAAGATGCCGATATTTAGCACACGCTCTAGATCTAGATGAACTATGGCGTTTTCTTTCAAGTCTATTAAAGATATCATGGGCCAAAAAATGGGTCGCTGGGTAATCCCAAGAAGGTTTACCTCAAACAGTCGTCTAGGTGAGCAGTACTGCGCGCACAGCGCTCGAGAACGCTCCAGACTGGACATGGGCAGGATGGCCAACATCTGTTGCCATAACTTACAAGCACCCACTCCTGCACACAGGAGAAAACACAATGACGTTTTATCGTTTAATGATTTCAATTGCAGATAGAGTTAAGCCGAGTATCCAGATGTGTGAGGTAGCTATTTGGTGCCACAGGCTAGAAAATGAAGTTATCCTCTTAATCCAGATTATAATCTTCGTGTCAAATTTCAATGAAATCCATTAAAGATTTTTTGCGTGCAAAAATTTTTCACACATACAAATTCATAAAACGCACCATTCTTGTTGACAGTAATACAGTTCTTGTTGTCCCCTCGCATGTAAAACTGAGCCTGCTCGTCGCACTGCCTCTTTGCTTTCCTGGCATTCAAAAAAAGGTTACATGAGTAGGCCGCTAAAATATATAACCCTGAAAAATGTTTAGTTGTGCATGTATTACATTACGAGAGAGCCCTCTGACAGACTGACGGAGAGACTGACAGAGACGGAAACATAACGGAAATATAACTTGTTACTTACTTGTATGGTGCTTCTGCAATCGCTTTGGTAAAGTGAAGGATAGTAAGCGCCAGCTCGTTGGGTGTCTCCACCTTCACTGTGTCACAGCTCGCTGACACCAGCAAGTCTGGCGATCAATCCAAATTAATATTATGGTTAGTTACATAATATTATATTGTTAAGAAACCTTTTTTGATAACCAGACATTCAATTAAACTTCATAACATAACATAGGATCTTTTAATAAATTTTGATATGATTTCCAGTATTTTGTTTTTTCTTATTTACCTGTTAAAGCCATTTCCAGGCTAACCTCTGTCATTTGCTGGCGGTGATTGCTCGCTTTTTTGCGCCCCGATGGCCTGCAACATAGGAAGGAACAGTTTAGTTGCCCTGATTTTAATGGAACTTCCAAACGACATAGTGGAATCCACTTAACTACAACAGATTAGAACTCACTTGAAATAGCCCTGTAGACCAAAGATAACAAGTGTGGTCTTGCAGCCGGTGAGCTGGGCAATACGGCCCATGTGCTGCGCCAAGCTCTTTTCAGCTACCACCTCGGCCAGTTCTTCAGCAGTGGTCACGTATAAAGCGCGTTCGCACTGCTCTTTCGCTGGCGCTAACTGTACCTAGAGAGAAAATTTTCCATGTTCATAAACCCATAAATTGTCATAAGATTATTAACAGGACATAACAGCAATATTTTACAATTTTAACTTTTTTTCTTTTTTTATGGAAATAATCAGCAAATGAGCTGACGATCCACCTGATGGTAAGTGACTAACAACAAGATGGTAAGTGAACATCAGCAAACCAAAGGTATCACTGATGCGATGCCGGCCAAGAGAGAAGAAAGAACACTAAAAAAGAAAGAAAACTAGATATTTTATAGTTTAGGAGGAACTGAATGAAAACTTTTTATTGTCAGAATATAAATAAGTTACTTACCAAGCCTCCATCAGCTGCAAGCGTCGGTGCCACTCCCCTGGTCCACAGCACTAGGGCAGGATCACACAGAGCTGAGGATGTGCGTACCCTGGCAGCCGCCGCAGTCACCTCCCTGCCTACATCCGCCGCATACCACGCTGAAGACAGCGCCGGGTGCAGTTCCACAGTCATGTGCTAGAAGTATGAATAAAAATAAAACATGAGAGGTGTCAAGGGACACCCAGATGGAACGAAGTTCCTTTCGATTTAAGTATTGTTTTGTTGTACAGCGCCATCTCTGTAAAACTCTCTGAATCACTTCAAAAAAAGTGTCGTCATTCGTAAAATCAAAAAGTGTCGTAATTTTCCATCTAGCCCCCTTTCACAACGCGCGATAAGGAACTTCGTTCCAAAATCAAAATGTGTGCAATTCACACGTGGTAGAAGTGAAACCTTAAAAAAATTTGGTTTCAAGATAATGAGGCGAATGTAAAATTTCGGGAAGATGATAATTGTAGGTTTTAGTAATGATCATAGTGATGCAAAGAAAACAGTGGTAACTAACACCATCTCTTAACATAATATGAAGAGTAAAATGAGCAGCTAGCACCATCTATCCAGCTATAAAACGAATCTTCTATCCTGTTCCTCGTGCCATCTATGAATACAACTTAGCACTTTTTATAGTAACACAAAGAGAACCACGAACATAAGAAACACTGTATAATGCTTCCTATCTCACTTTCTCCCATGTTAAACCTTATGAATTTATGTGTCTGTCTCTTTTTACTGTCACACAAATCACAACAATGCTGAAGAAGTTTTCACTTCAAAATGGGATTGTTAAAACAAAAGTTATAAACCTTTACGATGATACTTGCCTTTTTTCAATTGGATGGTTCTATTGGCCCTAGTGGCTTTACAACTTTACGTAGATAGACAAATGATAATAATTGCTATAAACAAACCTTCATACATTCCCCTGGCTTGTACATTTTATTAGCCATCTGCAATTCTTTTCGTTCCTCTGCATTAGGTTTTTTGCTACCTTGTTTCTCTGCTGACCTCGTGTTTACTTCAGTATTGTCTGTTGCAACTATCGCACGGGTCAAAGGGCTAGATAAATCTCGGTCTGTCATTGTTGCTACATTCTGTGTTCCTGAAAACATAGACATCAGATTCTTAAAACAGGTGTAAAAACAGTTTTCCTTACAGGCTGGCGTTGCATTGCGAGTGACCATTTACATGGGGTGGCTTGTCTAAAATTTTTACATTGAAAAAACGTATAGGACGAACAAAAAATACTCATACCATTTTGACATCTTTGTGTTGCACAGGTGTCTCCCAAGGGTCCCAAATTATACTTTTGATGTGCCTTGATAATATTTTCCAAAACATCTGTAATTTATTTAACACCAAATATAAGTATAAGGAAAAGAAAATCAACTTGTAACGTGAAAACTATTCTTGATAATAACCAAATATATTAATGATAAATTAATTTTGGTACATTGATTTATAACTGTACTGGAATTCCTGATTACAGATGGCACGGAGAAACAAAACTAATGAACCTTAAACAGTATGCATAAAAAAGGGTTTATTTGTGACAGAAGAAACCTGATCAAACAGGATCAATAGCAATTACTTAATTAATAGCTTATCACTAAAAAAACAACTATTACCGTCACTAATTTGGCTGTTAATTTCTTCAATCAATTGTTCAAGTTTTCTTTCACTTTTAGAATTATCCATCCCAAGCAAGTAATATTAAAACTATAACAGAAAAACGTAAATATTTTTGTGTTTGTTTTTAATTTATCTTTCAAAATTCAAACAGTTGTTGTCATATTTTGTCAGCATCTTGTCAGTTACATAGATACCATAGATATCCAATTGTCAATGTCAGCTGTTAACGTCAACGCTTGTTTTTGGCAGATAAGTAATACAAATTATCTATGACTAGGCCACAGAGTAAGTTAAAACTGAGATTACGGAACGGACCTCAGAGTAACCTCTGAGTTACGGACAATCCGGACGATACAGTTGAAAAGTAAGTTCAACTTTTTTTAGAATTTATCAACTTTTACGCCCAGTTGAGAACAAATACGCCCAGTTGAGAACAAATAGGCCGCGAGTACACAAAAATACGAGACTCACGAGTCTCTATAAGGAGTGCATTGCCACTTGCCACCCACCATTTACCAACAGGGGCAACGGCCAAACGGCCTCAGTAACAATTCAAATTTCAATTAATCATTTATGAACCAATGAACTAATTTATGGTGCTGTTCGACTAAATATGCACTTGGGCGTAATGTTGGCAGCATTGAAATAGGAGTATAAAAATTAAAATGTTATATTAAATGTAATCCTTTAGATTATCTCGTAATAAATATCTTTGATGAACTTAATAAAAACGCTATTATTATGTCCATAAAATGGTTTTTGAAGTATAAAAGACACTTATTTCAATGCTACCAATATTACGCGCAAGTGTAGATTTAGTTGAATAGCACTTTAGTATCGTTTATGAACAACTTAATAGCTGAAAAATTAAATACAAGGTTTTATTATAGTGTCATTGTAAGGTGCACTAAAAAAAGTATCGGTAATAAAAAAGAATAACTCGCTAGTACGGAAAATATAACAGCCAGTCTTTATAATTTGTAGGTATTACAACATTTGAACTGCAAGAGCTGCAATTTGCAAATAACAGATTTCATTTAAGTAATTTCGCCGTCTACGAAAGGAAAATTTTTGGGGAAATTGAGTGAAAAAATATAACATATTTTACTCGAAATGCTAAAAAGCTCCACGAGTCGAGTAGTACCACAACTTTGCCATCAAAATACTAGCGAGCGTATTAATTTGGCTACTCGTTTAATAAGTGTTGCAGACGAAAATCACTTTTACGGTTCCTTAGTCAAAAGGGAACCCTCATAATTCGCAATGTTGTCAACATAGTGTAGAGACCCTGTGCCAGAAATCTGCAATTTGACATGGATATAAGTATTATATTATGCGTTAATAAAATGATAGATTAAAGTCTTAACATTTTTGAAGTTATGCTTGTTAAGGAGCGTTTGGAAAAATTATAAGAGTTACTATATTTTTCGATGCGACAGCCAAAAAGCGACATGATGAAGGTGCGTGATACTAGGCGCACAGCATCTGCTGGAGCTGTTGAGCTATCAAGAAACCAAGTTTTAGTAAAGTATAAGTACAGTGCCAGCGAGCAGGAAGTACACTAACTTGTTCAATACTTAACGAAGATAAGTTCATTATACAAATATAATATAGCCTGTAGATAAGTGAAAACTTTCTTCTTTAAGTGAAAAATTCCTATACAGAACTTGGTACCCGTTTAGATTCTCATCAGATCAATTGGACGTACATAGTTTCTGAAAAACGTTCCAATCCACATTTATGTCGAGTTGTTGAGTTAATACTTGCAAGTCTTAAATAAGGTTAACTAAAAACTAAAACGCTTAATATCTACAGGTTATCAAATCTAGAAGATTAAACTAAAGTAATTTGATGAAGTAAATACAGGGTTGAACTTAAAACTCGATTTTCTCAAAATGTTATGATTGTGGATTGGAACGTTTTTCCGAAACTACGTCCAATTATTTTTCTATAACTTTACTCTTATTTCACATTTATGTTTTTGATGAGATTATTTTTAGTAACGTCACTAGCTAAAACTTTGATTCATTGGTAAATGATATTAGTGAACAGTGTTATGTTTATTTAGTGGTACATTATATTCATAGAACTATGCGCTTTTTAACCGACTTCAAAAAAGGAGGAGGTTCTCAATTTGACTGTATTTTTTTTTCCTTCGAACTTTCGACTTCGTGAGCCGATTTTAATGATTCTTTTTTTAATCGAAAACTGGTGCTTGTCATGTTTTCCCACTTAAATTTGAAAGATCTGACGCGACAAATGGACGAATAACTCAACGCCAACCGAAAACAGAAACATCGAAATCCGTGGGATTTCGATGTTTCTGTTTTTATTGGAAAGGATGTATTTCATTTGAAGTTGGTTCTTTTTTTGTTAAAATTTTAGTTGATTTTTATCTTACTAGCAATTAGTACTACTACTACTAGTACAACTAGTACTACTAGTAGCACATGATCAGAGCTGGCGTTAGAGGAGCAAGGTTGGGCGACCTAGGGCGCCTTTGGAGGGGCGCCACCGGCGCCACAGTAAGGGTGAGGAGCAAAAAAAAAGGAAAAATAAAATTCTTAATAAACGTTCTAATCGGTTCAGCAAAAAAATTCTCGAGCAAAAAAAGCTCGATTTTGATTTTCTCATGTGGACGCCACAATATTCTTGTCTGGGGCGTCAGTGGCTCTAACGCCGGCACTGCACATGATGTTAAGTGGTCACCGTCGCCCGTGGATATCCGTAATGTCAAAGTTATCACCGATTCCTTGGCGACCTAGAAGAGACGCGGGAAATCGGTATTATCAGCTGCACTTCCGTAATAAAGTACCGAAACTACGTTCTTATAAGATATCTATCCCCTGCGGTTAACTATCTATTCCTTTTGTTAGCTATCTTATATTATACTAGGAAATCTCCCTCGCTTCGCTTCGGGAAAAATAGTAAAAAAAATATATAATAATAATATAGCCTATGTCATCCGGGGATAGTGTAACTTCCCAACAGTGAAAGAATTTTTCAAATCGGTTCGGTAGTTTCGGAGCCTATTCAATGCAAACAAACAATCAAAACTTTCCTCTTTTTAATATTACTATAGATTATGTCATTTTAAAAGTGAAGTGAAGCGAAGCCAGGGTTATTACTATAACCTAATAAAAATCTATAGGCATCCTTTATAGACCTCACCTCAATACTAACTTAACCTACTTTTATAAAAAAAGGAAAGGATATACGACAGCTTTATGTGAAATCGATGGGAACAGCGCCAGCCTCTATAGGTACTTGTCAGCGTTTTCTTTAAAAGACGCAAACTATAGCAGCACACTATTTGAACTTATCTATAGTCCGTTTAGGGTTCCATAGTCAAAACTAAACCATTGTTTCTTCAAGCCCGTCCATTAATCCGCGGTTTAGCTCAGAAATCATTAGTAATAGAAAGTTGTAATTGGCATGGTAATATACGAATTTACGTACAACGACACAGTGGTAAAAAAAACAGCGTTCTACAGGGCTCTGTTTTGGGGCCTCTTGTATGGAACATCTGATCGAGACTACCAAACCTCACAGCACAGTCAATCCTCACACTATGGATAAGGTTTGTGTGTGATCATAATTATATGTCTGACTAGCTATAACGCGTCGTTCCCAAAATAACAATAACACTACAGTTGTCAGTTATGCACTCATACCATCTCCGATTACTAGACCTGATTGAAAACAAGCAAGGGCTTGAGAGCCAGTTCTTTCTTTCTTTTTCTTCTGTCTTTTTTGGCCAGCAAAGCATCAGTAATGTCTTTGGAGTTGCTAAAGTCCATGGGCGACGATAGTCACTTACAATCAGGTGGATCGTCAGCTCGTTTAACGGCTATTTCCATACAAATTCAGGTTCAGTACTCAGAGGCGGTACAGCCATACAAGCCGAAAAGCCCAGCTTTCTATCATTGTTTTACTATCTCACTCTGCAGCTGTTAACACTCATATTTTGTTGGTAAATATTAAACGTATGGAATGGAGTGTTCTGTGTCATTGGGTTAATGATCCTGAGATCCTGGGTTCTATGGCACAACTGGCCTTGTTCTGAAGGCCTAGGCACACTACTGTCTGTACTATCTTCTAGCCTCTAGGCCTACTAGACGTTTGTCAGTGACTATTCTGGTATGACATTTACCATTACCTACGTAGTAAGTACGTAATATACGTACTATATTACGTAGTAAGTGTGGAAGAGGAAAACATATTGCGCCGACCCCAAATAAAATTGGGAAATGGGCAGGATGATGATGATGATGATGATGAGTAAGTACGTATACCTACTTGTTTACTAACTATTACCGTTACACAATGTTTTCGGTTATGTTATACAAATAAGAAATAAAAAACAAAACCATAAAATCTACATGCAGCTTAAAAACTTATTTGAATAACAATATAATCAAAGTGCACGTCCTTGCATTGCCCTCACAGAGCTTTTGAGCTTTGCAATCCTGTTTACGTGCGATATGTGAGAACTGGCAAAGAATGTTTTAATTATAACTGCAAGATAATAATGTACCTTTTCTGCCTACGCACCTCTTGCCTCTGCTGCTCTCAATTCAACACGGATTTTCTTATGCTATAATT
Source organism: Thymelicus lineola (assembly GCA_963932265.1). Classification (NCBI taxonomy): domain Eukaryota; kingdom Metazoa; phylum Arthropoda; class Insecta; order Lepidoptera; family Hesperiidae; genus Thymelicus; species Thymelicus lineola. The sequence continues at coordinate 11,285,771 of OZ010681.1, read as the reverse complement.
AACCATTTGTCATGATGAAGACATGATAAAAGATATTATTAATTACAAATTGAACCTCTCATCTCTATCGGTATAACCTAATTTTACTTTATATCTTAGTTTATTCAACATTGCAAATAACTTACGATTAGTTTATCTTCTTACGGTATAAATCAACACTGCTTTAATAATTTAAGTACACTGTAGGTTGATAAATTACATAATGCGAATTAATAGGAATCTCTAAATAGCTGTACCTAATTTTAAATTCTGTGTTTAAATTAAACTCTTATTGTAGGTACACTTAATCCCGATGTATTATCTCTCATCTTCGTACTGAATTCAAACAGCTTTATTAATTACAAAATTTTTTTCAATGAATAATTCAGTGATATTCAAGGCTGAAGATGATCAATCAAGCATTTTTGTATTTGCACGTTGATTTATGTCAATTTAAATTCAAATTAGGTAATCTTTGTCAATAAAACTGCTGAAAACGCAAAACTCAGGAACCCTATGTTCTCCGAACCATAAAACTCATTACATTTCATTCTCGGTCGGACGCCTTTCATTAAACTTACCTGTTCAATTAAATACTTGTTCTGTGGCGAGGGTTCCCTCATTTTCCCTCCTCCAGTCTCTCTTTGTTAGCGGGGACGATCGGTCGTTGCTCTGTACCGCACGCCTATCGAATTATAAAAATAAACTTAGCCACCAGCAACACGCTTTTCTTAGCTCTGATTACTCATTCACAATTCAATCGTTTGAATGAACGCATCATAACAAAGTCACAAGTGTTTGTAAACTTTAAAAACAAATAAGTGCAAAAATCCAGCCAAGCTTTTGAACTTACGCGAACAAAAATGTGCGCTAGATTTTGAAGTTTAAATTTTGGCAACCGTTGTAAATTCAAAAATGGATTGGCGCGAAAAACTTTTTGGGCGGGCTCTGGTCAAGTGTGATGCGCCGGGTACTCAAAGTGGGAAATTCGAGAACGTGCCGACCATTGAGGCTTTGGCGGACTGTGTGGAAGAAGGCGAAGGTCCCGTATGCGGTATCTACTTCTCATTCGCGAATATCAGTGACGCGAGCGACGACTTCGGAGTGCGTTTGGAAGAGGTTTACAAGAAGGTGCATCCAAGGCTGAAGGTGGTGCAAGTAGTCCTTTGGGCTCACGTCGGCACTCCTGAAGGTCCGGTGGAAAGGGAGGCTGGGTTCCGCAGAAGTCTGACTGGCAAACCTTGGTTTGCAGTCCCATTTCATGATGTCGATACCAAGGTAAGAATTTATTTATTTAAGAACTAGAAAATCGCCCTCGCTTCGATTCGGGAAAAATAGTAAAGAAAAAATATAATATAGCCTATGTCACCCGGCGATAGTGTAGCTTCCCAACAGTGAAAGAATTTTTCAAATCGGTTCAGTAGATTCGGAGTCTATTTAATGCAAACAATCAAATCTTTCCTCTTTGTAATATTAGTATACATTAATTAGGTATGACTGCATCTATATGTAACTTGTATATAAGCAATTATATTTTTAGAGACTATATTTTTCAGAGACTAAGGCGTATCCGTATATAATATTTTAACTATATACTTACCTAAGTATATAGTTAAAATTTAGTTAGCTGTAGTTACCTAAGTATATAGTTCTTAGAGTAGGTACCTACCTACTCTAAGAAAATTATCAATAATTAATCATTGTCTGTTCGGTTGTACATAGAAACGAACAGTAGCAGTTGCAGTACCTAATTGACAAGGATGCACAGGAAGGATGTATGTAATTTAGACTGAATGACTAACTAGTATCCCGAGCAAAGAATCATCCCAATGCATATTAACTTTCTATTGGTAATCTCCTTTATCGTCTCATTGTGAAATACAACTTTCTGAATAGGTACTTCCGAAAAACTAATTATTGTACTATTTAAAACTATATATTATAAATTTGTCCGAGCTCACTTTTACAATTAATAATTCATAAATACATAAATAACGATAAATGAGGGGTAGGTACATGACAGTTCTCTTGGCGAGAACACTCCCGTGCCCCTTGATTAAAAACTGTTATTAATATTAGAATTTATAATATTTATCATACCACTGATCATTATGGTAAAAAAATCCTTGTCTATCCGCATGAAGTTGTAAAGGCCCGGCCAACAGCAAACGACCATTCGAAAAAAATAAAAAAGTAAAATGAGTCAGGCGCAAAATTTTTGTTGTCAAAAGATCAATTTCAATAAGGCAACACAGAGTACTTAATCACTATGTAAGGCAATAGATGCGGCGCTACTTTTAAAGTGCTGCTTTTCTTACCTCTTAAAATTCTTATTCTTTTGCAACTGTTCTAATTAAGCTGTTCTATTACATCCAAAACCCGCATTTTTTGGGGCCTATACTTATTTGTCACATGTTTCAAGTATAATGCTTTATCAACATCAAAACTTTCCTTTGTCTACCTTTTATAGCCTTACCATAAACTTTTATTTAACTTGTTTGCTAAAGTTGGTTTAGTTAACAAAAGAAACAAAATAATCTCTGAACAAAATCAAACCCGCTGTAAAAATTTGCTATATCTAGCAGATATGTAACTGCACCTTGCTTCTTGCAATTACTATCTACTATTTGATACTGGTTTCTATTCACGAAATTGACCTATCCCTCCCAGATTGTATCGATTACTGAAGATAACACTATAAGTTATAACAAGAAAGCAATAGACCGATAGATAAGCTCCAGGATCCGGCTCTTAACCGATTACCTCCGGTGGCACTATAATGTGATCTTGCGATGAAAAAGTTAATGGTGCTAATAGCTTGAAAAAGAAGTTAAAGATATGCTAATAAAAAAATGCTACAATATATAAACTATAAGAGCATTCAGATTAACGCAATTAGAATATTTAATGGACCGTCCGCTCCCACTTTTTGCTACACCCAGACATCAGGCTAATTGCGAGAATAAAGATCTTTTGTAACTTTCCTTATACAATTACTGTAAATAAATAAACAAATGATTTAATCAGGGCTCTATTATGTTTCACGCACATTAGGTAGGTAGGTACTGACAATAAAATACCTAATTGTATTTTAAAATAATAATTTATGCTTGCAGAAAATAATTAAGTACCTATAAAGTCACGAGTAAAAACACTGGCTTAAAAAACGCCAATAATAGTTATAAAAATCAGACAGTAATAATACCGACGCGTCCGTCGACCCCCAGCCCAGCCCTACTCAGTTAGGGTTGATAACCCCTTGCAGGATTGATAGCAATTTATGAATGAATATCGATAGTTTAAGCTTATAGTTACGCGGTAGTTTAAGCTTAGATACACACCAAGTAGATATTCAAATAGAAGAAATTTGTCCCAAAAAGATGTATTTTTCAAAAGGATCACAAGTATTGACATGTTGGGTAACATGTTATTAGGGGAATTGTCAGTAATATATTATGTAATTTGTTTACGATATACTCTTCAAACATTCTCAATTCTGGGGAAAGAATTGTATTGAGTGATTTATCCATATCATCTGTTATTGATGTTACACTAGAAGGCCTATGTCCAGCAGTGAACCTCCAAAGACTGGTGGAAGGATGGATGGACTCCTCGTAAAGACTAGGGCCCGTGATCACATAGGGTTACCATTAAAAAGCTTTTATTAAAAAGAAATTATTTCAACACTCGTGTTTTATATTTATTTTCCCTTATCCTTACACTGCGCTAATTGGCACTTGTATATGTCATAAAACTACACAGTCGCTATAAAATTGTCTCCACCACTCTAAAGCGAGTCCCTTAGTTAGCGAACTACGTACGAGTATGCACATAGTGCTCGTTGCGGGCTATAAAACACATAACAGTGACGCGATTATTAATTTAGCCACTGAAAATTGGATAGTGAAGCTTGGAGTGGTTCAGATGACACGTGACACCACACACGGACTACCTACCTACTTACCACCTACTAATTCTGCTGTGATAAATCTTTTGGTCCTTCGAGCATCTCTGTCATTCACTTTGAACATTTAAAGTGATTCGTCCAAATGAGTCGTTCCATCGCAGTTTCCTACTCATAAGTTAACAGAAGCAGATTGACCTACGTAAGGTTAAACACTAGCCATAAATTTTTAACATCGCTATGTGATGACAGTTAGGCAATGTAGGTAGCATGGCTTTTATAGTATACTAGGAAATCGCCCTCGCTTTGCTTCGGGAAAAATAGTAAAAAAATATAGCCTATATCACCCGGGGATAGTGTAGCTTCCCAACAGTGAAAGAATTTTCACGTTTTACAGACCTTACCATCTTAGGGCCAAAAATGGATCACAGTCATTACACTTTAGAGCCTTTGTGCTTAACAGGCTAAACCCTACTACGTTTTATAGGCCCGATATCTTCCAGTTTATTGCTCTATCAAAGTTAAATAGAAATCTGTCCCACTACAGTGCCTACTTTTAAGTTTTAACAGCTTTGTCCTCCAGGCATGCATGGATCTTAATTTCCGTAATTCCGAACTTTTATAGCGTCATAGAGCGAATATTAAAATAATAGCTGAAATAAGAATTGTGGCTGTAATAAAGAGGATTGTACAATTGCGCTTGTAATAAAGAACCAGCACATAATCACGACATCCCATCTGGATACGCAATTACTCAATTACAAACTCGGGAATTACTCTCGTAATTATATGACGTGTTCTGAAACAATCATTGTAAAGACCTCTCGTTCTTTCATTTATCCTGTTCTCTTTCTGGCATTGTAATTGAAAGACCAAGATTTTATAGACTTCTACCAGTATTATTTTAATTTTCAAGCAGCTTTCTTGGATGGTCATGTTGCTCATTGAAGCCATGTTTTATTATTTCACAGCCTTAAGAGAGTCTAAAGCATATTACTTTCTGGATTGGATACTGAAGCCTGAGGACATTCTATACATCTCACTGTTAGTGACTGTTAGTGCTGACAAGAAAATACTTCAGGCGGAAACTCAAAGCCTTAACTCTATTGTGCAGAGGACAATAGATTTCCAAGATGGAAGAGAATGTATAGATGTTTACTAAGCAAATGTCAAGCTTTAAAACTCCAAATTACAACTTTTGGTTATCAAACTTCCTCTGACATAATTTTGATGCGTAAATATTATAAATTTAAAATTATACAATGATAGTATAAATTAAAATGGCTTTTATTTCATTTTACTTGATCTGTATTCAGCCATAACCCATTTACGGTCAAGGACCTTGACTAATATAAAGTAGCAGCTTATTTATTAATATTTGGTACTAGCCGTGCCTTGCGGTTTCACCCGCGTAATTTGTGGAAAAAACTAACTACTAAAATATATGATGTTATATAGCCTATAGCCTTCCTCGATAAATGAACTATCAAACACAAAAAGATTTTTTCAGTTCGAACCAGTAGTTCCTGAGATTAGCGCGTTCAACCAGACAAACTCTTCAGCTTTATAATATTAGTACCTATAGATTCTGAGCCGAGCCTTTCCAAGCCTGCTCTCTCTATCCTCGTGAAGTTGTAACACTGACCACTAGAGTCAACACATAGATTATCTCCTCAACAGCAACGGTCCATTCGAAAAAACAACGTGTCTGGAAAAAAAAATTGAATATCTTTTCGCTGGAGGGTACTATTGACCCGTTCTCGTAACACAACCTGTGTTACACCTGTGTTCACAAACCATATCGGACACCAGGCCTCTTTAAAAATAAGTTGTTATAATTTAAGGAAATATTATTATAAACATCATTTTTCTGAAATTAAAAAAAAATATTATTATTGTATTTTTATTTAATTTTTATCGTTTAACCCAAATGCAACCATCGACTGTGACGGGGACATGATATGGTATAGCGTATGACATAATCATGTAAAAATAGACGCATATATAGCCCTCGTCTCAAGTGCTCTTAAGACATTGACACGTAAGCGTCATGCATAATTTATTAGCCTAACCTCAGCGAGATTACGTCCTCCAGTGGAGTGTGAAACTACATCTTTCCAGCCTTTTAGCTCCTCCCACGAATACAATAGAGACCGGTACTATAGCGGTCCTCGTGCGTATCCACAAAGTTGTCCAGCATGCTAAATATCTGGTAGGAATGTTCCGAATACACAATTTATTTACGGATATCAGTAGTAGGAAAACGCGTTTGACGAATATTAGGTATTCGTTTCTGTTCGTTAAATAATAAATGTTGAGTTTTATCATAATCTTAAGTTAAAATTTTAAAAACCCCTGACAGTTTCTTTTACACTAAACATAGCTAAGAGCACTTGATAAAATCACCTTTGAGGCAAAAAAAAAACTAGATCAGAACTACGATGAACTACTAGCTACGATGCAACAGACAGACATACAGATACACAGACGCGTCAAACGTCAACACCTCTCTTTTTTCGTCGGGGGTTAATTTATGAGCTTTGTTCTATTATCCATAACAAAGATATTGCTCACTGGTAAGGGATCCTAATAGGCTTCGTACGAACTCTAATAGGCTTTTGCAAGTTGCTAATGTCCTAAAATTCTGAGTTTAAGACGAGTCTTCATAAGAGGACCTTTTGGTAAATCGTGGGCTGCAGTGACGTTTATATTAAGACTTGCGTGTCCATCCTAAGATCCTGAACATCTTGAAGTAATTTTCCATTCACAGAAAATTTCTCTCTAAGGTACCCATTAAACACAAAAAAACAACATTTTAAAACCCTAACCAAACAAGATACAGCATAGAGGGTGCAACGAAATCCGTAACTTAAGTGTTACCAGAGTTCCTTAGGCCATTCAGCTCCCCTCGCAACACCGAGGGGCGTCTAGTCACCCTAAATTACTTTGCTCCCCTCGAGGGGGTCACACCGCTACTCATCGACTTGTGTTCCATTGCGAACGGTGAAACTACCTGTTTATTCCTAATTAATCATGAATAATTCAATTCTATAACAAACCAAAGTTAATACGTGACTTGCTTGTGGAATTATTCAAGATATGTGTAAAACTCAGTTTATTGGCAAGGATTACTATTACTAAGGTGTAGATCAATATTAAGTACTAGTTGTTGCCCACGACTTCGTACTCTTACAAATTGTTACTTACATAAAACCCTTCATTTTGGAAGATTTTAATAAAATTGCAGTTTGGAATTTTAATTTATAAAGAGAGACCCGTTCCCTGTAGTGGGCCAGCAATGGATTGAAGCCGATCAAATATTACAAATATTTTTGTATCGTGCCTCTAAGATTGCTATAACAATCATGGCAATCAGTGCAACGCATCAGTGATGCCGCTGAAGCCGCTGATGTTCATGGGCGACGATAGCCACTTACCATCAGGTGGATCATCTGCTCGTTTTCCAGATTTTTCCATAAAAACCGGATTTATTATAACGCCTCTGTGTGTCGTTGTAGTTTGTGTTGGTGTCCGTTGTATCTTTGTCGTCATCTGTCGTTGTGTAGTTAGTTCAGTTTATCGCTATTAGTTAATGCGGCAACAGCAGCCTTACAACGTCGTTTATACGCAGGTAGCGATGCTGTCATATTCAAAGCATGATAAAACAAAACAGGATAAAACATGTTTGCTTTTAATCGCTGCCACAATACCGGCGACAACCTTAGGGGACAACACATTTAATTGGTTTTCTTGTTTTCTTAACCGCTCCATAGATAAGTCAATGAGTTTTCTCTATAATTTTCCCTTTCCACCCTAGTTCCTCCCTTCTTTTGTCTATGAATTCTTGGTTTTAAAATTGCATCTTTAATTTAATAAGCCATAGATAAGAACCTTAATTACGATTCTATTAGAAACACGTAGAACTTATTAAAGATTTTACTAAATATCTTTAGATTATTTGACTAGTTACTCATAATTCCTAGATAATCTCTAACTAGGCTCACATAGAATAACTTAAATGCAGTAAATGTTGATTAGGTTTACTTGCATTAGTCATGATAAAATTCTCCAACCGAAATTCGAATATTAAGTACCTAGCTATGTAGGAACAGACCTACAGAGGCTACAGACTATAGCTTGTATTGAATTTGTTTCAAGCCTATATTGTAAAACGAGAGTCTGCTCTTAATTTGCGATTGAGAATCAAACCAATCAAACTTTAAAGCCGACATCTCGACAGCGCGCCGCTAAATATGGACCGCCACCGCCACTCGGTTTTATGACACTTTTTATTTTATTATTGTATACCTTTAGCGACGGGACGACTGAAAATATTATTAGAATTTTATTATTAACGCGTTCGTTGCGCAAAGTCCTGATGCAATGATCACAAACTGAAGGAAGGAACGATCCTGCTGCTTAATTGGCTCTTCAATTTAATTATTAAATTATCGTACATCCTATAAAGTGCAGAACTTTATCATAAAGATACCATCAGGTTTTATGGGACGACTAGCATCACGATCATGAGCAGAGGAGCTTTGGACACAAAGATGAATATGTTTTGGTACCTACCTACAATGTCCAAAGTACTCCATTAACTAAGTCCTTAGGACCATGCAATATAAAGGCATGAAGAGCCAAAGCGATTAGCTTGGATGCCATGATGAAGCTGATTAGATTCTAAATATTTTGTATTCGAATCTAAAGGAGTATTTTTAGAATTCCAAGTTTCTTGACCATCCACCAGAAACGTGAAAAAAATCTTCCAATAGGAATAATCCATTAACCACAACGAAGTAATCCTATTAAAGGGTTTTTCTTCGCACACCGCCATCTCGGGTGAATTAATCCTTTAGATTGCTACAAACAAGCTCAAACATTGGCCACTTAATTCCACAGGCTAATAGCCAACTGCTGCTCACAGCCACTTGGCGTTTCAACAAAACCTTTAGAAAGGTTCTACAGCATTGTTTCATTCATTGTTCTCCTCCGTCGTAGTTGAACAACGCACGCCACATTCTCGTTCATTCGATCTGATGGCTGCATTGTTATAAATTTGAATACCTTTGAATACCTCATTAATACTGCAACTGCTCGACAGTGGGTTACCTATTCAGAAAACTAGTGGTATGTGGGCAATGTAATTGATATATTTACGTGAAAGTGGCAGGTAGTTTAAAGTTCTTTGGAAGACGCATCATCATAATCGAGATGATGTATGCCATTAGTCAATGGAGATTTCAAAGCAACAACAGTATGGAATTTACTGCTAAAGCTTCTTATACCCAAGCTCTAAAGCATTACCTTCTTCGAAATGAAAATAATGAGGCTAAGAAAAATCAACAGGAATCGAACCTGCCTGCACCCGAGTGGCTTGATTTACAACCACAGCGCCATATGTCCACAGCTGCGGGATACCTTTATTCATTTACCCATTTTATTTGCATTGCTAAGTACTCGTACATTCCATTCAGGTGAGCGACCGGGTTGTTTGAACGGTCGTTTTGTGCCCGTCGCTTATTACAACAGAAGAGCAGACAGGGCTATCGATTGGTTAGCTCAATGGCTAAAGTTTTGTGTAAATATAACACGGGTATTGACAACCCTATAGTTTACTCCTTGTTACTGACCCTTCGTGTCGAGCTAAAGATCGCTGGTTCGGATCAGGAAAAGATCGGATTTGGCATCGAGAGGTACAGTTTACAGCTTAATTTGAATGTGATGTTAATTGTTGTTGTTTAGGTAGATCCAGTACAGAAATCTTTATTTATAACAAAACAATACGTATATTATGTGGCACAGTAAAAATATTTGCATCGTATTGTACCTTCAGCTATTTACTTTTAAAACCGGGCAAGTGCGTGTCAGGTCACGCGCAATGTAGGGCCTCGAAGTATTATAGTAAGTTTATCGATTATTAGTCATTAATTATTTATTGCTAATATAGCTAGTTTTCCTTATAAATTCATCATAATTAATTACCAATTAGGACACAACACTGGCCAATTTCCTAAGCTCGGCAGTCAACTCGCGCGGCTATTTTAGCTTCATAATCCACAAATACATAGTTAGCGTCCTACAAGACATTCTTTCAAAACCATAAAACATAAAAAATGAAAAAGAGAAGAATTTCCATAAGTCTCCGTTCTATTTTTATTTTACTTATTATGAAACTCCTTTTATTATAACGAATGAAACATAAAATGAGGAACGGTCATAATTTTATTAAATGAAAACATGGAAATATAACAAGTAAAGAAACAGAGCACATCATAAAAACAATACCTACTTACGTATGATGCCGCAGTGTTTATTGTTAAGGACATCGTCTACGATAGATTCGAACGAACGTGCTTAGAGATGCGCTTGACCTGCCAAATTATTACGATGCAAGTTCACCGCAATGAGGCAAATAAAAGTATTGGTTTCTGAGTAAAATACTTAGTAAAATTCAGAAAAATCTATTTTCTGAGCTTTCGGCAACCTGACGTTGAATTTTTAGCCAAACTACGGGACAATATCAGTCTAATGTCTAAATAATTTAATATAAAAAATAATTAGATACCACATTTTATCGGGTACGTTTTTCATCCACGAGGCGCTACAGAATAAAATATTTAGAGGGACAGGTGAATAACTGGGACCACCGACACCTGTGTCAACTGTTATAAGTATAAAAGTATCAAAGTATAAAGTAAAGCAGTGTTTTACTTATAGAATGAATGAATGAATTGAAATAAAATAGATAAATTAAAAGTTGAGCAATGAAAGTAAGAAATCGTATTATGAAGTTATTGCAAATTGTTAAGTTGCTAACTTTTGCAAGCCGCTTCTGCCGCGTTACCGCGTAGTATTTACGAAACGAAATTTTTAATTAATTAATTTAGATTTATATACCCGTGGCTTCGCGCGCGTGGACACCGATTTTTTATTAATCCCGCGGGAACCCTAAACTTTTCAGGAATAAAAAGTTGTCTCTGTGTTAATCCAGGGTACTTATAAGCTATTTCCGTTCCAAATTTCAGTGTAATCGGTAAAGTAGTTACAGCATAATTGAGGAACAAACATCCAAACTTCCAAAAATCTTCACAAACTTTCACATTTATTATTATTATAGGATTAGTTTTTAAAAAACTGTCCTGAAATGCCATATAGATAATACAACCTACATGTACATGTTGCATAAGTATGTAAGAAATAAGTTTTTTCTAAAGTTGATTTTAAGGTCCTTTTTAAGGACCACGACTCTATGTACACGTGACGTGACCATTAAAATTAAACGAATAATTTCACTCATTGTTCGCCATTTCTCCTTACGAGAACTGAGACTCTAGTGGACGGAGCGCACCACTGAAACCTTTTGTCATTTAAACCCCACTCCAGTGTTTATGACTCCCATTTCTTTCAGTGCAGAAACAAAAGATTTTCCTCCATTAAAAGGCATTTTCTTCCGCGGCTTTTTTTACTTTGCAATATACGTTGGGTTCTTTAGATTAGATTTAAGGAGGCATTAAAAGGAAGAACCGGAACATCTTGGCAAATAAAAAACACCAGCGAAATTGCTTGTTTTTCAAGTTTTTCTGTTTGAAGTAAAGAAAATCAATTGGGACGAATAGCAGATACGAAACATGTAATATTTTCAGTTCTTCTCTTAATAATCTTTATGCATAGATTGTAATTCTATATTGCTAAAACCCCAGCAGAATTATCATGCACATGTTCTAAACCCATTTTTAAAAATGAACGAATGATTAGACCCATATAAATATGAAACATTTTACTTAAATGAAACATTTTACTTTTTGTAATCGTTAAATAAACCTTTAATTTAGCCTCGATCGAATAGTCTACCCGATAGACAAAAGCTTCATTCAAATTTTTCGCTTAGGTACGTTCGAACCGTGGATTTCTAATTAATCTGTAATTGTCAGGTTTTAATATCGAGGTTTGGAAATCGAACGAAGCGTGAATGATTGAAAAGAATGAATGGTACAAAATACGGCTGAGCGAATGAATAAGCAGGAAAGAGTAGACTGGTAAATGAAAGAATAATAAAGTTTGTAATCTATAAGCTAATCATACGTGTTTCCTACTGACCACTATCCAAACGACGTAAGTATGGTTATGTGTTTCTGGTTTGCTACCTAACTATTCTGCATGGTTTTCACGTAAGTACCTGCACAAGTGTCAGACAAAAAATTAAAATGAAGATTATTCAATTACTTCCTTTTAAAAAGACTGTAGCAATCCATTGCATCATTTACGGATCCATAACGTCTTACCTCCGTCTCACCACATTAGCGGAACACTTGCAGCCTCAGTAGAGAAAAAGATTTCCTAATAGTTAAATTTAATATTAAAAAACCCTGATAATAAAAGCCAGTACGTAATACATTTAAAACTCGGTGCGCACTTTAAAATGCATCCAACCGTTTCCTGCGCACCGTTGCTTTACGGCGTACCCTGATTTCAGATTTGTAGTGTAGTGAAGTAGGGATGTTAAAAATACTAAATTATTTATTCGTATAGATATCACTGATGCATATTTTTTTTAATCTACCACCATTTCGGAAAGGTACTTTATCATGAAGAAGAAATGGCGAAAGTAGATATGTTTCGAACAACTTTTTGTTAATAACCGAAACAAAGACTTTCCAACTGATTGTAACAAAACAGCGTTGCTCATATAGTTGCCAGGTAGGGCGCAATGAAACGAAAAAAGCATTTTTGTGTTTTATTTCATCTATCTGTATAGTTATTTTCACATTTATTCGCAGTTTATTCGTAGTTTTTTTCGCATTGATTTACCGATTTTTCGATGATTTCAACTTTAGACCCTCGAAAACAAATTTTTCGCTCGCAAAGCAAACACACATCAAGGAGACACATCCAGGGCCTTCAGCTTGTGGAAGCACGCGATTGGTCGAGTAAAAGAACGCGTGAAAAATTGTAAATTTCATTTGAATCGTTTCATTGTACCCCGCGTTTCAAAAAACTTGTTAGGGACATGTAAACAAAACCATAAAACTCAGACATCAAAATAATTGAAGATTCGTTGCCGGTAAGGAAGCCGGGGTCAAATTTTTGCCAAAAACCTATTAAAAACTCGTATTTTCAAAAATTTTTTTTTAAATTTCTACTTACCTTAAATTTTTCTTCAAATCTGTGTAGTACTCACCGAGACCAATCCTTAGACACCTCTCCCGTCGCGATCCGGCTACTGAAACGCGAAAAAAACGGGGACCCACTTTTCAACTGTCTTTGACTTAACGAGTCTCACTGAAAATATTTCACGGTTGATTTCTGTCGGAGTTTTTGTTTGCCATGTGCCAAGTAACATACATTACACAAATGTAATAGTAAAATGATGAATTTCAAATAGAATGTGCACTAAGTAAAAGCCTATTAGGTAATAAACATTTTCATTTTCATGTAACACATTCACACTCATCTTGATAAAGCGAAAATATAGAAAAACATCAGTAACTCTTACATTTCAAATGTTAAAATGATACATATTTTTTAAAATAAATTTGTAATGAGCACGCATTACAGCAATAAGTTTGAGTTTCATTTGACAAGCATTTTCAATCGTTACATTTTTTGTGGCGCATTCCTATATTATTTAGGTACGTCATCAATCGATGCCGATTTATGAACATCGAATATGTGACTGATGATGCTTTCGCTATCACAAAAACCATCCTCCACAGCCTTGCCTCGTATCTTTATCTTGGCATTTTAAAATGTTGATACCAAAGCAGACGGTGTAGTACGCTGTACGGCTTATTTTAGAATGCAGGCGCCCATTCAGCCGTCCATCATCGTACACGGCAGGCGCTGGGAGCTATCATTCCACAGGGGTGGCAAATTACCCGTGAAGATATTTCCTGCGTACCACCGCTAATATAGGGTTAACCGTGATACAGGTAAATTTAGGCGTATTATATGGAATACAAGTTTCATTCATTGAGCGCATTTTGTGAGCGAGTTCTCCAGGGCCGATTTTGCATTAGCGACTCCATTAAGACCATTGGTTTGCGCATATTCAAAGGCGATGGTGACCAGTAGCCAACATTTGCCCGTCTGCTTTTTCGTATTACGACTACTTACTGAGTGCGATCCTTTTCCATAGTGCTTACAGCAGCTTAACTATAATCTTATTGTTTTAGTTTTTTTTTATACCCATATCTGCTTGTAACTTGGAATAAAGTATTTCTTTCTTTCTTTCTTTACTTATAAAAAAAAGAAGCTACTTACTAGTACACTATTTAATTATTATTTACTGTTCACAACTGTATCGTGTTATACTTGTAACCTGACAAATAAAGCGACAACCCTGATGCATGAGTATGACAAGAACTGTTGCAACAAGCTGGATATATTATCAAAAGCGCGATCCTTTGTTGCTGATTATTTTGATGTTTTCTCTCCGAAATACAGGTACTCTACACAGATACACTATACAGATACTCTTGTTAATGAAATTTCAACACAGAGCAAGCACTCTATGGAGAGGCCACACGAATGAATGTATTATAGTCAGAGTAAGTTAATTATATGAAACTCTTTATTTCACAAATCTGTAAAACCTTTGTTCCACAAGTCATTTTTTAAAGTGACAAGCAGGATAATTCACGACGTGATCGTTCATAAAATGATTGATAGTAATAATAAAACTTATTCAAAAACAAGTGCTGTAATAAAAAGCTTCCAAAAAATCTGGAAAATGTTCATATTCGATGTTCAATCTTTACGCGGACGACCTGCAAATCTACACCCATGCTGATATAACTAACATTAACTTGGCTGTTAGTAAAATTAATGAGGATCTCAACAACGTTAGAACCTGGTCACAAAAGTTCGGTATTAGCATCAACCCCCGTAAATGTCAAGCGATAATTGTAGGGAGCCCACGCCAAATCGCGAGGTTTGAAGTTGATTCGGTGGCACCTGTCAAGTTTGAAGATTACACCATCAACTACTGCTCGAATGTCAAAGATCTTGGTATTTTTATTGACAGTGGTCTTAATTGGGAGAAACAGGTTGCCGAAGTTTGCCGTAGTGTAACCGCTACATTGACTACTCTGAATCGGCTTAGACACTTCCTCCCTACCGACACTAAGGCTTATTTGGTTCAGGCTCTCATTTTTCCGATCATCGATTATGGTGACGTGTGCTACGTAGATCTGAGTGAGGCTCTCTTAAACAAGCTGGATCGTCTCATTAACAATGCCGTTCGCTTCGTTTTCTGCTTACGCAAATATGACCACATCTCTTCTTATCGTTCTAAGCTTCAATGGCTACCTATCCGCGAGCGTCGTCGATTTCGGATGCTTTGTTCACTGTTCTCGATTCTCTTTGATCCCCTTTCACCGGATTATTTGAAATCCTTTTTCCAATTTTTATGTTCCTCCCATGACCGGCAGCTTCGCTCTAGTGAGTCTTACCTTCTTTCTATTCCGCTGCATCGGTCTGGATTCATATCAAACTCCTTCTCTGTTCAGGCCGCCCGTACCTGGAATTCTCTTCCCGAGTAAGTATATCAGACGGCCCGCTGGAAAGTTAACCTTTAAGAAAAGGTTACGTGCTCACCTTCTGAATCATCACCCTTAAGTCACTTGTTCGTCATCTGTTATATGTATATTTATATATGTATTTATAATGTATATAGGTATATATGTATGTAATTTATATGTATGTACGTTTGTATAATATGTTTTTGCTTAGTATTATTATTATTTTTTATTTATTATAGTTTGTATCATCTTCTTTTTTTTACAATATTATTTATGTTCTTTATTTTCTGTTTATAATACCCTTAATACCGCTCATCGTGTGTGTCTGTTTGGCCTAATGGTTAGCTGGTAGAGAATGCATTAAGCATTAAGCTCGCCATTTGTACCTCATGTATTGTGGTCAATAAAGATTAAATAAATAAATAAATAAACTAGAATAATTGGAAGTGGTTGTAGTGCACCTAAGTTTGACCTAAATAAATACTCTAACAAACAAGCTGAGAGTTAAATAATAGTTTATCAAAATTCAAAACAACATCACGTTGTATAAATTTCCTAGAAATCACTATGATACATCGATTTTCTTCGCTATTGTCTAGGTATTTAATGCTACCTCTACAGAATACTGTTCTATGGCTTGAAAGCCAGCGTTGCAAGTTTTGTAAACAGCTCCGGGGCTTCGACGAGCCTGTTTCGAGTAAGTCACGTATTTATACGAAAGCAACGAGCCTCACTCTTTTTTTTATTTGTTTTTTGGGCTATGTAAGCTGTCTTTGTAGGTATGACTGGCTTAAGTGGTTTCAACTCATTAATGGCCTACTCTAGAGCACTAGTGTCTCCTTTTGAAGAGGTCTAGAACTCTAGAGCATACTTATTCACACTTCTAAAGTGCGGATTGATGGAAGCAGGTGGTGTTAGCTATGAATAAAATCCCCACTCAAGTCATTCTCAGTCATCATCCTTGAATGCCTTGATGTTTCTCATACGCCGTTCTCAAACGTTACAGAAGCTCAACGACGGTTCGGATTTTTTATCCAGACGCAAGAGACTAACATTCAAACCAATCACATTAACCAAAGAACTATAATAGTATTCATTACTTGTGGTATTACCTACAATACCTACCTTTCAAAGTTCCTAGGATTTTCTCGTTTGAGCTACTTTGTTTTGTTTAGCTTTAGACCAAGGCACGGCATGTCCACCTGCAAAGTTGAGCTTCGCAGACATCTTTTGTATAGTACAAAGAGCTTCGTCGTCGTGTGTTCTATCTTTATTATATTTATATTGTACAGTTTAAAATTCTACAGACTGTATCACGTACAGTCTCCAGTCACTATTGAACTCGTATTGCTTTTATTATGTTGAAATTGTTGAAGATATACACAAAAAGATTCCATAAACTCCGACGAATCGACGACCGGGAATAGAACTTCAGTGACACCCAGGTCTTTAAGGGCTATAAGATAGGTAATTACTTCAATTAGCTTTATTTTTTCCTTTTTTCTTATCTTTTTTTTCTTGGCTGACGAGGTATCGGTGATGCCATTTTCGTTACTTTTATTTAAACACTTACCATGGATCATTGGCTCGTTTGTTTGTTACTTATTATTTGTTTGTTACTTAGTATTTGATTTGATTTGATTTGAAAAAATAACATTCCCTATATTCATAAGTCTTGAATATAGGAAATTCCTATTTCTGAAAGTGACTAGATTCGTTTCATAAGTCAGTCGTAAATATAATTGTTATTTCTAAAACAGAAACAGAATCAGATCTTATGGGAAGAATAATCACAAAACGTACCTTTTCTACATCCAATCCATGCAGTAATTGATGATGAAGATGATGATGATGTAATAGTACACAAAATAAAGTGCAGAAACTGTAGACAAAAAATCGTAAACACAATAGAGACAATACATCGTCACTCAATCTAACTAGTTAGAAATAACTTAGGAGTGAAACTTATAACTATGAGTTTGATCTGTGAGATTACAGAATAACTACACTGCCGGTCAGTTGTCAACTACCATTAAAGCAAGGTACAATACGAGGTTCATAAGACCCGTGATTAAGGCATTTACGACCCACGTTCTGAGACATTTTCAAACTGGCGCACCCTAAGTTCTACCGGTTCATACGCAGCGAGTTGCGATGATATGAAATCATTTATTGGCGTTAGTCCATCGCAATTCATTACCGGATCAACATTCTTTATCCATTATGACATCATTCTAATGTAGATAACTTATACCGAACTTTTAACTAAGGCCTTATAGAACACCTGATGCATTATAAGTTTTTTCTAACGTGTCGTTATTTTTGATCGAGATGTAAGAACGAGTAATATTCAAACATTATTCAAATAACAATAATTGAAACAGTCTTATCCTTAAATAACTTCACGATGTAGAATTTAGGTGTCGGTGTGCGCGCGCATCGTAAAAATTCACTCTCATCATTTTTCTCCATCGCGCCAAAAGAAGTATAACTTCAAAAATCGAAAGGTAAAACTAATCGTGAATCTATGACGAGCAGTGTTACAGACTTGCATAAGGATGTAAGGGGTTATGAAATGAAGTTCCTCCAACCGAAGGAACCACGTTACATAGTCTCGTTCGTAGTAAGATAAGATGTAACGCCCCAACTCAGAGTCACTAACGGTTACTTTAATCGCTGCATAATAAGGAATCACCATACAAATTCTGTACTAAGGAGCGATTTAAGTAACCGTTAGTGACTCTGAGTTGGGGCATAAGTAAAAGAAGATGATGATAAGTAAAATGCATTAAAAGCTGGTGGAAGATGCCTGGATGCACAAAAAGGAGACAAGCTTAGACATGGAAGGATGAAGTCCATCACTACAGTTAACGTTTACTAGACCTAATCTATTTATATAAAACACAAAAAATGTTTGTACGGATGTCTTTTAAAGACTCTGAAACCATTCAACACACAGAACATCTAATTATTAGATGTTCTGTGATTCAACCGATATGCGTGAAGATGGTTTCATTTGAAAGGCAATAATCCGAAGGAGGTGAGACGACTAAAATATGCCACTTTTCCCATACAAAAACTTTAAGTATGTAAAAATGGCGCATCAACGTCAACGTCAACTCAAAAACACTTATCTGTCACTCTCATCAGAAATATCACAGAGTACTTAATCACTACGTTAGAAATATTTTTAGCGTAGTGACACATGCCGGGTATCCACTAGAGACAAGTACACATGGAAAGCTTATTATGGTATAAGCATGACTCATACCATAATAAACTTTCCATTTAAAATATTTATTCTAAACTCATGACATCTTTTAATCCTTTTAACTCATGGCTCTTCATGACATGGTTAGGCAGAGATTTTTAAATAATTTTTGTTCATAAACAACACAGTATAAGGAACAAGTACTAATACATTATCAATGGCGAAATTCTGTACTGAAGAAAAAATAGTGATTCAATGACCTCTTATAATCCAATACAGCAAATAAAATAAATGTTATATTATATAAAATGGATAGAGTTGAATTTTAACTAACGAATTCAATTAACAACCTCGCCTGCGAAATATGACAACATAAAATTTAGCTAGTTTGAACTCTATCACTGTACAATACGGTCGATTACGAAGGTACAAATATCATAAAATGATTCAATCGATATGGGTGGAGGAGTTCTAACCAATTTCTTCAAATGACGCCGTCTAACGTAATAGTAAATCGATTTTGATTCGGTATACTGATAGGTTTTACCCTGGTCAACGAACGGAGCATTGCCATGTGTTCCTTTCCATTAAAACTCACTAAGCTTTGTATCCAGAGTGGCTTCAACCCAATAATGGCCCACAACTCACCGGTCTCTTATCTTGAAGAGGCCTCTAGCATACATACTGTTAAATAAAATGCAAGGAGAACATAAAGAAAATGTACTTCATATGAACTTATTAAACATTTCACATAGAGCACATATTATTGAAGACTATGACAACCATCTATAGAAAGAATACAGAGCAATAGGGACGAGCACTATTCTAAATTTAAACGCTGTTTAGAGTTGTGTCCAATATCTTAACACATACGTATACTCCATCACACTGGTCCAGTCTGGATTTGTGGAGGTTTTAGTGGCCAACCCAAATGTCGGAAGTTTTCATGGACCTCCGACTGACTTAACGATTGTTATTTTATGAAAACAAAGAGGACCGACGGCTTTAATGCTCTCCGAAGCACGGTATGCTGAGAAATCGATGGAGTTAAGGTCGTAGCCCATCTACACGACACCGCTCCCACCCAACCAAAGTATGAGAATTCAAATATAAACTTAAAATCGTGCTCTGTAGGTGCAACTATTGAGTGGCAAGGTTGCGGTAAGCTTGCTTACCGCGCGCGGGCTGCTAATTTTTGTTGTTACTGTAAAGTGCACCTACAGAGCACGATTTTAAGTTTATATTTGAATTCTCATACTTTGGTTGGGTGGGAGCGGTGTCGTGTAGATGGGCTACGACCTTTAATCTCTTCCTATCTTACCGCGAAACCTACCTAGCTAGCTAACACCCCTTGCTAAAGTCAGCAAACTAATCGTGTCGTGTTGTGGCTGTGGCATGGGAGCTTGACCACAGACAGACACTTCCCATCAGATTTCTTCTGCTCTGTTTTCTGAACGATGAAAATGAACGACTGAATGCTACCTATCAACTTAAAATTTGCATAAACACATTTTATAAATACTGTTGTTTGTACTTGACAAGTTTAGGTGCCTAAAATATCGCATTTAACTTTTTAAAGTACAGTTGGCGGCCCTATTACATAAAATATGGAAGTTACACATAGGTGAAACACTCATCTAATAGCGTCAGCAAATATGATTTTACATACTGTAACTAATGTAGGCATTTCATTCTTCGTAATGAAAGCGTCAGAACGTATTTCATCAGTAGGGTTTCCATTTTAATTTTTTAGCAACTCCACACTCGTTTTCCTTGGCGTACTTAGCGATATTATTTCACATTTTTCATTGGCAGGAGCATATTTTTTTAAGCACTGGAATCTTAAATATTTTTCCAACTGTTGTGCCATGTTTCTGTTTGAAACGACATAATATTTAAAACAGTTTTCACTCGGAGCTGTGTCAACGTTTTTTACTGAAAATATTCTTTTCTTCTGTAGTTTCATTTTAAAATCGTGTCTCTTGGTTTCTAGTTCTTAAGTCTAAGTTATGTTTTTAAGTGTATCTCTCTGTGTTATCTGTTTCGTTTCCTATAAATTTATGGTCTGTCGTTTTATAAATCTTGTAATTTGGCAACTAGTACAGAGTTAGTTTTGTGTAAAGATGTTGAAGATGACCTTATCATTTTCAGATTCCTTAGAGGTACTTAACAAGAATTACGTATAATATATAAGCAGTGATATCCTAGCGGTTAGAACATTGCTCTCCCGAACCAAGGGGCCCGAGTTCAAATCCTGGCACGCACCTCTAATTTTCAAATATTATGTGCGTATTACAAGTTAATTATCACTTGCTTCGGTGAAGGAAAACATCGTGAGGAAACCTGCACACCGGAGAGTTCTCCATAAAGTTCTCGAAGGTGTGTGAAGTCTACCAATCCGCACTTGGCCAGCGTGGTAGACTATGGCCTATACCCCTCACATTGTGAGAGGAGACCCCGAGCCCAGCAGTGGGACAATTATGGGTTGTTGCTTTGCTTTTGCTTTACGTATAATATATCACACTGATTTTATATCATTAAACAAAACAAAGCAGATAAAGATTAAAAGTAAGAATAACCCAATCAACCAACAAGAGTAAACATTTAACAAAATGCATTTGAAAATAAACTTCTACGAAGTAAGGTAAAAGCTGGTGTGTCTGCAAAGTTCTCGTTATAACTACAGTCTAGGCTATGCGACATTGGCACGGCTTTTAGCAGATTGCTCTGAACATTGCTACTGTACTTAGGATGATAGAAGAAGCTGCGGCTGAATTAGCTGCGTTATGGCTTTTGCAATCGCGTGCGTGTCATAGGGGAGCGAACGACACGAAGTTTTTCGTTATTTGTAACAACTTATGTTCACGTAAACCACTCCTTTCAGGAAACGGTGCAATTTATACTATGCTATGTATTACACTAATGGATAGTAGGTACTTACGGCCGATATACTTAAATTATATTACAATTTAAAAATACAGCCGTATACTCGTATATTCCTGTCATATTAATATTAATTTCCTTTAAATGAATGAATTTACGTGTTGAAAATACGATAAAACGCTTCGATAAAAAGTAGGCAGTGCCATAAAGTGTAAAGTAACATAAAGCTTAGGTGCGAGGTAAAGAAAGCGATCTTAAAAAATAATTCGTTACATAGAGTAGGTACATCACTATGTAAGTTTGCAACGTTAGCTGATGAAGTAAGTGACTCAACATAGTGTAATTGAATTACTTGAAGGAATTTCCAGAGACGTATAGTAAGTTAAACGTAAAAGATTGAGTCTAAAAAGAAGAAATATGAGCAAGAATGAAGGAAGAGGTTGTAAAATGAATGCTGAGTATGATTTTATGGGTCTGGAAAGTAAATTTAAAACGGGCTTTTAGAGAGGAATGGGTAGTTGGATTAAAAAACCCTTTGCTATAATAATAATATTTTAAGAGAAACAGAATATCGTTTATTAGAACGAGATGAAATTTATCACGAAGTTAATTTTTACAAAACTTTTCGTCAGATATTGGTACTTTACCAACACTTTAACAAATAGGGATGAGTTAACTAATATAATACTGACTTACTGACTGGTAGGGACCATCAGTCACAAAGGAATGGAAGCAGCGAGAAACTCCCAAAGATTCCTCGTCCTACTCAGAGCTTGAATAGAAATTCGACTTGAGAACAAAAATCATTGCTTATTGCTTGCCTAGGTTATAAAAAGATCCTACTGTCGAAATTTCATAGTTCCAATCAGTAGTTTCGATTTCTGTTACGAGAAAAAGGCCTTCCTCTTTATAATATTAGTATAGATTTTCGTTCTTGTCATCGTATGCCATCGATACGCGAAGCACCACCTAGCAGAGGGTTTGATAAGCCGGCGCCCGGGCCGTAATCTCAGCTTATCCACGGTCGTTTGTATTCATACGATTTGATTATATCGTTGCATACATACGATTTGATTTAAATATATCCAATTTAATTAGCGGATTTGTTATCACGAGCACAACATCAGAATTCAGAATTGCTGTTTTAAGCGATATTTGGAAGGTATCTTTTTGAAAGGTGTTCAGTTCTCCCGTTTCGTTCCAACTTATTTCTGGCAAATAGACCACTAAGATATTGAAAGATTCCCTAATCGCCGTATCATCCGATCCTCTGGGAAATACTCGTGAAATAGATGCGGCCTGAATTTCTTATTACAGGAATTTACGTCCAATAGTCGTAGTTTCGAATGCTCATAAATGCAGGTTATGGAAGAACCTTAACTTTTTATTTTTGTCTATGCGTTTGTTTCCACTAAAATCAGTAACATATCAGTTGATTTGGATGCGGTTTCTACTGATGTATTGAGATTGGGGTAACATTTAGTGACATTTATTTCAATCGATTCACAAACAAATACTGACATCATAACAACACATTTTCCAACATAATGTACGATTTTGTATGTTGCTCTACCAAACTTAACTCTTTTACAAATGTATTTCAGCAATTAGGTAATTCTGTAAATTAAAAAGATGTGTAGAACATGCAAAACAAACTTCCTACCCTACCTAATTTCAAGCGTTATTTAACGTGCATATTTTGAAGGGCATCATCAGTGTGATTGTCTCAACAAACCTAATATACAAAGAGGGGAGAAAATGACGTTTCTCTTATTACATTTTGAGCACACCCAGCACTTGGGATAGATGAGGCTCGTTTGGAAGTCTACACGCAACGTAATTTGATCGCAAAATTCGTTCAACAAAATTCTACAAAATTCATCATCATTATCATGTAACATCAAGTTTTCGTGAATTTGAAAATTTTGATTAAGATTTAAAAGAACAGAAAAAATTTCAGTGAAGATCTGCTTCAAAAATACACGCAGATAAAGACGGAGAGACGTAGAACTTGATGAAAAACTATATGCCTATATGGAATGCAAGAAGGTGCCTCTACAGCTCTCCATCAGCCAGGACAAAACTGAAGCAAGGGCGATTTCCACAAAATTCTACAAAATTCATCATCATTATCATGTAACATCAAGTTTTCGTGAATTTGAAAATTTTGATTAAAATTTAAAAGAACAGAAAAAATTTCAGTGAAGATCTGCTTCAAAAATACACGCAGATAAAGACGGAGAGACGTAGAACTTGATGAAAAACTATATGCCTATATGGAATGCAAGAAGGTGCCTCTACAGCTCTCCATCAGCCAGGACAAAACTGAAGCAAGGGCGATTTCCACAAAATTCTACAAAATTCATCATCATTATCATGTAACATCAAGTTTTCGTGAATTTGAAAATTTAGATTAATATTTAAAAGAACAGACAAAAATATTTCAGTGAAGACCAGCTTCAAAAATACACGCAGACGAAGACGGAGAGACGTAGAACTTGATGAAGAACTATATGCCTATATGGAATGCAAGAAGGTGCCTCTACAGCTCTCCATCAGCCAGGACAAAACTGAAGCAAGGGCGATTTCCACAAAATTCTACAAAATTCATCATCATTATCATGTAACATCAAGTTTTCGTGAATTTGAAAATTTAGATTAAGATTTAAAAGAACAGACAAAAATATTTCAGTGAAGACCAACTTCAAAAATACACGCAGACGAAGACGGAGAGACGTAGAACTTGATGAAGAACTATATGCCTATATGGAATGCAAGAAGGTGCCTCTACAGCTCTCCATCAGCCAGGACAAAACTGAAGCAAGGGCGATTTCCACAAAATTCTACAAAATTCATCATCATTATCATGTAACATCAAGTTTTCGTGAATTTGAAAATTTAGATTAATATTTAAAAGAACAGACAAAAATATTTCAGTGAAGACCAGCTTCAAAAATACACGCAGACGAAGACGGAGAGACGTAGAACTTGATGAAGAACTATATGCCTATATGGAATGCAAGAAGGTGCCTCTACAGCTCTCCATCAGCCAGGACAAAACTGAAGCAAGGGCGATTTCCACAAAATTCTACAAAATTCATCATCATTATCATGTAACATCAAGTTTTCGTGAATTTGAAAATTTTGATTAAAATTTAAAAGAACAGAAAAAATTTCAGTGAAGATCTGCTTCAAAAATACACGCAGATAAAGACGGAGAGACGTAGAACTTGATGAAAAACTATATGCCTATATGGAATGCAAGAAGGTGCCTCTACAGCTCTCCATCAGCCAGGACAAAACTGAAGCAAGGGCGATTTCCACAAAATTCTACAAAATTCATCATCATTATCATGTAACATCAAGTTTTCGTGAATTTGAAAATTTAGATTAATATTTAAAAGAACAGACAAAAATATTTCAGTGAAGACCAGCTTCAAAAATACACGCAGACGAAGACGGAGAGACGTAGAACTTGATGAAGAACTATATGCCTATATGGAATGCAAGAAGGTGCCTCTACAGCTCTCCATCAGCCAGGACAAAACTGAAGCAAGGGCGATTTCCACAAAATTCTACAAAATTCATCATCATTATCATGTAACATCAAGTTTTCGTGAATTTGAAAATTTAGATTAAGATTTAAAAGAACAGACAAAAATATTTCAGTGAAGACCAGCTTCAAAAATACACGCAGACGAAGACGGAGAGACGTAGAACTTGATGAAGAACTATATGCCTATATGGATTGCAAGAAGGTGCCTCTACAGCTCTCCATCAGCCAGGCCAAAACTGAAGCAAGTGCGATTTCCCCACCTTGAAAAAAGGATACTAAAGAATTCTGAAGTACATATCGGGAAAATTTAATCATGTCCCACCTGCTCCTTGAGTCGAGCTTCATGGATTCTTTGATGAAAGATAATGTAATAATCTCACGGCTTTATTTCTTTATTCGCATGTTATTCGTTTTTCAGATAATATTCTGATTAGAATGGAATTAGGATTCTTTTTAATTAACCCTCGAAAGTTGATGGCTTGGTGACGTCACAATTTGCTATGCCTCATGAAGACATAGTCAAAGTATTCAGAGCTTCAAGGCGGAGAAGCAGTCTAGACAGTCAGGGTAATTTTAATGGGTAGGTCACAATACCCACATCCATATGAGGTTATTTTAACAAAACAAGTAAGTATAGCTTTTCGGATAAATGTAAAGACGTCAAATTTTAATTAACTCATAAATATCAGATAGGGCAACACTCTTATCATTAATACGACGCACTATAAATGAAATTATAATTCGATCATTATTACTACCTACCTACATTGAAGTACTATTACTTCGTATAGAACAGACACCCCGAACATTGAGTCGGGTGAATGCATTGCGGCCAGGGTGGCTCACTTCATTCACTCACTCGCTTGTCACTCGCCTGCGCTCATTGCGGCCGCATGCCAAAATTGTTTAATAACAAACTGAAAAAATGCCGTCTTGCGTGATAAGAACCTGTCACAATTGCACGTAAAAAAAAACAAAAACTAAAATGGTATTACTTATCATCAGTAAGAAAACAAAATATTAACTTATATCAACTGAAACGAATTTATTTCAATTATTGTGCAATGTTCCCGCCATTTTGAATGAAAAAATTATGAAGCGGATTTACACACTTGGTAAGCCGTAAGCGTGTTAATGGACTAAATAGACTTGCTTAGGCTTGCCGACGCTTGTGATGTGACCAATATATTGTGATGTTGGTTTTTCGACACGAATCAATGGTAAACGATGTAAAATCGTTCAAACGCTTTTGCACGCTTTTATTTTTAATTTTGTTTTGCACGTTAAATATGCGTAGTAATTATGGCAATAAGACGTATGTGTCGATTTGTGTTAAAGGTTTTGTGATAAATTAGATTGCTTTTAATAAATTTTCCTTAAATTTTTACCATGTAAAAGTAATCAAAATATTATAGAAATACCGGTATTAATTAAATTGATATTTAAATAAAATCGGGTTTGTAAAAGGTTCCAATACTTCTTATTGTCTCTTTTGTGTTGAATGTTTTGTGATAAATTGCTTTGAATAAATTTTCCTTAAATTTTTACCATGTTAAAGTAATCAAAATATTACAGAAATACCGGTATTAATTAAATTGATATTTAAATAAAATCGGGTTTTTAAAAGGTTCCAATACTACTTCTTATTGTCTCTTTCGTGTTGAATGTTTGTGATAAATTGCTTTTAATAAATTTTCCTTAAATTTTTAGCATGTAAAAGTAATTTATTTATTTATTTATTTATTTATTTATTTATAGGACACCCAACACAGATAACACAGGAATTACAGCTATAAGTACAATTGCTAATTGATCTTAAAATTAGTGTATCCATAATTATAGGGTGCCACAGCGTGCACAATTTTGCAGCTAGACAACGTATAACTAAATGTACTTATGTGAGTATATACATATAATGACAAAGTTAATGACAATCATATATATTTTATGAAGTGAACTTAGTATAATATATATATTATATATAAAATTTATTAGAATTATTATTAGAATTACTTAAGATTATTAGTATTGTTTAATAGAGAAATAACATCTTTTTTAAATTTATTAAGTGGATCCGTTATGTCTAAATCGCTACTTTTTGAAAGAATGTTATAATGCTTGCAGAGCCTAGGCAAAACACAGTGTTGACCAAGGTTTGATTTACAATACGGTAATAAAAATAGGTTGAATGTTTTTTTACGGGGAAGACGAGATGGACAAGTTATTTGTAGTTTCTGAAAAAGTTCTGTGCAGTCTGTAGTGCCGTTGAACAGTTTGTGTAAAAAGGTCTGGTCTATTAATTTTCTTCGGGTAGCTAAATCTGTCATCCTGAAATGAGTTAATCGGTGTTTATAAGATGGTAAATTTTTGGCTATTGCGTCACTATAACATAAATGATTAATAAATCTTTTTTGAATATTTTCAATACGCTTAACATATATTTCGTACTGAGGATTCCAAATTATGGAGCAATATTCCATAATTGGTCGAATCAGTAATCAAAATATTATAGAAATACCCGTATTAATTAAATTGATATTTAAAGAATTTAAAATACAAACTATTAAAATACTCAGTGTCGGCCTTACTCAAATAATAAGCCCGATAAGAATGACTAATGTACCTACTCTGCGGTAAATAATAAATAAAGTGTATTACTTTAATCAGTAAATTCAATTAAACATTAAATAAAACATTTGGAAGAGCTTGTAAAAGTTTGGAGTCGTTGACTGTTTGTCGTGGTTCGGCAAGTGTCGTATACAAAGTTACTCTATGGCAAGTGTGTAAATCGCCTTCTAGAGTTTGAAAAAAGAACGCGTCATCGCGGTTTCGGGACACACATTTTGTTCGAGATGTCTGTTCTATGTCATTATACTTCAATGCCTACCTATAATTAATTCGATTTCTTTCTTTCTCCCGAAAGTACTAGTAATAAAGAACGCAAAAACAAACGTCAAGAATCGACTAGCAATAAATAACTAAAACTAAGTCAGACAGGGTTAGGAAGGGCGCTGGACGGAGATGGTAGGGTGGTCAGCCATGCGGAATAGTCGTGATCCGAGATCTTTATCCTGATTCTGTTGTAACAATGGCCCATTCACTGTAAGGGATTTTATGGGAAATGGATTAAAATTGCTGAGGGCGTTTTACCGACCACCCGATGGTAAGCGGTTACCGCCGTACAGGATCATAATGTAACACTATAGCATGTTGTCTTGAGAGCCAAGTCTTTATTTCTTTTTCTTCTCTCTTTATTTATTTATTTATTTATTTAAGCTTTATTGAACCATACAAAATGTATTACTACAAAAGCATTCAGCAAAATGCTAAAAGCATTGCTCTTTCTTGGCTAGCAATCAGTGATGCCTTTGGTGTCGCTTGGGCAACTATAGCCATTTAACATCTGGATCGTCATTTCATTTGTCATCTATTTCCCTTAACCTTTTTTGCTCGAATGAGTGTAATGCACTACAAACAGTAGGTACATATGTAAATACGAATTAATTGTTTAGCTCCAATGAGCGAAATGCTTAGACTATCAAACACTCCAATATCCAAGGTAACAAATCGCAAAAACAAAACAAGAAAACATAATCCGAGAACATTAAACTAAGAATTAACTATATCTGTACTGGATTCATACAGCGCAAGACGGGTCGTCGTTTTCTGAAGAGCTCTCGGGGGCTCGGCTCGGCTCTTACGTCCCTACGCTATGCAGCAAATGTAATTCACACGTCATATACCGTTACGAACGAACTGCTTGAAGTTCTTAATGCAGCCGATATCTAGGCCTATTTCCCGAACTATCTTATGTTCTATTTTTGAAGGTTGTCTTGAATAAATTGACAGTATAGTAAGGAGTACCGGCGTTAGAGCCACTGACGCTCCAGGCAAGAATATTGTGGCGCCCACATAAGAAAATCAAAATCGAGCTTTTTTGCTTGAAAAATTTTTTGCTGAACCAAAGGGAACGTTTATTAAGAATTTTATTTTTTTGCTCCACCCCAAATGTGGCGCCCCTCCATATTTAGCACCCTAGGCCGTCGCCCCATCTTACCCCCCCTAACGCCGGCTCTGATAGTAAGGCTTCAAAAGTATAAAATCAAGAAGACAACAAATGTCCGGGTCACTACTAAGGAGGGTTCCATCTTGAATGTGTGAGTGTATGACATGTGCAATGCATCTCACATTACTCACATTTCTACTACTGCCCACTGTGCTATTTGATATCAATCGCAGATGTATTACTTGTCCTAAAACTATGTGCAATATGCATAATAATTATATTATAGATTACTGTAACCCAATTCCTACTTTCATAAAAATAATAAGTGTATTATGGATGCCATACACGATCAAGTGTACTTGTCAAGTCTGCAGTTTGACTTGTCAAAGCAGTTTGACTTGACGCGCCATCCAGTGTGCATGAGATAACTACATACTTCTGTATGGCCTGGCCCCCAATTCTCATTTTGTAGAAATAATCTCGAAGTTAGACATATCACTAATCTTTAAATCTCGACGAGACATGTCGGCAAAATCTCGAATGTATCCAAAAAAGTTATTCTGGGGCACATTCGAGATTTTATCTTTCGACATTACCATTAGACATATGAAATAAATGTAAAAAAGGTTTTAAAATACTCAAATCATATAAAAGTACAAAACAATCACTGTAGTATCCATTCTAAAATATATTTGAATAGTTATAATTTATTTACTGGGATATTGCAGTTAAAAACCATTATTACAAAAAGACTAGCCGTCGCATACCGTATAACGAAACATTCATGGTAGTATCCGAAAACGAAAACGAACTGTCAATAAGATTGTAAATATTTCAATCAAGGACGCTTTACGACGCTGTGATTGGTCAAACATTTCAATCCCGAACGCTTTACAACGCCGTGATTGGTCAAAACGCGTGACATTTCAATCTCGAACGCTCCGGACCATACGTTGCATGTCGTAGGAAAAGGCTCAGAGATATCTCTAATGTGACATCCCGAGAATAAGGAAATTAGGTTTAATTAGAGATCCGCCATGTTTTTTAGAGATATCTCTGTTAGAGATGTATCTCTACGAAATGAGAATTGGGCTCCAGATAGCTTACCGTGGCCATACACGATCAAGTATACTGGATGCCGCATCAAGTTCGCTTGACGCTTAGTCAAGTACACATGATCGTATATGGCCTCCAGTAGTATAAGGTATAGTATAAGGTATAGTACTCATAAAATGGAAATCGAGGACAATACACTCTTCAGAAGTGCTATAGCAAAAGCAAAAAAAAAACACATAGAAGATTGCAACCCCGTTTGTACTCCACTGCGAAAGGCATCGGGGTCACCATTCGAGAGCTGAGGCTGACATCAACATGGCTTTTAGCTGATTAATTCAGAAGTAGATATGATTGATACATATGCATTATATGCACATTTTTCTTTGTTTCCATTCCATATCGTATTCCATATCTAGGAGACAGCAAAAAGATGAAATTACATCTAATATCAAACACTGCATGAAAGATTTCATTAATAAGTTCTCTGGAAATAAACAAGTAAATATTATTTAAAAAAATATAATCAGTGTAAGGTTGAAGGAACCAGATTGCATTGGCGATCAAATTCTAAGTTGCTTCAAAACTTGCGTACGGAAAAATACTACTATCCTACCCGCAGAAACGCTTATTAAAAATCTTCCATCTTCCCTCTACAGAGACCAACTCCATAAGTATCTTTATTTTGTCCTGTAAAGTCCACTAAGATGGACAGGCAGTTTTCTACATCCAATTAACTAACTATACCACAGAATACTTTTCAACCCCACAGAATTTTGTTTACTTTAAGCCACCGACAACTAATTGCTAAAAACATATGGTGTTGTTTGTTTAATAACAGTTTATAAATGACTTCGTGCTCTGTCGGCTGCGGTTAGTGTGACCATGTGTTTGTTTCATTCAGAATATAATAATGAGAAGTACTTAATATTCTCAAGATTATGGGTGACCGCTAGTGGCAAAAAAAATCTTGAGCGTTTCCGTGCTTCGGAGGGCATGTATTGTAAAGCCGTCGGTCCCGGTTGTTATCATAAGATAACAGGCGATAAGCCATGTCGGAGGCCCTCGGGCGGTTTGAAAACTTCCGACACTCGGGTAGGCCACTAACCCCTCCACCAATCCGCACTGGAGCAGCGTGGTGAAGTATGCTCTAGGCCTCCTCAATAGGAGATGAGAGACCCGTGCCCAGTAGTGGGCCATTAATTTTAAATTTCTTGTTAAGAAAATAACGTCTCTAACAAAGTTTAGCATTGTATGGTGCAAGGCATGGTGGTAGATTTTTACAGATTTGCATAACTCTATCCCCTTCTCAGAATTACTTTTGTTTGTGCAGCCAGCAACAATGACCAATCAAACAGCAACAGATTGAGACGAAACTGTAAGACTTGGATCCTTCTTGACCTCTATCCAGCACAAGGGCTTGAACGTCATGAATTTTTATGATTTTTATTTAGGTTACCTTGTTTGTGTGGGTCAAATCTTGCAAGCTTAATAAGACCTACTTCCTCGTTTCCTCAGAAGTTGAATTTTTCATATTGCTTTAGTTCTGATGACAATACATTTTTAACCGACTTCAAAAAAAGGAGTAATCTCAAAGGAGTGAATCTCAATTCGACAGTATTTTTTTTTTTTTATGTTTGTTACCTCAGAACTTTGGACTGGGTGAACCGATTTGGATGATTCTTGTTTTAATCGAAAGCTGGTGCTTGTCGTGTGGTCCCACAAAAATTTGAACGAGATCTGACAATGGCATCCATGTCAAAAGTACAATGTACTTCATTTGAAGTCGGTTAATTTTTTGTTAAAATGTTAGATTATTATGAGCATGAAATGACACTACACTCAGGTTGGTTCCAGACGAGGAAATTCCTTAACGGTTAACTGCTCAGTAACAATTTTTTAACCGAGATTGATGATATAGTCTCCTAACTAGATATTTTATGCTCAACCTAGGACTATCCTGCGCCGGAAGTGGGTACCATGCTTCGCTGCGGACAGAATACTGAATCCATCCGCGATATATTTGGATCTGCCGGCTTTAAATTATCTGTACGCAGCCAACATAACTTAATCTAAAGACAGATAAGCTTTATTTGTTTTTGGTTTCGAGATTTACTTGTGGTTATGGTTAATGTTTAATTCCTGAGAGATAAATTGCTCCTTAGATATAACTTGATGAGAATATGATAAATGGTTACATCTGATCAGGGATATCCGCATCGTCAACAACATCACTGACTGTCTGATCCTTCAGTCAATCAAGAAAGGGTTAAGTATAATAACTTATTGAGTTATTAACAAGGTTTTTACAATCAAAAGACATACCAATATTTGCTTAATTACCGTCGGGATGACATGACACAGAGTAGTACCTAACCTATACTTAGACCAGTAATTGCTAGTGACTTTCAATGGAAGGTGCCTAAGTCCATTGCCTCACAGACATAAAAATAATAACAATATTGTTGATGCAGTTAATGATGCAGTGGCAGTTGTAAATGCTAATCTTAGGAGAATTAGTGACTGGTCTCGCAGATATGGTATTTCAGTTAATCCTAACAAGTGTCAGGCCATTATCCTTGGAAGCTCGCATCAGCTTGCGAAAATCGATAATAACACTGTCCTACCTGTTGTGCTTGAAAATTCTGTTATACCATTTACATCTTCCGTTAAAGATCTTGGATTATATATTGATTCCACGCTTAGTTGGTCAGTACAAGTCAGTGAGGTTAGCCGGTCGGTCTTTGCGACCCTGCGCAGTCTAAACCGTCTACGTAACTTTCTTCCCATCCACATCAAAATTGTTTTGGTACAAACTCTTATTTTACCTATCATAGATTATGCTGATGTGTGTTACTCTGGCATAAGTGTTGAGCTTCTTAATAAGCTGGATCGCCTCATAAATTACGCTATTCGTTTCATCTACTGCCTACGTAAATTTGATCACATTTCATCCTATCGTCGCCAGCTTAAATGGCTTCCACTTCGTGAGCGTAGGCAGGTTAGATCACTTAAAACTCTATTCTCTGTTCTCTTTGAACCTCTCTCTCCTGCTTACTTAAAAGAAAAGTTTCACTACCTTTGTGATTCCCACGATCGCCAATTGCGATCCACTGATTCTCTCGTATTGTCAATTCCTTCTCACCGCTCTGGTTTTGTCTCTAACTCTTTTGCAGTACAAGCAATTAGGCTTTGGAACTCCCTCCCAGACAACCTAAGAAGATCTTGCAGTAAACAGAGCTTCAAATTCAAAGTCACTGAACACTATATTAAGAATTGGGGTGTTAGTTTCCTATAGCAGGATATTTATTTACCTGTCCTTATGTATACTTTTGTATAATACTCTTTATTTATATCCCTATCTTTCCTTTAATAACTCAATTTATTTTGCAGAATAATGTTGTCATTTATTTTCACGTTTTTACTATATACTCTAATATGTATATTATATTTCATTATGTTCTCTATCCTATATTTTATCGTATTTTCCCTATGTATTTTCCGTTTCTCCTTCTACTTTTATATTCTTGTACCGCCTTCACTGTTCTCTGTTTAAACCAAAGGTCGACTGGCAGAGAATGCTTATAGCATTAAGTCCACCTTTTGTACCACTTAGTTATAAGGGTATAATAAAGTGTAAATAAATAAATAAATAAATAAATATTTAGAAAATTGCCCGTTATGAAAGTTTGCATTTTATTTTCGTTCTTGATGAGAGTTACTGGAATTTAAAAACAAAATGCGAAATCATCGTTTCTATCCGGTACTCAATACTCTGCATGCTGGAAACCCCATACACCTGTCATGATGTGTTTATTATGCTCTGAGGCAGATATCAGTAGGGTTGTCAACAAAATATTTTATAAATGTAATAAAGTAAAACATTTCATGGAGGATTTTTGACTCATAGCGGAATCGATCGATGAACTCTTTTTGTATGTCACACCTACCATGAATTAATGGACGTTTTGAAGGAATATAGTGTATGTTTTCAATGTCCTTATTGTGAAAAAATATAGAAGGTAAATCCTACCACCAGTTGGCAATGCATCAGAAGAGAGCTCTGTCTGTGTCATGCCAAACATCCTCAAATGAACCAAAAAAGTAAAACTTGGAGCAGCAAATTAACTAAGTTTCTTAATAGATGACAACTTGATCCCAAGTAAGAAGATAATGGTAAGAACTAAACCTTCTTACATTAATAAGAAGTGTTACAACATTAAACGAAAAATAAAGTCCTTGTTACCTCTTTTTAACGCAATTATGAGATAGAAAAAAATTAAAGTTAGTAATTACAAGCATAAAGTCTAGAGGCAATTGTGCTAAATTATAAACGAGGCAAGCTGCTTAGCTACCACGGTATTTCCGCCACTTTAAGTCGCAATTCGACTTCAAAAAATGTCCAAGTACAGACCTAAAGAAGATTATGCCATTTTAATTTACAAAGTCCCAACTTTCTTTCAGATTTTATCTCGCAAATGCTACTTTAAATTTCTGTGCACTGCCTCTTTTTAAATTGGGTGTTCCTATAAATTTTGCTCTACATTACATTTAAATCTGAAAAAATGCAGTTATTCTTTGAAATAAGAGTTTATTAATAACTTCACTTCAATATGTCCTTATCCTAACAAAATCCTCATTTAAAAGTCGTGGAAACATTCTAATACATTTTATTACTATTTAATAAAACCTCACAGCCGTAAATTGCAATAATTTTGTTTTGTCATGAAAGTTACCTACTTGTGACAACCCTAGGCCACCTACCCACAAACGTGAATATAATGTGTTTATCAGCATTATATTCACTAAACAGCATTTGATTAATAGGTACAGCAAACAAGAATAATTACCTAACGCTAATTTCAACTTAAATAGAAATAAGTAAATTATAAACTTGTTTACCTACGACATGCACTACTTACAACAAATAGATTTTTGTAATAATTATAAGTATGTATAATAATTAATGTTTAATCCGATTCGATAAATCGATCAATCAATCGAATCAAAGACGCTCAAAAAGTATGTGTGGTGAACTAGGCTACTAGGCTAGTATATCGTGGTGATGTACGCCTTAAGCTTTCTCTATTGTGTCCAGTAACTCGACTCGAGTTACAGCTGTAGTCGGCGCCTTATAGCTGAAGATATACTCTGTCATGTAAAAAACATTAATATCTTCATCATCACAATCATAATTATTGACTTCTAATTTCTGATCTCCTCTCGAAATAAAGTGCCTTACGGACTTATGGTCGTTTTCTATATCAAGCGTTTTTCATCCCAATTGTCATTTCCCTGCAATTATCAAATGTCAGAGTTTTGGGATAGATAGATTCTGGAAAACAGCGGTTAGTCAACTTGTTCAGGCATCAAGCGCCTGTCAAAACGCCATAGCATATTCGCGTGCGGCGAGCAATACGTCTATTTTGTAAACCATTGAATGCGTGAACGAAATGTCATTATTCATTCCACTTCCGATCGTCGCCTTGTAAACTGCATACAAAAGTTTCGCAATATAGTTGTCCTAGCCACATTCTGGATTTTTATTGCACACCTATGTAACCAAATACATAATTGGTGGCCCATGAGGGGAACGTATAAGAACGTACAAGAACATATAAGAAGATTCGGGACGGCGAGCAGTGGTTCAGCAAAAGTATCACATCGCGCAGCACCGAAAGATAAGTGCCCTTACCTATACCTTTGTTCTTTACCGTGACCATCCATATCATACCAGTTCCATTTCAAATTCCTAAATAACATTCATTCTATTAAGATATTGTTTCTAATTGTGCAAATAAAGTGGAATTTTACATTCTAATCCAGAAGTTTCATCATCTCAATAAAATTTTATTCTACCGACATATTTCAATATTCTTTGTATTACGTTTAAACTTGTTCTTTAAAGCATTATAATTGCTTATCTTGTAATAATACTTTATTAGCCAACTTTTGTGTTAATATTATCACGTAGATCGATTAATTGGTGACTTTCATATTAAGTACGTAAGGTAATTAAGTGACGGTAACTAAGTACTATTAAGTACGTAAAGTACGTTAATTACGTAACCTGATTTTGGTGGTTTACGTATTTATTTATTGTTGTCGTATAGTAGCTATTGTTAGGTTGCCGTAACCTAATTGCAGGGTTGTCGCAAAGCCATAATAGGGCTGTCACAATATAATATTTGGCGGATAGTCCTTGTATTGCAAATTAATTTAGTACTTACTCTTAACTTGTACCAAAGTTTATTTTAAATTCAATTAACTTTCATTTCAGTCAATTCTATCATTCTATAACCATTTCCAGAATCCACATTCTATCATTTCGCTTTTTATAAGCTTAACTTAGATTTGTTTGCCGAATATTTTCAGGACTCCGCTGCATCGCGAGGTCCTGCTGATCGACGCTGCGAGCAGCGGAGCTTGCACCGGTTTCCTGATCAGCGGGTGTCGCCGAAGCGAGGAGCGTGAGATTTTAAATTAATTATTGTCTTAACACCAGATAACTTACAATGCCTTCAGATAAATTAAGTCAGTTAAAAATAAGAAGGTCGTCCGCCAAGGGACAGATAACAAAATTTAATAATTATTTAAATACAATTAGTATAAAAACAGAGTTAAGTGCTATTGAATTAACCGAGTTAAGTCTTCGACTTGCTAAATTTGAGGCATTGGCAGTTAGGGTGGATGACTTGCAAAATGACATTGAGGTACTAAATTCTGATAATATATTGGAGGAAATTGAACAACGAGATGTTATCGAACGAGATATTATCACTAATATTGCCACGGCTAAAACATTGTTAGAAAAATTTAACAAAACAGAATGTGAGCACAGGCGCGCGTCACTATTGGATGTTTCTTGTTGTTCGGAACACCAGGAGGTTAGCGTAAAACTACCACAAATACAAATTTCTAAATTCAACGGAGCTTATTTTCAGTGGCTAGAATTTCGCGATACTTTCGAAAACTTGATTCACAATAATTCACGTATTTCCTCGGTTAACAAATTTCATTATTTAACATCATATTTAGAAGGAGATGCGGCTAGAATTATATCTAATCTTGAGGTCTCAGCTGCTAATTATACTGAAGCATGGAAATTACTCTGCAACAGATATAATAATAAAAGAATATTAATTAACCATCATTTAAATTCTTTATTTAATATTAGACCTCTAGTGCGTGAATCGTAAACGAGTTTAAGATTCTTAGTTGATCATATTACAAAAAATTTACGCGCCTTGTGTAGTTTAGGACAACCGACAGAAAAGTGGGATATTTTAATAATTTTCATGATTTCTTCAAAATTAGACAGTAATACCCTCACTAAATGGGAAGAATACCGAAATAATTTAGAAGGTGACACGCCAGATTTAGATCAGTTTTTTAAGTTCTTGACTGACCGTGCAGATGTTTTGGAGTCGCTGAGCCGCAATAGGAAGCACGAAAGTCCTACGGTTTCGACGGCCCCTTCGACTAACACACGGGGTTATTCTAGTAATAATAGTCACAACAAACAACAGTCTTGGCGAACTCAACCGCATCCCGCAAGCAATTCAAAAATATTTGCGGGCTCTAATACTAATAGTAAACCAAAATCTACTTTCTTATGTATTATTTGTAATAAAAACCACAAAATTTATGATTGTGGTACTTTTAAGTCAAAAGGGATTGACGAGAGGCTAGAACTTGTAAACAAATACAAATTGTGTATTAACTGTCTGAGACAGGGACACCCAGTCAGTCAGTGCCGTATGGGGCCGTGCCGCATCTGTAACGAGAAGCACAACAGTCTGCTCCATCGTCCGTCAACGTCGAATGATCACC
This sequence comes from Thymelicus lineola, assembly GCA_963932265.1. Taxonomy (NCBI): domain Eukaryota; kingdom Metazoa; phylum Arthropoda; class Insecta; order Lepidoptera; family Hesperiidae; genus Thymelicus; species Thymelicus lineola. The sequence continues at coordinate 11,247,824 of OZ010681.1, read as the reverse complement.
AAGTCACCGGTGATGAGTCTAACCAAGCTATTGTTAATTTTTCAAATCAAGCATCTAATCAAATATTGCTATCAACTGCTATGATTGAAGTTTCGAATCCACAGACCCAGCAAAAGGAGAAGGTTCGTGCGCTATTAGATTGTGGCAGTCAATCATCATTTATCACTAAATCACTAAAGCATAAAATTTCTCTTAAAACGCATCCAATCGACTCGCTAAAGGTCATTGGTATCGGTAATAATAATAATACAAATGTCACCGAAAGTTGCAACATACAAATTAATTCACTAAATAGCAAATTCTCAGCTAGATTCTCATGTCTTGTATTGAACGAAATTACGGGATATATACCAAAGTATCCAATCAACATTAGTTCTCTAAAATTGCCTAAAAATATTTTATTAGCGGATCCTAACTTTTATCAACCAGCGCCTATAGATGTCTTAATTGGGGCTGATTTATTTTGGGATATTTTAGGTAATGAGCAACGCTCCCTTGGTCCACAAACTCCAAGATTAAGAAATTCTCAACTAGGATGGGTTGTATCTGGTCCAATGAGTTCTAATATTTCAAATCGAAATAATGTATATTCGAATCATTTAACAATTTCTACTTTGAAGAAACCTAATCATATGGAGGATTTACTAACCAAATTTTGGAATTTGGAGGAAGTTCCAAACAAAATTATAATGAGTGAAGAGGCTAAGGCTTGCGAAAGGCATTTTGTTACTTACATTCGTAGGGATGATTCTGGTAGGTTTTGTGTTAAACTGCCTCTAAAGGACACTCCTGATTGTTTAGGAGATAGCTATAAATTAGCGAAAAAACGTTTTTATTCTTTAGAAAAAAGATTTAATAAAAATTCATTGCTAAAATCTGAGTACACTAAATTTATTAATGAATATGCTCTCTTAGGACATCTCTCATTAGCATCTAGTGAAGGGGATGAAACTTATTATTTATGTCATCACGCTGTGCTTAAGGAAGACAGTGAATCTACTAAACTACGTGTGGTGTTTGACGGATCGGCTCCTTCTACATCTGGTTATGCTTTAAATGACATTTTAATGGTAGGTCCCAACCTCCAAGACTCGCTTTTTGCCATACTTCTACGTGCGAGACAATATAAATTTTTACTAACTGGCGATATTGAGAAAATGTACCGCCAAGTCTTAGTATATGAAAGTGATCGTGATCTGCAGCGTATCCTATGGCGAGAAGACGAGTCCCGGCCATTTACAATTTTTAAATTGAATACTCTCACTTACGGTACTGCAAGTGCGAGCTATTTGAGTACACGTTGTTTGTGGCAGCTAGGTGAGGAACAAGATGATGAGCTTATCAAAACCATTATTCAAAGGGATTTTTACGTCGATGACGTCATTACCGGAGCTGATAGTGAGCAACAATTACGGTACATTCAGTCAAGTCTTTCTAAAGCTTTAAGCGCAGGTTGTTTTAATTTAAGAAAGTATAAAAGTAATGCTCCACAGATATTCGATAATATTCATATAAATTTACAAGATAATTTAATTATAAGTGAGTCTACTAACACACTGGGACTCGGATGGACACCTTCCAGTGACTCATTACATTTTCCAATTAAAACATTCCCTTCTAGCTCTGAAGATGCAATAACAAAGCGGGTAATTATGTCAAATTCATTTAAGATATTCGATCCCTTAGGTCTTTTGAGTCCAATAGTCATTCAGCCCAAAATAATTTTACAAAGGCTCTGGCAGCTAAAGTTAGATTGGGACGAACCGGTCTCAGAAGAAATAAGGGAAGAATGGTCAAAATTTACAAAAAATCTAGCATGGCTAAAGAATTTACAAATTCCTAGGTTAGTTCTATGTGATTCACCTATGTTCACAGAATTATATGCTTTTAGTGACGCGTCTTTATCTGCATATGGTGCATGTATTTATATAAGATCGAAAAATAGTAACGGGTTTGAATCTATTAAATTATTATGTGCTAAGTCAAAGGTAGCGCCCTTAAAGGCAACGACAATACCGCGCCTGGAATTGTGTGCGGCTTTACTGTCTTGTAGATTATCTAAATCCGTTGTGGAATCTCTTAGGCAAAAACCGAGAAGAGTAGTTTATTTTTGCGACTCAAGTGTTGTTTTAAGTTGGATAAACAGCGATCCTTCGAAATTAAAAATATTCGTGGCCAACCGCGTCGCCGAAATCCTAGACTATTCTAAACCTTCATCATGGCGATATGTCCCCACTGCATCAAATCCTGCCGACCTAATTTCTAGGGGTGTTGATGCTAAAACTTTAATATCCCATGACACTTGGTGGTCTGGTCCTAACTTTCTTTGTAGACCGGAGTCAGAATGGCCAGTATTAAAGGAAAATCGTGTTATTGACATACCTGAACTAAAGGCGCATTCCACAACGATAAATGAAAGTTTAATAAATTTTGAACAATATTCTTCATTAAATAGACTTCAAAGATCTTTTGCCTATATTCATCGATTTATATTTAATCTTAAAAATCCTAAAAATAAACGTACAGGTATATTATCGGTGGAGGAACTAAATTTAGCGTTTAATTCCCTGTGTATTATGGCACAGCGTGAATCCTTTTCTATTGAATACGACTTACTTAAAAGGGGCAAACAATTAACTAATAAGAGTAAAATTTTACCTTTGTCTCCATTTCTTGATAATCAAAATTTAATACGCGTCGGTGGTCGCATAGATGCTTCAATGTATACTTACGACAAGAAACATCCAATACTGCTACATGCCGCTCACAGAGTAACAAAATTGTATTTTGAACAGCAACATTTAATAAATATGCACGCAGGACCCCAATTGCTATTAGCTATTGTTAGAGAAACGGTTTGGCCAGTGAATGGAAGAGTACTTGCTCGACGTACCGTGAATAATTGTGTACGATGTAGGCGACTACGGGGTAAAACTTTATGCCCAAAAATGGGTGATTTACCGACACAGCGCATAACTCCAGGTTTTCCATTTCTGTCAGTCGGCCTGAACTTTGCTGGACCATTCCTTATTATAAATCGTAGGGGTCGCGGTAGTCGCTTAATCAAGTGTTATTTATGCCTATTTGTGTGCTTGCGTTATAAATGTATACACCTTGAAGCAGTGACTGATCTGTCAAGGGATGCATTTATTATGACTCTTAGACGATTTATTGCACGCAGAGGTAAGCCAAAGGAAATATTTAGTGATAACGGGCGTAATTTTGTTGCTGCTGCGAAAGAAATTGGTAATTTCATAAATCAGATTGAGGAGCCAGTGTCTGATTTTGCGAGTCAACAAGGCATTACCTTTAAATTTATACCTACTTACGCTCCTCACTTCGGCGGTATTTGGGAGGCCGGTGTAAAGTCCGCCAAATTTCATTTGAAGCGTGTTATTGGGTACTGTCATCTAACCTATGAGGAAATCTCAACTTTGTTTGCTCAAGTAGAGGCAATTCTTAATAGCCGTCCCTTATGCCCAATGTCATCCTGTCCTAACGACCTCCTCTCCCTCTCCCCAGGGCACTTCATCATCGGCAGACCATTGACTGCATTACCATCGCCTGACCTTGAAGACAGCAAAGAGAATCAGTTGAATCGCTATGAACGCATTGAAAAAATTAGACAACACTTTTGGAAACGTTGGCAGAAGGAATATATTTCTGAACTGCAACAAAGGACAAAATGGCGGAGTAACGCCGCTCATCTCAGTATCGGAGACATGGTGCTCATAGCTGAAGATTTCACGCCTCCGCTGTGCTGGCGCCTAGGACGTGTGGTGCGACTGTTCCCTGGCCCGGATGGAGTATCAAGAGTGGCGGATCTCAAAACAACTAAGGGTTGCGTGCGGCGACCCTTCACTCGTCTCTGCCCACTGCCAACTGCTGAAGAACTCAAGGGTTGAAAGCGGCCTTTCAACGGTGGGGAGGATGTTCAGGCATCAAGCGCCTGTCAAAACGCCATAGCATATTCGCGTGCGGCGAGCAATACGTCTATTTTGTAAACCATTGAATGCGTGAACGAAATGTCATTATTCATTCCACTTCCGATCGTCGCCTTGTAAACTGCATACAAAAGTTTCGCAATATAGTTGTCCTAGCCACATTCTGGATTTTTATTGCACACCTATGTAACCAAATACACAACTACACTCGCAAAATGTTCATTCGGAGTTTGCAAGTTTCCTCATGATGTTTCTTTTCACTGAATCCTCATATTGTTGCAGCGCCGACTCACCCAAAAGTACAGCATAGCAGTTGGTGTCCCAACTCTGGTGATACGTGGAAGAGCCGTCAGAGATGCTCTGCTCAACGATCCTGAGGGGACGCGGTTCCCCTGGCCTGCCCCACCTCTACATGAGGTACTTCGCGGAGTCCAGCTTCAGGGCGAAGATACGAAGCTGTATGAGGAGTTACCGCCTACTGCTATTCGAGTCTTCTATTTTGCTGCTCACTGGGTAAGTTATTACTGGTAAAATTAATATGTGATGGGCAAATTTCATGAAGCTTCATTAATAATGTACTTTAGATGCAGGTTGTTACATAAGCAGTTCTCCTGGAAGGGTTATCTTCGAGAGAACTCCTGCTCATAAATTTCTTAGATTTATATTGCCAAGTGTTTGACAAGTGTCTGCTCATTTGTGGGTGTGTAGGTGCTTAGGATTACCATAATACCTAAGCTTTAGTCTTGGTCCATTTCAATCTTCAAGAGCATACCTAAAGACGACTTGAAGTCATCAATAGCATTAGTCTTTAAGAGACATATGTTTGACCATTTCCAATCTCCTGAATAAGAAAAAAATGTATCACTGTACTCATAAGTGTCATACGTAATGATGATAAATGGTTTAGATGTACAAGAAAACTTAGACAAAACGTGACATAGGCAAAACATGTTTATTAAATACTAATTGAACTACCTAAATCTGGAGCGAAGTAATTAATTGAAAATCTGTCCCTGTTCAGTTTTCCGTAAAACGAATCAATGAAACACATTAATTATTTATAAAGTATTAATTTGCTGGTCCTTCGAGCCGGATGAATTGGAACGTACTCGTTGTTAAGTGCTTTGTAATTACGTTCGGTGCACTTAAATGCAACTGTGTATAGAGCTTTTTATGATTTTTTATACTGTGTAGAGATCACTTTTGAAATGTTTTTGTTGAACTTTCGTCGAAAATTTCGTCGTTCACTTGTGTAGTAGCAATTATAAATTAATTATTATATTCTAAATTCTAATATTCAAAGGAACGTATATTATTGGGTGCTTTGTAGGACCCAGTGATGCTTTAAGGGATTCATAAGATTTTTAATATCTCTGACGTGTCCTGAGTTTTTGGCAGTTTTGTTTGTAAGTTAGAAAACTGGGTAAGAAGTTAGTTCATGACTTTCTTTACGTTTGATACTGTCCATCAGATATGAAAACTAAAGCCTGGATTGTTAATTATATTAAGTCGAAACTTATTATAGTCTCTAGTCTAGTCGAAACATTATTTATTTATCTTTAAAAAAAAATATCACTTAAATCTTCTTGTCCGAAGTGCCCGCCATGCCGCTCGTTTGCACCGAGCCTCTGCTCAGCGCTCTCGGCCGTGCGCAAGCGCAGGGCTAAGTTCGCAAACACGCAGCTCATCCTTGTATCCAGTGACAGGTAAGTCTTATGCATTGTGAGTTGTGACGTCACTTGACATGTTTTTTATGGAAATAGACGGCAAACGAGCTGACAATACACCAGTACCCTAATTCACGTAACTTTAAGACGCATCGATTAAGTTGCAGTGACGCTGCAATCAAGTTGGAGTGACGCTACAATCAAGTTGAAGTTTGGCGTCTAAACCGTATTGTCATAATTTTTTGACTGCGCGTCAACTGCACGCCAACTGCACGCAAACTGCATGTGAACTTCACTTCTCCTGCACGCATCCTGCGCGCCTGTCAAACTTTATGAGACTTCAAACTTCAAAAGTTTATGAGAATACCAATCAAACTGCGATCGGGAACACGCTATCTTGACGCGCATTATCAGAATACCTTTTTGTGACGTGAGCGCGCTTGAGACGCGCTCGCGTGACGTGAGCGTGTTTGACAGCGCAAGAGAATACGGAAAGTGTCATTTTGATCGGAACGTCGCTGCAACTGCACTGCAATCGAACTTCTTAAGTTACGTGAATTACCCTGCAGATGGTAAGTGGCTACAGTCTCCATAGACATCAGCAACATCAAAAGCATCATTGATGCGTTGTCAGCCAAGAAAGAGGAGAAAAATAAATAAAGAAAGATTATTCTTAAGTATACGTGATTGTGACGTAAAGATTACTGTATATGCAAGGCAACAGGCATGCATTAATTTTATTTTTACGTAACATATTTTTAGCTTATCATTTATTTAAGGTATCACATATTTAAGGTATGTTACTTAATTATATGTGCTACAAAATCCTTCCATTTTGTATTCCATTCGATTTATCTATAGCGGGGGTACATTCTGCTATTAAAACAGAATATGTCATTCTCTATTGCGATCACCAAAATAATATTTAAAGTTTTCGTAAATGCAATAGTTATATTCTACCTACAACTATTTTTAACAAAAAATACATGCTACAAAATCTTACAGTATGCTAAATATTTATTTTAATCAAAATAATGGTGTTTTTTAATTATACTGTATTCTAATTTCATCAAATAATTGGTTTCTCTTAAAGTTAAATAACTCCTACAAAGCTGTTAGAAGCCTTTTCTTCAAATAGCCCAACACGAAACATTTCTAAACACGAACCCGCTGAAAATCTAAACTTTTGTATTTTAAAGTAAATTTTGTTTGCTTTGTTGGGCAGCCCCCTGTCACATCCGCAGCGAGTGACTAATAAAATAATATAGTAATTTTATATTCACCGTACCATATCTACGAATACATGGTATCAAAACTTTTTTTCGGTTAAAACCAAATCGTTTGTGTTTGAGTTGTAAAATTCAATTCCATCAATGAAGACTGTTAAAAAGTGGAATATATCTCTGTTTTAAAAATAGGTCTCTACCTATGAAATTGGAGATTTTATAAGCAGCATTTTCAGATTATTTATCTGTGGACTGGCGCGCAATTAAATTATTTGTGTATATTCACAAACTAGGAAATCGCTCTGGCTTCGCTTCGGGAAAATATAAAAAAAAGAATATAATATAGCCTATGTCACCCAGGGGCTTCCCAACAGTGAAAGAATTTTTCAAATCAGTTCGGTATTTTCGGAGCCTATTTAATGCAAACGAGCAATGAAATCTTTCCTCTTTATAATATTAGTATAGATAATACAACATAAATAAAATCTACAATCTTTGAGTCAATAGATTATGGTAATGAATGTAACAGCGTGGCAGGAGCGAATTCCACAGCCAAACGGAAAAGGAACCTGATTACAAGAAAGTTTTGTGGGATGGTTTCAGCAGTGTTTTAAGATGGGTTTCTACAAGGTGTTTAGGGACGAGCATACGAAAAACGGAGATAGGATGAATAGGTAGGATTGTGAAGGATATTATATAGCAAGCACAATATCCTAGTATCTCTGCGAAAACGATTTAGGAGCCAATTGAAATCCTTAACATGGTCAAATTTTCGAATTCCAAAAATAAACCGAATACACAAACTTTGCAAGCGCTCAAGTTTATTATTTATTTTTGCAACACTTAAAATTAGAATAACTATATAAGGGCAGAAACATAATGCCTGATGGTATTGTCAACCAATCGTAAATTGTCGATGTTATCGATAAAAATCCTGAAATTTATAAAAATGCTCAAATTTTATCGTATCAATTTCACGAAAAACATGCCTTAGCACCTTGTTATAGTTATTAGCGCGTGGTTAAGCCGTCTCCTAAAGCTACCTTGTTTAAGAATTTTCCGCTTACGTAAGGCTTTCATTGGCAACCAAAACAATATTCGGCGCGAACTCAATTTGGCAAATAAAAGACGGAACAAATTGAGTTTTATTCGATTGAAGGGGCTGCACTATTTTCTGTTCTTGGGAATTTAGAAACTGGTTCGTGGAATTTGGCACGCACACGGAGTTTACCTACTTCTGAACTGATATATACCAATATAAGTCCTGTTGGGGCGTGGTCTGAGCTGATGGCTCCCAAATTTGTATTATGCTGGTTCAGAGTGGGGAATTTATGTATTTATAGTGACTGGCCCTACACTCTTTGTCATCTGACTGAGTAATTAAAAGAGTTTACAACACTTATAACTTTTATTGCTCGTTTTACAATATTGTATTAAAATTTAATAAGACTGTCCGAGGGTTGTTGTGCCAATGGGGTGGTGGCGGAGAGAGAGGTGGCCGGAGGATTCAACGGCCTATTTATAGTGAGCTCCAACCCACTAGTGGCGCCATCTATGCATTCCGCCGAGAACTGCTTCCATAGTGCGGTAATGTAAGTGATCCGATCGAACATCGCTTGACTCCTTGTTGACAATAGATGGCGTTAACATCCCGCCCGGCTTGAGCTGGCTCAATTTATTTAATTGCTTGCTTCTTCCACAACAGGAACTGGTAATGGACATATTTTGGAGAATGTCCGCTTGATGACTCCAGTGGCTGTTCTAATGTCGGCCACTCTGTTGATTCCATCCTTTCCTGGATATGCGGTTATTATTCGACCCAGCTTCCATCGAAGAGGTGGGAGTCCATCTTCCTTTATGACGACCAACATGCCAGGCTGTAGATCATCCTTAGTAGTCTTCCATTTCGTGCGTTGCTGCAGCTCTGATATGTACTCCATGGACCATCGCTTCCAGAACGACTGTCGCAATTGTTCAATGCGTTTATATCTTGATAAAGTTGTAATCGCCTTGTTCATCACATCCTCTTCAGCTGGAGCAACCAAGGGCCGGCCGATAAGGAAGTGAGCTGGGGTGAGTGGGCTGAAATCATTTGGATCAGATGACATAGGATACATAGGACGGGAGTTCAGGACTGCTTCGATTTGCACTAAAACGGTACTGAACTCTTCATAAGTTAAATTAGCATTACAAACAACTCGTGCCAGGTGATGTTTACAGGAACGCACACCTGCTTCCCACAAACCGCCAGTATGAGGAGAATATGGTACAATAGTTTCGAATTCTATGTTGTTATCTGAGGCATATTCCGATATAACATTATAATTTGTATTGAGAAAATTAAAAAATTCTTTAGCGCCTACAAAATTTCTACCATTATCAGACAGTATTTTACGCGGCTTTCCTCTGCGCGATATGAAACGTTTTAAAGCTAAAATATAACCTTCAGAAGTTAGGCTAGTGACTAATTCCAGATGTAACGCCCGAGTTGCAAAACAAACGAATAAACATAAGTAAGCTTTCTCGAGTCTAGCACCCCTACCTTTACGATTTAATATGTAGAAGGGTCCGGCGTAGTCTACACCGACATGTAGAAACGGGACACCTGGACTTAGACGCTCGCTCGGTAAATTGCCCATAATCGGCTGTGTCAATCTAGGTTTGACACGAGAACACGTAACGCATTGATTTACTGTCTTTCTAGCTAGATTTCTGCCTGATATTGGCCAAAAATCTTCCCTGATATGCGACAAGAGAAGTTGAGGACCCGCATGTAATAATTTTAAGTGTTTATAACGAAACAAAAGCAAAGTGAAATGATGTTTACTACATACCAACATTGGGTGTTTCTTGTTGTATGATAGGTTATACGAATTAACTAATCTGCCACCCACACGTATAATTCCGTTCGGATCCAAAAACAAATTCAAACTGGTGAGATTACGATCAGATTTTATATTACTGTTTGTGGATAATGCATTGTATTCACTCTGAAACGATTCTAACTGAGCTTGTCTTGTCAACAATAATAAAGACCTTTCAAGTTCTGTGACAGATAAAGAACCGTATTGACGTTCCGTTTTACGTTTACACCTCGAATTACGAATGAATCTGAGAACGTACGCGTAACACCTTAATAATCTATTAAAATTAGAAAATCGACTGAAATTAATAAAACTTACATAATTATTCTTACATGTCAAGGCAACAGAACATTGTTTCAATTCGGGCAAGGAATCTACTTCGAATGTGTTATCGTTATGATTTACTTTCCAAATAGTGTTATCTTGTTGCAAAAATGAAGGCCCGTTCCACCATTGTGTCGACGAATGTAACTCCGTTAAGTTCGCGCCTCGCGAAATAAGATCGGCTGGATTATCGTTCGAGTTAACATGTAACTAACCATTTTGCATTACAAGCTAAATCATTTATTTCATTTACTCGATTTTGAACGAATGGTTTGAGTTTATAAGATGGTATGTTTAACCACCCGAGCACAATGGTCGAATCAGTCCACATAAATATGTCGTTAAATCTTAAATTCAAACAGCCCGTTATTTTATGTAATAACCGTGCGGCTAATAATGCCCCGCAGAGCTCTAATCTCGGTATTGTTATTGTCTTTACCGGAGCTACCCGACTTTTAGAACATAATAAGTTGACTGTAGTATCGCCGCGATGGGTACGTGTTCGACAGTAAGCGACCGCTCCGTAAGCTATTTGACTCGCGTCACAAAATATGTGCAATTCAATTTTATCATAATCGTTTTGAAGTACAAACCGCGGAATGCGTATGCTTGATAAACCTTTTATTATATCTATAAATTTTGTCCACGACTGTAAGAGACTGTTAGGTACTAAATCGTCCCAACCTATTTTAAAACCCCACGCTTGCTGTAATAAATGTTTTCCGATTATTATAATAGGACTTAGTAGACCAAGAGGATCATAGATCTGAGACACAACAGACAACATAAACCGTTTAGTTAAATTCGATGTGTTTACGTTAATTTTGGAAACGAAATGAAATTCGTCTGTTCCTCGAAGCCAACCTAAGCCAAGAACCCGATCTGAATAAGACTGATCTAATGATAAACATTTCGATTCCTCCGTATTATTTTGTATTTCCGGTGGAATTTCCTTAAAATTAAAGGTCCACTTTCTCAATGGAAAGCAGCCAGATAAGCAAACTTCGGATAACTTCTTGCAATTTTCTAATAATTTATCTTTCGAATCGTGACCAGTTATTAAATCATCGACGTAAAAATCGTTTAACATAGTGCGCGATATTTCCTGATCATCGCATTCGAACGCGAGCTGTTTAATACAACGCATACTTAAATAAGGAGCTGACTTCGTTCCGTAAGTCACTACGTTAAGCATATATATACCTAATGTATCCGCTGGGTTTTCCCGCCACAATATTAATTGCAAATTTCTCTGATCTTCTTGAATCAAAACTTGTCTAAACATCTTCTCTATGTCCGCGCATGCTACATATTTATATTGCCGAAATCTTAATAATATCGAAAATAAATCGTTTTGTAACGCTGGTCCGGACATTTGAATGTCGTTTAACGAATCACACGACGTCGAATTAGCCGTAGGTACCGTTTTCTGATTCGCGCTAAATACTACTCGCAATTTAGTAGTTGTACTCTGAAAACACCGTGATGAGGTAAGAAGTAGCACGGCCCAGTGTAGCCATCTATCCGCGTCATGTGACCTAAACTTAAATATTCTCGCATAAAATCTGTATACATTTGTTTATATTGTGGTGAACGCTGAAGGCGTTTTTCAAGCGATAAAAACCTACTCTTAGCCGTTTCAAAGCTATCACCTAACGATTCAACCGGTTTCTTAAGCGGGATACGAACCGAAAATCGACCGTTTAAACGCTTCGTAGTCTCGGTAAATAATTGTTCACAAAGCTTATCTTCTGGTGAAAGAACTGGTGTTTGTGTATTTATTTCTTCCAATTCCCAGAATTTCTTTAATTGATCGTTTAATTCTATAGACTCGGAAAAATTACAAGAAAACTGATAATCATTCGACTTAATATTATTATTAATAGTTCCCGAAATGATCCATCCTAGTGTCGTATTTTGAAGGTAAGGACCTTTAGGTAAACGAATTCTACCGTCTAGTAGTAACTCCCAAAAGCAATCCGCCCCTATTAATAAATCGATTTCTGAAGGTGAATGGAAGGTCGGATCAGCTAAATGAATATTATAAGGTACGTTTAACGAATTAAAGTCTAACTCGATTGAAGGTAACGAATTAGTAATGTTATTTAAAACAATGCAATTTATACGTGTATTGTAATTACCGTGTAACGATTTAAGACGAATTTCGCAGGACTGGTTTGTCTTAGTGACCGAATTCCCAATTCCTGTGATTTGAACAGAGGACTGTATCGAATGTGCGTTTATTTTATCGCGTAACGAATTAGTAATAATCGAATGTTGACTCCCGTTGTCTAATAACGCGCGAGCCTTATAATAATTGTTGTCGTCACCTGCTACCTCAACTAATGCGGTAGACAGCAAGACCGTATTTAACGTATAACGATTGCAATCCATATTAACGCGTGACTGCTGATACGAATGTAATGTAGTGGATGATTGTGTGGGCTTCGATGGTGAATCGCGTTTCTCCGTCGAGCCCGTCGCATATTGTGAATGAATGTGAAGTAAACTGTTATGTTTGTTATTACATAACTTGCACGAACTGAACCAACAATCTGTCGCCGTATGACCAACGCGTAAACAGTTCGTACATAAACGATTACGATTAACGAATTCCAATCTATCTTCAATAGATAATTTAATAAACTTATCGCATACGTATAACGAATGATTCCCGTTTCACAAAATACACGTGCGGGTAGTTTTGTGCTTCGCGTGGACATTGCTCCGCGTGGAAGCCGTATGAACAAAACTTTGTGATGTTGTTTTCTTAGTTTGTTCACACGATGTCCTATTCGAATAAGAAGATTGGTGTGATCTCACCATCTCTAAAGTATCTGCTTTATCCTTTAAAAAACTTAGCAAATCGTTTAATTCAATACGTCTATTAGAATGAGAAGTTATGTTATTCTTGAATTGCTCCCATTCTTTTTCGATTACTAAATCCAATTTCGAAGTAATAATGTAGATTATTAGCGTATCCCATGACTCGGTAGGTTCTCCTAGTGTTTTCAAAGCGCGTAGGTTTTTCAAAATCGTATCGATTAATTTCCTAATGTGAAAATAAGATTCTTTGTTTACGTGTGGAATAGAAAATATTCCTTTAATGTGATTGTGAATTAATAATTTAGAATTGTTATATCTATTAGTAATTAATTCCCACGCCGTTGCGTAATTCTCCCGTGTAAATTCTACTGATTTTATAACTTGAGCGGCATTACCTACTAAAGATGATCTCAAATAATGAAACTTTTGAATATCGTCGAGCTGAGTATTGTGAATCATAGAAAGGTAGGTGTCTCTAAACTCGAGCCAGCTATCGTATGATCCGTCGAATGTGTTTAACGATATTGTGGGTAATTTTACAACCGCGTGCGCGCTATTGTTACATCTAGAAGATTCGTCACTAGGTCTGAAGTTTTCCAATAAATTATCGACAGTAGCCATGATTTGGTAGAAATTATTGTCGAACGCTTCACTAATATCTAATTGCTGGGATATCTCACTATCTAACACTAATTCTTCGATTTTATTTTGGACCGAATTAAATTCGTCGTTTAATAATTTTGCTCCCTCACACCGTAATTTTAATTCCGTTACTTGTTTCCGCGTTAATTGAGCCCCCTCGAACATATTCACGAATTTAATAAATGACGTTAATCTCCCGGTAATCGATGCCCGTTTTTTCACGAATTCACGCACATTATCACTTATTTCAGCACCGAGAAGCGGTTTAGGCGATTTAGCACGTTCTACACTCATATTGGCAGTGTATGAGAAACAAGGTACTCACGTGTTCCTGCAACCAGCACGTGGCACGCCGATTTTTCTTCAAATTCTGCAACAAAAACACGATTTTAGTGCAAATACGGAAAGGGATATTTTTTAGGAGTGGTGGAGCCGGCCACTGGTCTTCGTCCACGTCAGTTACGTCCAAATCCGGCTCGAAGGACCAATATGTTGGGGCGTGGTCTGAGCTGATGGCTCCCAAATTTGTATTATGCTGGTTCAGAGTGGGGAATTTATGTATTTATAGTGACTGGCCCTACACTCTTTGTCATCTGACTGAGTAATTAAAAGAGTTTACAACACTTATAACTTTTATTGCTCGTTTTACAATATTGTATTAAAATTTAATAAGACTGTCCGAGGGTTGTTGTGCCAATGGGGTGGTGGCGGAGAGAGAGGTGGCCGGAGGATTCAACGGCCTATTTATAGTGAGCTCCAACCCACTAGTGGCGCCATCTATGCATTCCGCCGAGAACTGCTTCCATAGTGCGGTAATGTAAGTGATCCGATCGAACATCGCTTGACTCCTTGTTGACAATAGATGGCGTTAACAAGTCCATCCAACCATCCATCAGCCTTTGCAAGTCCACTGTTGGACATAGGCCTCTCCTGACAAGCGCCACTCTGACCGGTCCTGAGCCTTTTGAATCCAGTGGATACCCGCTGTCTTCTTCAAGTCGTGAGTCCACCTGGTCGGGAGGCGTCTCATTATCAGTCAGAGGATAATATTTAGTTTTTCTTCGTGGCATTTCTTATAAGACAGCCTCTGCATCGGACAAGCGTTGTAGAATAAAGAGGTTCGTACCTGGACCTTCACTAGAGAGATTCATGGCCTCGCCGACATATACAGTTATTTACCTCACTAGGTACCTCACTAGGTACTTCACTATCTCAAAAAAGTATCCTATTAAAAGAATATTAAAAGAAAAAAACGATTGTAGTTCTAGCTGTTGCTAGAACAGTCACTTATATTATACCTAGAACTATACAATATATAAGTAATAAGTTAGGTAAAAACGTTTGTAGCTTCAATTGTAGTTAAATATTTCATGCTATTTTTCCGCTACTTAGAATCATTATTTTATCCTATGTTTCCTTGGGAATCAAACAACCAACTATTTTAAACAATTTCCAGATATTAAAGGTGCGTTCTCAAAATTCGCAAACGTGATCCCATACAACAGATGTTCTCATCGAGTAGCATGCACAATCGCAAGCAAAACAACTACAGCGTCATATCCTGGTTTCGTCAACCCTCCGAATCGTTCCCTCGTACAATGGGGCTAGGGGAGCCGCGCTCAAAATGTTGTACCTAGAGAGATGAGCGATATCCATTTATATTTTCTAGTATCAGTCGGCACTGATCAGAATTACGCAGATACTTCCCTCTATCGCTCTGCTCTGTTGCGTCGCACTAAGTATATCTGTGCAACACTGCGATATCGAAGTGTTTACGGCCAAGAACAGAACGGGAAATTACTCTTTTCGGTAATAACTCTACGGTACTGGAGCCGAAGTACGTAGAAAAAAAAGGTGTGTGTGCGATTCACACACGATAGAAGTGAAACTAAACAAGATATAAAAATACTCACAAACACACAGTTAAATAATAACACACCACGCTGACATCTTACTAAAAAGCTGTAATACGCAGCCGCATACAGTGTACAGTAGCTCACGTAGTTTTCACATACACTAACACACGTTCAATGCTCAAATACAAGCACGTATTAAGGCGCGTCCCCGAGCCAAGGACCTTGAGCGTTAGTTCCCTCTTTGCCGCGCAAACCCCTCGACAACAACACGTAAATTATTAAGTGCCATCTAGTAGCCGTCTTACACAAAATTACTGTAGCGCGCCATCTAGCGACTCACTAAGAAACAACAATCGGTCGGTCGATCGACAGATATTAAACAACGAAAATTAAATTCTTATTTTTGGTGATAAATTCTTTGAAATTATTTAAAAGAGCATTTGAAAGTATTTAAAAACAGTATAAAAATAAAACTAAAACAACATGTAAATTATTAAGTGCCATCTAGCAGCCGTCTTACACAAAATTACTGTAGCACGCCATCTAGCGACTAACTAAGAAACAACAATCGGTCGGTCGATCGACAGATATTAAACAACGAAAATGAAATTCTTATTTTTTGTTGATAAATTCTTTGAAAATATTTAAAAGAGCATTTGAAAGTATTTAAAAACAGTATAAAAATAAAACTAAAAAAAAAATACTGAGAGACGCGAACCTGCGCATCAGGTATTGTGTATCTACGTCCTGACCATTGAGCTACGGAGAAGTTAGATTCAACGACGAAATTAGCAGTTATATTATATGCATGCTTGCCGAGTATATTTCTGTCTCATTCTTTCCTACACATTTTTGTATTTGTGTCTCTTACCTGTCGTTTTTCCGTTGCATCCGGTTTGAAATCACAACGATTCTAAAGAAGTTTCACTTCAAAAATTTTTCGGTCGGGATGGCTAGATGGTTCAAAAATGTTCTACGTCTATCCGTGTCCGTGTCAATTTTTTTCCTGACTTGGTTCAAGCCCCCTATAAAACGGTTCAAGACTGTACTTAGTAGAAGAGTAAGTAAGTTAAAAAATCTCAAATTCACCAACATGCAGGAGGTCGTAAAGATGCATAAGCATTGTACCATTAAAAAAGATGTTTCCCAGTGACTCAAGGGCTGGAGGGATTCTTTGAACTCTAAAATTATTCTAAAATCTCATAGTTACTTGATCATTTGATCTAGTACCTATATATTATCAAATTTTGTACGTATTCATGCAAAATTCTTATTCAAGCGATACTTTAGCTCCCTGCCTATCTCTTGCTATACAACAAGTAGGTAATGTTAGCTGACTGATCCCCTATCAGTAGTATTCACAGTTAAAACAAACCTTGTCCATGTGCATGAAGGTTCAATTCTCCGACGTCACACATATGACGTTTCAGCACTTCCCTCTGAAGGAGGAGTGTCAAGTGGCGGCCGTCCACCACCTTTTCATATTGCTGTGTGCAAACTTGTTTTCTGATGAGCTTGGTGCTGACTGGTGTACAGTTTTTTTAGAATACGCAAAGGACCATCTCGTCAAGTTGAACGGAGCGGTGCGGTGACGAAATGTTGAGTGGTTTCTTTAGAGGTCCGCGATTTAGGGTTCTGTTGTCAAGAGACTATTACAAAATGGCGCGCAACTAAGGAAAATGTAGCTAATTTTTTTTGCATTGCAACTTTTTAAATAGTAACTAGTAGTTTTGACACTAGGTCAGAAGTAGTAAGTTCATCGACTATTACTCATAACTATTATACATATGCTAACATAGCCGTGACAGTTTCCCTTGTAAATTCATCATATGCCTAACCTATTTTTGAGATTTTCACTTGTCCAACTCCAACCGTTTAGCTAGCAAGGGGAGGGGACACTTGACTCTAACCAAAATTTTCAATTTAAAGCCAAATATTTCGCAACCGGAACCCTAATTCCAAAAACGGTCTGACAAGACCCACAATATTTTTGAAAGACCTGTTCAGCGATACCCCACACTATCTAGGGTACGCGATGAATAAAAAATTCATCCTCACGTTACCTGTAGGGGAGGTACCCTAAAAAAAATTTTTTTTCAATGTTTTATTCCACGAATCTGGAGTTTTAACAAATATGTATAAAAAAAAAGCAAAGCAACAACCCATAATTGTCCCACTGCTGGGCTCGGGGTCTCCTCTCACAATGTGAGGGGAACAGGCCATAGTTTACCACGCTGGCCAAGTGTGGATTAGTAGACTTCACACACCTTTGAGAACATTATGGAGAACTCTCAGGTGTGCAGGTTTCCTCACGATGTTTTCCTTCACCGAAGCAAGTGATAATTAACTTGTAATATGCACATAATATTTGAAAATTAGAGGTGCGTGCCAGGATTTGAACCCGGGCCCCCGCGTTCGGGAGACCAACGTTCTAACCACTAGGCTATCACTGCTACAAATATGTATAGCCATGCCAAATTACAGCTTTCTAGCACTAAGAGTTTCTGCGCTTTGCTTCTGACAGACGGACGAAAAGACGGACGGACAGACGGACGAACAGACGGACGAACAGACGGACGGTAGGACATCACGAAACTATAAGGGTACCGATTTTACTTCGGAACCCTAAAAAGTACCTATTTACTTTACATTTAGCTTTGTAATTTACACTCAAAAATTCTAATCAAACTCGCTAAAATTAAGCCGCTACATTAAAGACTCTCTTAATGCAGAAAACAATAAAATAAAGCGTGACGTAGAACAATTTCCTGATTAAAATTCTAAGCCACTGCACCCTCCAGTTAGTGTGGCTATTATTTTCATAAATTGCTCAGGAAGTCAAGACTGCTATCTCCCCTCCTTCCTTCTGAGTTATTTAAGCTTACACTAGAAGCTTTCTATGCAATGTATAGTTGCTATGTATTGTATTGCAAGCGATCACGCAATTTAGGCGACGTAAATCGTAGATTTTATTTATTATATTATATCTGTTAATAGTGGAAATGGTTTTTATTGTACTAATGGGCAGTCCAACTGATCTTCCGTGTATGAAAACCGATAGTAATAACTTATTACATAAACATTTATTACATCTATCAACCAAGTGTCTAAGTGATCATTGTCAATCATGTCATCATCAGGTCATCAATGGAGGGTCCAAATGGTTCGCGGCACTCACAGATTACCCCCAATAGATACCGCATAAGTGAAATTTTCTTAGAGTTTGAACTCACAAAAGCGGGGGACATCAAAATGCGCTGTGATTGGCTATTTCTAATTCATACTTGAACTTGACGGGTCAGTATTGGTCGAAATTAATGTCGTGAACATGCAAATACACGTACGTGTTGGCGCGCATCAGTTGCCTTGTATGCGGTATCTATTGGGGGTGATCTCTGGCGGCACTGCTTGCCATTTCTGTTAGCTTGAACTTGGCTTGACACGCTACTAGAACCACTCTAGAACCAAGTAATTTGAGACGAATACGATCAAATAACCCACCAAATGCCCGGTTAATCTATTATGTTATAATAGACAATGATTTGAAAAGAAAGGATAGATCCATCATTATTATTAGTGTCTGCGTAATGGATAAACTGTTCACAGTATTTTTGATATAAAAGAACTAAGACGCCGTAGACGAAGAAGGTCCAAATCGATGATTAGGCTTCCACCTAAAATGCTTTAGACGGAGGAGGATAGTCACATAATATTATATTGCTTCACTGCAATGGAAATTAGTTACTTAATGGCTGCCTGATAAGAGATGTCTGAGATGGAATATCTCCTATTATGTTTTTGTCATACCTAGAAATGTTCTTGTCATCAATGCTGTTACAAATTACAATGGATCTTTATTCTGATATAATTATCATGTTAGTCTTGTTACCATATTTGTTACTTAATTAGTAGTTACAGTCAGTCTGAGAACGATTGTTTTACAAGCAAAAATATTTATTTGAAAAACATGCGAACAGAGGCGAAAGTTCAATACAGTTGGCGAGGAAAGTAAATAAACAATGAAAACTCACAAACTAACAATGAAAGCAATTAACAGAGAATAATTTTACGTTCGCTAACTAACTAGGCTAATTAATATTGGAACTCGCTAACTTGTTAGTAGTTTTCGGGTATTGAGAATAATCGCATTTAGTGTTTGAATATTTCAGACAGGTACCTAGCAAAAGCAAAGCAAAGCAACAACCCATAATTGTCCCACTGCTGGGCTCGGGGTCTCCTCTCACAATGTGAGGGTAACAGGCCATAGTCCTACCACGCTGGCCAAGTGCGGATTGGTAGACTTCACACACCTTTGAGAACATTATGGAGAACTCTCCGGTGTGCAGGTTTCCTCACGGTGTTTTCCTTCACCGAAACCTATATAGTACCAATGAACTAATATACTAACCGTAATCCGCGACTCTGAGAGTTATGTAATTAAACCGTTATTTTGGAAAATACCTTACTAATGTACGGTGATGTATTTAATTATCTAATGTTAAATTTTAATAGCTAATTAAATATAAATTAAATTAAATATTTTTTATGACAAATATAAAGCTAGAACCATATCGACGCTTGAAAGGAAAAATTTACTAAGCGACATTGAGCTAACTTTAGAGGAGAGCAGTGTAAAGTTGGAATTTTTAGAAAAAATCATATATTTTTTTGTAGTCCTCCTACCGACGTTATTCTTACTGTTTTGGAATGCTTATTTTATTATCTATATAGTGGCATATACAACAACTTTTCTAAAAATTCAACTGTAAACTGCTCTCCTGTAAAGTTAGCTCAATGTCTCTTAGTCAATTTTTCCTTTCAAGCGTCGATATGTACTATTATGTCTACTGTTAATTTGTCCGCTCCGCCACGATAGCTGGTGGTCACTGGTGGTGTCCTGCACAATAGTACGTGGTGAAAACTTCACGGCATGGTCAGCATTCACAGCAGTAAAAACCGTTTTCCTACAGATAAAAAACGAGTAACCGCCCTCGCTTTACTTCGGATTTCTTTATTTTTTACACCTTGGGTTACATTATTGGAGTTTTATTAAGGATCCCTAATTTTTTTTGAAAATTTAATATAGCCTATGTTACTCGGAGATAGTGTAGCTTTCCAACAGTGAAAGAATTTTTCAAATCGGTTCAGTAGTTTCGGAGCCTATTCAATGCAAACAATCAAATCTTTCTTCTTTAATAATAGTATAGATAAACACTGGCGAATCAAATGACACCAAAATGTATCCGTACCTAAGTAGCAAGTACTGCAAGCAATCCAAACGGCATAGGTCTATACCAGACAGACAGATAATAAAAATGCGACGTCATGAAAATAAGATAAATTAGATTTGCTTCAAAACGTTCTTAGGGAATACCGCTATTGAGTTATCTATCTATACATTGTTAGTAAAAGGGCGGGAACCTCCTAAAATACCAAGACGCCA
Source organism: Thymelicus lineola (assembly GCA_963932265.1). NCBI lineage: Eukaryota > Metazoa > Arthropoda > Insecta > Lepidoptera > Hesperiidae > Thymelicus > Thymelicus lineola. The sequence continues at coordinate 11,227,032 of OZ010681.1, read as the reverse complement.
TTAAGAGTGTGCTGCGAGCACTTTAGGAAATATAATCCGGTATTATTTTGTAAATGGCCATTCCCAACGTTGGTAATGAAGCACAACGTTGTCACTCAGTACTTACTCAGGGTTGTCCAGTGAACGAATATACTATATTAGTTCATTGGGGTTGTCAGATTTCATTAGCGTCGACGAAAATTATAAAATAAAAAAATACATTAATTTTAACTGAGTATTTCAACTTCTAAAACTTTTTAACCACGGTACTTAGGTACTAATTAGCAGAATACTTTAAGTATCTACATAAATAAAGGGAACAGAACCTTTTTGGCTAAGCCACCCATTCGTGCCAATTCAATGTACTGCTGATAGAAAATTATTTAATATTTAAAATAAAAAATGGTTGTCTGTAAAGTCGGTTTACGGACGGTAGTTTAACGTGACAACGTCATGATGACAAAACATTGATGAAGTAGTGCTCGAATATAATATTATCTCTGGAAATTAACTTATAATTAGAAACTTTTATCTTTATACTACAACGTCATCTAGAACTCCTGAACTAAACTATTTTTTCAGCAAGTTCCTTTCTGACTTAATTGTGTATATAGTTTTGTTCAAAGATGGCGCTTTCTCCATATAATATTATCTCTGGAAATTCACTTATAATTAGAAACTTTTATCTTTATACAACGCCATCTAGAAATTCTGAATAAAACTATTTTTTCAGCAAGTTCCTTTCTGACTTAATTGTGTATATAGTTTTGTTCATAGATGGCGCTTTCTCCATTGTTCGCTCGCTCGCGTAACGCGACAGATGAGTCATGCTTTTTCATGCGTGCGGCCGGCATCGTTTAAATAGACGTTATCACGTCAAAAAAATATATATATGTTAAGGGAAGATTTTTGATTCAGCATGATACATACATATGGATAAAATGTTATTAGTGACAACCCTGCAGACAAAACCTCAACAATCCTATATCAATATTGGACATTGTTAGATTCTAAGAGCTTTTAATATTTCTTACAATGAAAATATTTTTCCACGAAAATTTTATTCCGTCTCAAGATCTTCTTTCTACTTTCATATCCTGTTATAAATCGGTTTGCGGAAAGAAATGATTTATTGTTTTGTGAGATGTGCTACGTGGCGCCAACTCATTATTCATGTACAGGATACAAGTCCTGTCTTTTTCCATTTTTGGATTGACAGATAATAATTTGTTATCTTTAATCTTTTTTGCAATGTCATCACCAAAGCACAGATTAAAAAAAGAAAATGTGTGCAATTCACACGTGGTAGAAGTGAAATCTTCAAAAATTTTGGTTTCATTTTCGATAAATGATACAAGAGGCTTATGGTAACTAAAGTATGAAATAAATACTTTGGTCTTAATATGGTCAATATATCTTTGGAATATTGCGTCAATTACTGTTTTTGATCTTGTTGTAGATATACAACTTAGCACTTTTACTGTCGCCATGAAGACGCTTTTTCGTTTCGTCCACTTTCAAATCACATCCAAAGAAGTTTTCACTTCAAAACATTACTATTTCAAAACCATATAACGCGGAAAATTAAGCGATAAAGCTGTTGCTTAGTTCTGTTCTGAAACTATCAGCATAACTATTTTTTTAATAATAATGTGATTGCATAGTTTACGTACTGTGAAGGGTTAGGGAGTACCTACCACCAGTGTAGCTACGTAGTACCCTGTGTGCTGACAGCCAGACAGGGGTGGTAGACGCCGCGACGCCGCGACGGTGCAGTGACGTCAGGTTCCCCAGTCGACCGACGCGACGCGGCCATGCAATATTATAAATAAGGAACGTTACAAACGTAGCGTTTTCCATTTTTCTAAACACGCTTCTGTCGGAAAGAGGATTGAAAAGCTAAATTAAATAAACGAGCCAGTTCTGTCTACCACTTCAATATATACAAGCAAAGAAAGCTAACTATGTATTTTTAGGGTTCCGAACGAAAAAAGCGAAAAACGGAACCCATAAAGGATCACTCGCGTCACGTGTGTCTGGGCGACTGCGATTCACAGCCAATTTTCTCCGAAACGACTGGATTAAATGAGTTGAAATTCGACTCATGTGCTTTTTTGTGACCCAAACACGAAAGTATAAATGAATTGTGAAAAAAATAACGAAATCAAAATAAAATAAAAACCGTTTTGTAAACCGTAGCGTGTGGCATGTCAAATGAAAGAAAAAAAATAAAAAAATAGAAATGCTATTAGGTATACAAAGGCTTGAAAATGATCATAACATTTCGTTTTATGCATTTTAGAAAGAGTCAAAATGTTGCTGTAAAATCAGTACTATATAGTAACAGAACAGTTGCAACGCCTCGCGTGCAAGATGTTTAGGATAACGATGGAAAAGCATAACCCAGAAATAGATGTGATAGGCACCTCCATGCCACTTCGCTATTTGTAGATGTACCTAAACTGGAACCACACTGAAACAGTCAAATCAAATAACTAAATTCGAATGTGGGACGATACAGATGAAGTCGCGGGCAAAACAGCTTGTTCTACTAATAAGAAAAGTTTCAAATAAATATTATTTACTAGGAAATCGCCCTCGCTTCGCTTCGGGAACAATAGTAAAAAATATATTATATAATATAGCCTATGTCACCCGGGGATAGTATAGCTTCCCAACAGTGAAAGAATTTTTCAAATCGGTTCGGTAGTTTCGAAGCCTATTCAATGCAAACAAACAATCAAATCTTTCCTCTTTATAATATTAGTATAGATATGAAACCCTATACATTTTTACGTAACACAGAATAAGTGTCTATAACTGGCACTACAATTTAAAAACCATTGCTTAGCGCTTTAACAGATTCCACACAAAGTGCACCAGCACTTACAAGTCTTTGTTGCGTGGTAGTTGGTACATTTAGTACCATTTTTGTACTTCATTACAATATAGCGGGACTAGTGCGTCAGAGCAGCTCATTCCACAATTCGCTACGGTGGGGAAAGCCTGCGATTTAACCTCTAATCAGTCCTGCCGGATCAGGTTGCAGAGGCTTAATGACTTCTTTGAGCCTCACGTCGCCTTTGACGTTGATACTTTTTACTCAAGCTCTCAAAACACCGTTTGGAAAGCGACGACGCAACGATTCGTCTGTTTTTCCTGATTTGTCATTTGTTTAACTTTGTTGGACATTTTACTTCTATTCCGCAGGATTAAACGTAATTAACGTTTTTAGTCCTAAATTCTATGGGCTTGTAGGCTGATGATAATAAACTGGTATCTTCAGATACGTCATATTTGAAATTTAACGCTTTTGGCATGCCCATATTTAATTGTTAGTTAATATTAGTTTATTTTGCAACAATCCGCGGTTAACATGTATATACCATCAGGTATATACTTTAAGACATGCGTGGCACCTCCCACCCTCCCACAACGGAAACATGCACTACAATATTAAAAGCATATACCAACATACATACCAGCACCAACATGTGTTTCGCTCCGAAATGGCGCATCATCAGGGTTGGTTGACTCTACGATATGGTTAGTCACAAAGTGAGCATCGTTCTTTTTTTCGAATGCTTAGTTGCTGTTGGCCCTATTGGCCTTTACAGCTTCACGCGGACTGTGGGGCGGATCCTGGAGAACCCAGCCGATGTGAGAAGTGTAAAGTCAGTGGGATTGGACCAGTTTGTTCGACATGCCAAACCCAGTACAACATGCCGCTGATATTCTCCGCCAGGAGTATAGATGGGCAATCCACCCACCCGGGTTTAAACCCGGTGGGTAAAAACCCAGGTGTTTTGGGTGTTTTGGGTTTAAACCCGATAAACACCCAAATTTTTGGGTTTTTACGCTTTTAAAAAAATATTCGAATAATAAAAAAATGCAAACTGGTACAGTGGGCCACAGTTCCAGCTAACCATTCCCGTTTGTAAGGTTCCGTACGAAAAATCGAAAAACAGAACCCTTATACGATCATTCGTGTCCGTCCGTTATACGATCGTCTGTCCGCCCTTTACAGCCAATTTACTCCGAAACTACTGGACCAAATGAGTTGAAATTTGTCACTCGTATGCTTTTTTGTGATCCAAGGACGAAGGTAACATAGTAAACAACAGAATTTTGAAAAAAAAATTTTTTAACGAAATCAAAATTCAACAAAAACTGTTTTGCTAACCGTATTTTGTTGTACATCAAATGAAAGTGCTTGTTGTAAGGATCTTAAATATATTTTTGTTATAGTTCTAGAATGAATAGTTTTAAAATTATCGTAGAAAGAATGAAAATAAAAGCCAAAAATTGGCAATTCCACTCCGTATCTCCGAAACTAGTGACGCTAGGATTTTGAAAAAAATACAGAGAATAGTTCTCTACTATGTATATAGTGTAGGTACAGACAGCAGAGCACAAAAATAAATTTTTTGAAAAACCCCCCGTATTAGGCTACTGCAGCGCCCTCTGGTGGCCTTCCGCTATAAAACATATCTACGAACCCGCTCTATAGTGATACCTTTTGAATTCAAAAAACTGCAATGAAATCGGTCGAGTAGTTTTCATAAAAAATGGTAACATACATACATACAAGCTAACAAACAACCTCTAACCCCAAATGCATATACCTTCATTTCGTTTCGTCCGTCGTGGGTAAAAATTAAAGTGAAAAAAGGGATAGATACCATAATAATAAAATAAGGCACAATATGTATATGCAGTGTGAGTATTGGTAGAAATTACATTTTAAGAATTAAATATTAAAATAATAAAAATATATTACAATATTCTTATATCTTAAATTAAAATAAATCTTGCATGCCCTTTGGTTTACTAAAAACTAATGATCAACAACGCAAAGAAGTTTACAACTTCCTCACAACCTATTAATTACTTAACCATTTTATTAAATTTTAACAAAATTTCTTATAAATAATATCATTACTTAATAACCGAATATTTGACAGTTTTTATTACGCCTCATTCTTAGCGTCAATGAATAGGCGAACAGAACGAACATGGCGGCCTCACTTCAAATCCACAAAAAGTTATTAACACCAATCGATACTAGATGGCGCTAGTCTCGTCTAAATATAATAACACCATTCGTTACTAGATGGCGCTAGTCTCGTCTGAAGAAAGTTCGCGGGGTGAAATACCCTAATAGGATTTCACACACAATAAATTTTCGCCCTTTTTCTAAAAAAAATTTATTACGTTATATTTTGCTTCTAATCTTGTGCTAATAGGTATATACCGGGTGTAATCGTTAAGTGTGCACAGGCGATTATTCTGTAACTATTACAGATATCAAAAAACTTTAAACTGATATCGAAAGCACTTTACCTTATGAGTAAAATGACAATAATAACTTATTAAAAATAAAACGAGAAATATCCAAAAATTTTACATTAAACACTCCCATACATTTAGTATGAGATAATAGAAAGGTTTTACTTTCCTTATTTTAAGTGGAATAGTAACTACTCATTTTACCCTTAATAATAATAATAATAATAAGCCCACAGGGCAGCTTGTGGCGAGCTGTTGGTGAGTAGCGACACCATGGACCTGAGTGCTCCCGGGGGTTCGACCTTTTCTTATCTTCAAGTGAGGATCGAGGAACAGGCCCCCACCTCTGTGCTTGCCTTAACCGGCCGGCCAGAGTGGAGTCGCTAGAGCTATATGCTCGGGGGTGGAAGTGTCTAATGGCGTAATAACGAGGAAACCCGCTCATGGGGGTTCAATCCCCCCTAGATGGTGAAATCGGTGCCGCACCTCTCTACACCCCTCTAGTTGCTCACGCCAATGTTGCCCCCAGGCATGCGCCGCTTTACGGGGGCCCATCTAGTGAGTGGCGAGCCACCACCTGCCATTTTTTCAGTTGTTTTACAGTCTGAACGGCAGGTGTCCATAGTTTCCCATAACCCAGAAACCAGTCCCTCGGAATTTCACCCCAATAGCCCAGTATTAGTATAGATTTTTTTGTTTTTGTAGATTCTAAATAGTTGTTGTGCACACGGTGGGGACTATCTTCGGGTGTATCAGATTGTGCAATCGAGGGTAGTAACCACCTTGTGTCCCACACAAGCACTTTATTAATGTTCTCAAAGGGGCTTCTGCGTGTTGGACCTGTGTCCCCACGCAAGCCTTCCAAAATACCGGGTCCGCTTACATCTTGGACCCGAGAAATTTAAGAGATACATAATAATAATAATAATAATATATTTATTCGCATAAAATTGGTACACACATGTTGTTTATCTTAAAATTAGTTCTCAATTTTAACCACAGTGTGGTATGCAAATATAGAAAAAAGAAATACAAGTCAACATCAGTCTAAATTATTTATCCATGCAATCCAATTCAATTCATATTAATTTAATTAAATATAATTGTCAGATGTATTAAAATAATTAAAATAAACTAAACATAAACATAGTCCATAAAATTATTTTATCACCATCTATTTTATAATCTAATACACCAAAGAGTTTTATTTAGTTTTTCAGCCAGTTCAAATCAATACGATACTGAAACAAGGTTTATTATTAATTTGCAGTGGTAAGATAATTAATCTACGCGTGTATCTACTTAAAATTCATCAATATCACATCATACATAATTATAAAATAAGGGTAAAATGAGTAGGTACTATTTCACTTAAAATAAGGAAAGTAAAACCTTTTTACTATCTCATACTAAATGTATGGGAGTGTTTAATGTAAAATTTTTGGATGTTTCTCGTTTTATTTTTAATAAGTTATTATTGTCATTTTACTTATTAGGTAAAGTGCTTTCGATATCAGTTTAAAGTTTTTTGATATCTGTAATAGTTACGGAATAATCGCCTGTGCACACTTAACGATTACACCCGGTATATTTAGTTAAAAACATGAGTTTTTAACTTCAAAAATGACGAAGTTGCGTAATAAGTTGCAAACCCTAAATTAACCCTTTATGGAATGATTTTCCAAAAAAAAATATTAAAGTTAACTTTTGTTCATAACTATAAACTTACATAAAAATTTTCATGTTTATAACTCTAAAACTGACGAAGTTGGTCTGTATGAAAGCGACTTCCAACCTCTATTTTTCCCCCTTAGGGGATGAATTTCCAAAAATCCAATAGCCTATGACACACAAATAATGTGGCTTTCTATTGGTAAATATACTTTTTTAATATTACGTAAGTATTTTCAGAAATTAAGTAAAAACCCAATTTTTTGGGTGTTTATGGGTGTTTACGGGTGTTTATTGGGTTTTTACCAAAGCACCGGGTTTAAACCCGGTGCTTTGCCCATCTCTAGCCAGGAGTAATAGTGTTCTGTGCTGACACGACACGAGGGATGGACCCCGACAGTCGTCGTTCCCCGCTAGTTTTAGAACCTAGAATCAAATTCATCGGGAGTGGACCGATTTATTCGACCAAGCCGAATCCAGTACAACAGCCTTTGACACTTCACGGGGGAGGGATTGGTTGAACTGCCTAGGCAAGTCCATTCCCGCCCCTCGCTGATTTTAGAACCTAGAGACTAATACCGCAGATCAATAAAAAATCTGAGACTAATACTAACTTAATAACAATGGATTTAAATTGGTATTCCTGACCATGTCCTGACCATTTGAGTACGCAACATAACTTCAATTACACTAAAACAATAATTTTATTTCCGGCAAACGACAAACGACATGCCCAAAATGTACCCGGGTAAGCTCGGTAAATACAAACCGGGGGAGGTTAATCCGGGGATATAAAGTCGGGTTATTGCGCCCTTTATTGGAACTGTAAATTGTCGCGAGCTTTATTACTCTGAATTGCTGTATGGAATATTAGGAAATAAATACATAATTTTATTTTTCTATGTAACGTAGACGTTGCCTCTCTTTCTAATCATAACTCTTATCCTTTGTGACAACGTCAGGGTTGTCTTCTTTTTGTGATGACATGTGTGATAGATTAGGAATGTATAACACGATGTGGCAGCCCTTCTGAAATTGGCCCGACACGTCGAACGCGGCACGTACTTGTATATATGTAACATCATACCAAAACTGCGGAGTGCGCCAGTCCAGATAATACTTTAATGATTTATTACTGGCTCTTTACTAACAATGCCCAACTAAACTATTAATGAATTAAAATATTAAAACATGAATACAGATAATGTAACTGAAATACACTTGTACCGACCAAATACAACGAGTGCACATTGTCCACATCCACGGTCCGATTGTCCAATTTTAATGTCCATTGTCTATTGGACAATAAACGAGGTGTATCGGGTGAAGTTGAAGCGTCAGCTTACTGCGGATTTTATACAATATGGTAGGTACCTACGCATTGTTTATGGAGTCACTTATCTATTCTACGTATTCGTATTTTGTTTTTATTCGCGTCGCATTCAAACAATGTAATGGCGTGGGTGGGTAGGTCCAGTCAGTACCTACTCGCAGAGCGAATAGCCTCTGTTGTCTAGCTTAATTTTGAATTAATTCAAAAACACTGTCAAAGTATATTCAAAGTTATTTTTTGTTTACCATGAAATGAAACATTTCATTCGTGGAATCAGGCTTGAAGTAGTTTACTCAACAACTCGTTTCCCTTTCTCCCCCAAAACAACAACAACGCCAAAGTTACCGAATAAAATGAGAAAAAGGTACCCACCTATATGTATATGACCCTTGTGGAATATCCAAGTTATATTTTCATAAACTATATTTATGTACCTCGATTTCATCTCTAAAAAGGGTTAAAGGGTCGCCCGGCCGGGTGAAACAAACTAACACTAACAAACTAATAGGGCCAATAGGCCAATATTTCCCCTCTGTCCTGCAGACGGGCTAGCGCCACTGAGCCGGATAAAATTATTTCATATTATGTAAAAGTTTCTTGTCATAGTAGGTATGGTATAAATAAATAAACGCTAACACTCTCATACCTCGCAGTAGGTTATTGCCTGTGTCGTGAGTAGCATGGACGACACATATAACACATCATAATGACACACATGACCCGAGTACAAATATTTATTTGTCACATAAATATCTGCCCCGGCCGGGAATCGAACCCGGGATCCCTCACTTCGCAGGCAGGGTCGCTAACAACTAGGCTACAGGTCGGCGTATGACATGCTATGGTAATAGCACAGTAATAGTATGCTGTCTATTATTAAAAACTCTTTACGCAAAAATAGAACTATCACCCAAAATTGCTAATAAACATAAATATCCCGGTTGTTCTTCTGATCAATATCCGGTTCTTCTTCAAAACGAATCTTTGAGAACATTTAAGACATTTTACACGAACATTGTCTTTTATACATTCTCTCACCCCAAGCTGCCGACATGATAGGGACGTGTGATTTCACCCTTTGACTCACAATCCCGCGATCACGGGAGTCGGGACTATTTAATGGGATTCAACTGGCTTTGATGTCGGCCTCACTGTTTGTAATAAACTTTGCCACCCGAAGTTGGAATTCTCGAGTTATACGCGGAGTAATCCCGGTATGGCGTAAAAAAGGGTCAAGTCAAAAGTTATGGTATATCAGATTTGATGTAATGGCCAGCACAGTCTTTATGGCATACATAAGCAGTCTCGCTCTGTTTCAGAAAATAAAATGATTGCATGCGCGATAATATTTTTACCAGGCATTTGATAGGTTTTCATTTTTACCTTGTTTTTAATGGGCAGTATCATACCAGTATCATAGTACGGTAAGTATATTTACGAGTACCATTTACCATCACCGTGAGGTGACTGACAGCTATTTATGAAAAAAAAAGGAAAAAGTGTCATAAAGTGCCACGTCGATATAATATTACTTCAAACGCAGAGGGGAAGCCGAGGCAGAAAATACTTCCGTTAGTGTCTCAAAGCTCTCATTAAGCCGAGTCGTGACGTTGAGGGCCGGATCGCGATGCAAGCGCTGATTACAGAAACTTACCAACTAGCAGCTTTGATCACTACACTGAACAGGGAATTATAAATATCAGATAAAGGTTGTGGTTAGGAAATTATACTCTACGGACCTGATTTTGGTTCTTTACGGACCTCTAATCTATAGACCTGGCGTAAATCTCACTTACCCAAACCAAGTGGACCTCATTTACATATAATATCATTGGCCCTCATTAATACAACATTGTAGAGGCAAGGATAGTCTACTTTCAAAATTAACGTGGGGGTACTTAACAACTTCAGCGTTCAATGAACGTGTTCCAGTTTCCCGATAAGACCGCTTAGTATCGGAAAAGTTTCCCCGTTAGCACAACTTAAGGGGCTTGGAGTAATACAGATTATATAGGGCACAGCTGTTCTGCTCATTAGGGATCAGAATGTTTTACGACGTGGAAATATTATGCTCTTATTGATTTTTTTTTAATACAAAGCGAAAATTATGTTTCTGAAATTTTGTAGATTACAATCTCAGATCAATAAAAAAAGGTATAGATAACTCACATAAGGCGGTATGACTAGAAACGCATTGTCATCAGAACTAAAACAATATGGAAAACTTTTACTCCTTAGGATAAGAGAAAGTAGATCTCTCTAAGCTAACAAACTGTATACTTATGTACTATGAGTATACCGTATAACGAAAAATATACTTGTAGCTTTGCAAAGTTCAACGCTTAACAACAAAAGTATACAACTGACTGTTTGGCCATTTATTGTGATTTATGAGTAAAGTTCACGAACAATACTTTGACTAATACCTACTAGTAAAATGCCTTAAGACGGGGGCAGCCATGGGGTGGCTGAGGGCGATGTCAACATGACAAACAGCTATCCGTTATGGCGCCAGAGATGTAACACTCATCGGAGTTCGACAGAACAGAATCATTAATCTGCATCCACGGACGTGAAAATAACCGGACGTCACTTTGTCTTATCGAGAGTAACGCCGCCTGCTTACAATGTGTGCGTAATTTTTAGTGCGGTTTGACCAATCCGGCGCGGTAATGGCGGCCGATTAATGACAGAGTGGTGTCAATGTGAGCGTGTGATACTTGTACTAATTTAGGAGTTGATGATAATACTATGGGTGCCTCACTGAATTGTTGTTGACATTCCGTCTGTTCTTTTTTTAAGTCTATGTCTGCATCTATGATTATTGAAGTTGGACGACGTATGTGTATGGTATTACAGTACCAACCATTTCACGGTCGGTTTTAGGAGATCCAGGGGCCATTTGCCATGGCTGGATCCCGAGGTTAGCAGGATGCACCACAAAAAGGGAAGATGGCTTACACTCATGATGGATAGCCTTGCCGATTGGCAACCAGATGAAGGGTCCTGGTGGCAATCTGCAGGGGTTTCGGGGCGTCCCCGCAGTCTCCAAACTAAGCCCCCAATGACACAGCGACTCTGATCATACCGTAACTTTATCAGCAACGTGACGCCTCATTCAAGTGACAATTATACACTACCATCCCAAAATTAAGTCCTCGTTATACTATAATTTGAGTAAAAATTTCTTGAATACCTACTAATCACAGAATTTGGTTATATACCTTATAGACTGGTACACCTTACCCATTTGATACTGAAATATAATCGTTTCGATAAATAAATAAAATTATCGAACATTGAAACTCTCTCCGCATCTACCCACTAAATCTTATCGGTCGGTTGGGTCCTATTGACCGATAGTACTTTCTGCGCACGTACAAACGTAGTAATAAGTAAAGTTTTGTTGCGATACACCTGCGACCGTCTTCAAATAGAATGGAGAAGTTTCGTGATGTTGAAATTACTGTATTTAACAAATAAGATTATAATATTAAAAGGTATGTTCTATTAAGAGCCGCATGAAACAGGTTCTGAAACGACACAAAATTATTCTTGAAAAATAAAACTTCAAAGCCCCATCCATAATTGTCCCACTGCTGGGCTCGGGGTCTCCTCTCACAATGTAAGGGGTACAGGCCATAGTCTACCACGCTGGCCAAGTGCGGATTGGTAGACTTCACACACCTTTGAGAACTTTATGGGGAACTGTCAGATGTGCAGGTTTCCTCACGATGTTTTCCTTCACCGAAGCAAGTGATAATTAACTTCTAATACGCACATAATATTTGAAAATTAGATGTGCGTGCCAGGATTTGAACTCCGGCCCCCGCGTTCGGGAGACCAATGTTCTAACCACTAGGCTATCACTGCTCTATTTAAGCGTCCATATGCTTCAATAATTTATTAAATTTGAGTTAAGTTACTGCCTTTATTAAAATATTAAAAATTAATTCAAGTAAGTAATTTGGCAATTACAAGTTACAACGGTCATCATCCGCTAGAATTAATGCGAAAGATCAATCCAACTCGGCGACCATAGCTCCCTCTGCGTTATCTACGAGGCGCACCGCCCACAACTTGCCGTAAGTTTGGTCGTAAAAACAACTTATTACCTTATCGTGACGTCGCAACGCCAAGGGATTGTAATAGGATTAGGGTCGTTAACTCGTTATGGCTACGGGGATAATTGCTCATTAAAATAATACTAAGTACTTAATCATTATATATTATTGTCATCATATTAATCATTATGCATAATATGCAATAACTTTGCCCTCCCCCTCCACCACACACAACCATATTTCAGTGTTCAAACAAGCACTTTTGATGCCACTGAAGTAAACGCATAAAGGTATTTGCTATGTTGTATAACTCTTAATTGGCCTTTTATTCAAACCATAGGTAATTTTTCATTAAGGTCACATTTATGAAATGTTATTTTTATAGATTTTATATATTTAGTCCACGCCACCCATGCAAGCCACGACTCAGAGTATTTGTGATTTGTTTTTTTTCAAAACATAGGTCAATTATCTATCATCTGAAGTGCCTACTCTGTGCAGGCAGATTTCCCTTCAGCCCTCTGTGTTTTAATAGCCGCCAAAGTTATCGTCCGCCAGACGTGCGAACTGCGAATCGATCAATTACTCAGGTTAATTGACTCGCCATCTATAAACCTTTTGGGCTACGGTGCATTCATTCGCTTGATTGAACAATTTTTTTTAACTGAAGTACATCAGACTTATGTTAAAATATTTTTATGTAAAGCAGAGAAGCGAGTAAATAATTTTGCAAGTAACAGTTGATTACTTACCCTTGGTATTAAATTTCAGATACCAGCGCCTTCCAATGGAAGAATACAATTTTTATCGAACTGTACAAACACCGAAGCGCTCATAGTCCGCGGCAAGCTGATCAACCGAGTGAAGCAACAGTGGGTTTGGTCAATAGTTGAATGGGTGATCTGTGATCGCTTGTATAGTGGCAAACATTTCTTGAGCACTTCCTCTTCCTTGCTTCGGTCCTGGTTGTTATCTGAAGAAAGGAGAGGCCTTTGGGCGGCATGAAAACTTAGACACTGTCTTAACACGTTCGCTGCGGCACAAATTGCATATTTTCCGTTCCTGCGGTACGAAGGATGATTTAGGCCTCATTATGCACTTAATTTGTTAAGAGAAGAGTCTTAAAGAAGTAAAAGTAGGTATAAAAACAATATTTCCGCGAACGAAGTGGGTACCGGCTAGTGTAATCGTGCAATAGAGAGAAAGATTCAGGTCAAAACCTTCTAACCACCAGCGTCCTTTACAGATCAGAGCAGTCGTACAAGCGCACCCTGGCCTCAGTGTCGGCCGCGGGAGCGCTGTCGGTACCCTGGGCAGCCAGCGACACCCGGCTGGCACTGCCGGCCGCGCTGGGAGTGGCCGGGATCCCCGCGCTCGTCATCACCGACGGCTCCGGGAAAATCCTCACTGCGAACGGGAGACATCATCTCGCGTCTGATCCTCTTGGGCTGGTTAGTTGAATCTTTGTTTATTCACAGCGGTGAATTATTATTTATGGGCTATCATAATTATGGCACAAAATTTAAGGTCTGTTTTACCTCTTATTGAGGCGGCCAAGAATACAGGCCCCAAACCAATGCTCGTAACCAGGGTGTCGTAACAGGCGACATTTGCCGGCTTGGTGATAGGTCTCCACGTAAGAATTATAATTATCAATGTTTTTGTTTAAGTCGTCCATCAAATGACACCATGTTTCGGCTGAGGCCTTAAGAGCATGTTTTTTCTTCTTTTGTTCTCTCAAGTTTCTTAGGTGCCAAATGGCAATGCATCGGTGGTGCTTTTAGTGTTGCTGGTGTATTTGGTTGACAAATGACGATGACCACTTACAATCTGGTAGCTCGTCTTAATAGATTTTACCCCATTAATGATGAGCCTGGAATTCTATTGCGCTCCTCCAGTGTTGAGTCTCTGCCATGGGCGTAGCCAGGTGGAGGGTTTTGGGGGTTCAAATCCCTCGAAAAGTTAAGATATTAACATGTACTATTCACACCATACATTTTATCTTTAGATCTCTTGAAACAAAATAAACACTGCTCGAAAAAGGACTTCTTTTACGAGCTGGATACCTCAATTCTCTTATGAATACAGTGGACCCCCGGTAATCCGACAAACATTTTGCAGGGCAGTGTCGGACTATCGAATTTGTCGGATTATAGAGTACTGACCCCCCTATAGTCCGGAATTTTTTACAAAAGAGTACCTTGTAATCCGACAAATTACAGATCCAATGATAAGATTCTATATGTTATATTGTACTCTGAAGTACAAATCATACTTCAATAAGTATGTCCAATTTAGTAAATTAAACAACACAATAGTTTTATTATAAAATTAACGTCATTAAAGTGACGTAATTAGTCAAATTCAAACTAAGCAATCAGAATCAAAACAATACCCTACGTGTCGAGCACAATAGTGGTGATGCGTACCTACAAGTTATAACTTGTTCAATCATGCATTAGCGAAGATTGTCAAAAAAATATTCAATAATAAATAATTAGACCATGTCGGATTACAGGGGGTGCCGGATTAGACAGGGGCCGGATTACCGGGGGTCCACTGTATAAGGGTTATTTTATGTAATTTTATTTTTATTTTCTTGAACCCCCAAGAAAACTAAAACCTGGCTACGACCGTGGTCTTTGCCTCTTCAGTTCTCCACTATCGTTCAACTTTTATAAACTTTATATTACTGTCAATATGAGATACTTAGAGCTGAAACTTCATTGATTTTGCTTTTGCGTTTCAATAAACGTAGTAGGGAAACTTGACGTAAACTCCCCTGGATTAATGGCCTATCGGTGAGTCAGAACTTTTTATGAAGTCCACGAGTTAGATGACGTTGTAGTATTAACAGTTCGTTAACAGCGAATATTAGGATCGCTTTCAGCGTGAGCTGCTATTTTATAATAAACTGACGTTTTCTTTAGTCATGTTAAGTTAAATTTCTTTTATGATTGCGAAATAACGAGAGACAGTCTATATAGTAGATACGTTAAATATGAAAATTTGATAATGATAAAGATTATAATTTAAAAGTTAGGTAATAAGTACATTAATAAATTGCAAGTTGGTTGCCCTGATTTAGGTATGCAACCTACTAACCTTTGTCATCATCAAATAACAGATGATAATTAAACCGTATCTAGAACTACTACCTAGGTCCTTAGTTCCCAAAGTGGTCCAGGTGGGTCCACGGGAGACTCGACGGAGGTCTATGTTGGCGTGACAAAAAATTGCTGGAATTACTTTTTTGATTGCCCATCTTTACTTTTTTGACATCCACTCACAGCACAATCTATAAATTAACCAATCAATTTTCACTTTTTTTCGAAAACTATCAATTCGTGGTTGGAACTCAGCCGCAACGCAAACCATAGTTAGATCTAATCTTCGCATTTTAGTTTTGGGAATATGCTATTATAGAAATGTAGCTGCAGGGGGTCCACCGGAACGAGCTAAATCTTGAAAGTGGTCTATTAGAAAAAAAGTCTGGGAACCTCTGAGCTAGGTTGTAGAAGTCTAGGAAATCACGCGAAGTCGAGCAAAAAAAGCGGCTCGGCCGTACCATCCTTTTCTCGAAGCAGTTCAGGTCATTTTCGAACACCTATTACTTCGTGTTCGATAAAGCTAGAAGCCTGAATTTTCAATGACCAAGCAGGCATTGTATAAACACGGTATATTTCAAATTTCAATTAATTTGAACCAGTAGTTTAAGAATTATAACTAGTCAAAGTTTTTTAATTTCGTCACTCACTGACCGATCATCAAAACTCTAAGGCACTTCTAGCAGACATAGAAGCTTCAAGAAAATTTGTAGGTATCATAAATAAGATACGGATTTAGGATTTCTAAATATACTCGTTGTCGTTTACAATGGTTTAATTCAGAGTGTGTATATTTGTATTCCAGAACTTTCCCTGGTCTCAACGCCCTGTCTCTGTTCTGACGGAGCAAGCTCTTTTGAAAATGGCCCGACATCCTGCTGTTATCCTATTTGTTGGTAAGTGGGCACAATATAGTCATTTATAAGATTCAATTGCAAGACATCATTGCACAGGTTTGATTTTTGTAAAAGATCTATAATTAAAATTAAGGCGTTGTTTGAAATCGGTTTCTTTATTGCCTTAGAACAAATGTAATGCTTCATAGACACGCCTAGTCTCAAATCACTTCTTACCGAAACACAAAGTTGAAGGAAATTCCTGTATGCCACCAATTTATATGTGGAATAGCGTAGCGTATGCTCTAGCTCTCCTCAATCCTCAACCTCCTAAGAACCGTGCCCAGTAGTTGACTATTGATGGAAAGCCATAATTTCTGTGATGATGTTCGTACTTCAAACGAAGCGTGTAAAGATTCTATCATATCTAAATTGTGACGTGTTTGCAATTACTGTTACATAGGTACCTATTGTAGTACCTAACCCACCTAATAATAATTTCAATGAAAAAATAATATAGGTGTTTGTGTTAAATTTCAGATGACGAAGACTCGGAGATAGAATTCTCAGAATCAGTCCTCACTCCCTCCGCAGAATCTTACTACGAAGAGTGCAGCATCCAGTACCCAGGATTTTGTCCATATCAAAACAGCTCGGACGACGAGACCATGGACTTTGACTACACAACTTCCAAGAGTACCTCCAGGGTCAAGAAGAAATCCTTCAAACATGTCATGTTCTTCATAGGAGTTGATGGTACTGACAGCGCAGATATGATACGTGAACACATAGGATTGGACGATGCAGTACCACTCCTAACTGCTATAGACTTTCCCAAGCAGAGAATGGTCACCATGAAGTATGGAGATGAAATAACCACCGACTCCGTGCAAAATTTTGTTGATGCTTACCTCAGTGGAAATGCTGATTTCAAACCATTAAAGCCTTATAGTGAGAAATGTTAGAAATAGATTTTAGGAACTTTAACAGTAAGATAAGAAAGTAGATCAAAAAAGTCTTATACTTCATTAGATATACTTTTTGTGTAAAAAATCGATTTTAAATTTATTTAGAACAATTCTCTAATAAATTATAATGTTTTTCGTTTTAAGAATCATGGAACATAATTATTTAAAAGTCTGATTTTTTTAAATTTTTGTCAATTCATAAATAAGATAGCATTTGTTTGTAGAAAACAATATACTTACTTAATTCATTGTAAAATTTTAAAATGTGTAGCGAGTACTTTAAATTCGTACGTTAAATTATAGAATAATTAAATTTTCATGTTAATTATTAACTATCTATGCTACAACTAGGTATCATAAGATGCACATGTCTAGTTATATTATTGTTTATTAACCGAATTGGAAAAAAACTAAGTAATTATTACAACACGTCAAGTTTTTCGTTGCGTTTTTCCTAAGATGGACAATAATTCATCAACTGACGTTATAAATAATTATGACGGTACATTGTGTAAATCACTAGCTGGTACTATTGTAGCAGGTAATAATATTCAAGACTAGCTGTTGCCCGCAGCTTTGCATACGGAAATTATGTTATTTGTACTTATTTGTACCTTTAATATTTGACCCGGAGTATTAGTAACAACTTCACCAATTTTTATCGAAATCCGTTCAAGGGTTTTCATGTGATGCCCGGACAGACAAACAGACAGTTGAGTTTTATTATGGTATAGATTGACGAATTAAGGACTCTCAACATCGCTACTAATCGCTAGATGGCGTTAAAGGTAGCAACTCTAAATGAGCGAGCTCTGCAGTTGTCTTACAAAAAACTAATTTAATAACTGAAGTCTGAAGCAGTAATGCTTCACCAGGTACACAATATTATGTATATTTAAACTGCTTGGGTATATTCAACACCTATAATATCATGAAGGATTTAGCTCTATCATTCATGAACTTATAATATCCTCGTCTCCTACAGAGCCTACAATTCAATACTTTAACGTATTAGAAGCGCAAGCGGCAGCGCCACTTTCCTTATGAATTAAAAGTTCTCACGTTTCCAAGCCTCGTCTTTAGATGCGCGGGCGCCACAAATGTCACAATCCAAGATGGTCGCCCGATACTTTGTTCTATGGTTTCCCGCACTTTTGCAAAGTTCGCTTTACATCATGAATTCATGATGCCATTGAACATAGGTATTTCTGCTTCACTAGCTCCATCTGGTGATTTCTACGATATTTATTATGATATTATAACTATCTAAATTATCATAATTTTAAAACAATGCATTTTCGCAGGCAGTTGAACATACCTAATTCTTAATAGCTTTTGCATTCCGGATGAATTATTCTATAATAAGTACATATTTATTGTGTTCCTTGTGTTACACGTGAATAGCACACATTTCTGTAGCGCCAGTCGTAAAATGTTAATAAATCTAGTAGTTACTGATTATCACACGAATAACTTTGAAACTTAGCATTTTTATTTTTATATCTGTGATTATAATTATGTTATTATGGAATTAAAGACATTTTGAAAAATAGTGTGTACACGTGTCATTTTTTAGAATTTTAAATATTATACATGTTCATATTGTATTATTATACATGTAGCAGAAGGAGGTATTCTATGGTATTGGTTATGAAATGATATTCCTTTTACTTTGCACCATGATATATTTCCAGTTCTCCTAACATTCACATCAATATTCCAAAGTACTTCAACACTACGTGATCAATAATAATCTGTTCTACATTCTTGACAATTCGCTAACCTAAATATGACATGACATTTCTTATATGCCAGCCTCTGCATCAGGCAAGCGCTGTAGAATAAAGAGGTCCGTCCCTGGACCTTCACTGGAGATTCATGTCCTCACCGATACGGCTATCCTGACGTGCGCTCGTCCTCGTGCGCGGATTAATTTATCTTGGTACGTCATCACTGGATCAAAGCATGTGGTCTGCTCTAACTGCTGGGTCCGAAACACGTTGTTTTTGTGTTCACTCACGCGGCCATCGCTGACGACCCGCACGGCCTCGTGTGGATAATAAGAATTCTGTAAAAATAGTCTCAACAGTATCTTGCTCGGCTATTCTGACTACATTAACCTCACTCATATTCATTTTTATCATTCATCATTATTAATTTATAGTCAAGAATAATTCGCTCATTAAGTCTGATATTTTTTAAATGTGGACACTTAAAACATAGTGGAGAGAACTATGGTCTAGCCATTTGGTTAACAATCTGGTTCATAAAACTCTACGAAACGTCGCAATTATGTCATTGTCGTCTGGTCCGGTTCAAACCCTGCAGACTCCTGGCCCAGTCTCTCCAAGACTCTTCAGGTACATCGCCCCTTCAGTTCTATGCTGGCCCGGACTCTATTCACACTTCTTTCCTTTTTTTTTCTTTTTTTTTTGACACTTTTTTTTACATCCTTTTTTTACTCAATTTTTTTTTGTAATTCCATTTTGTTACTAGGTACTCTTTTTTTACCTTTCATTTTCACTTTTCTCTTTTTTTCACTCTTTTTTACACTTTTTTTAGTAGGTACTATTTTTTTTACCTCTGTTTTTACTTTCCTCTTTATTTTTTCTCACTTTTTTTTACAATAGCCATTGTTGCGACACATTAAATCGATATCATCATATCATCATCATTAAACCTTCTTTAACTATACTACCAGACCGACCATAGTTTCTCTACGTGACTTACACCTGCAGCAGACATGTCTCCAAGCAAACCATCGGTTTCAGTGTTAGCTCCTAGGTCTCTTGGTTTCACGTGGTAGATCATTATTTCATGTCTTATCGATTTTCCGCAACTGAAAAATAAATAACGTTAATTTGACTCGTACGATATCAGGTTACTCGTATGATAATACATTTGATGCTAGACTAAGGCTACTTATCTGCGATCCATACTCCTTCGGTCATCATGACACATTGGATGGCTTGGTTTATATGAACTCTAGCTCCACTGAGTCGCATCATTACGTTTTGCATTGTCCACGTTGATTATATTATGAACTTCCACATTCTCATTTCATCGCGTTTTGTATTGTTTCATTTCTCATTGCAAAATTTTCTTCAAATGTCATCCGAACTAGTGTCATTCCTCATGGGCATGTTTCTTCAATCACTTCTGATGTAGCAGAAGGAGGTATTCTATGGTATTGGTTATGAAATGATATTCCTTTTACTTTGCACCATGATATATTTCCAGTTCTCCTAACATTCACATCAATATTCCAAAGTACTTCAACACTGCGTGATCAATAATAATCTGTTCTACATTCTTGACAATTCGCTAACCTAAATATGACATGACATTTCTTATATGCCAGCCTCTGCATCAGGCAAGCGCTGTAGAATAAAGAGGTCCGTCCCTGGACCTTCACTGGAGATTCATGTCCTCACCGATATACATAATATAATACTAATATTCTTGGAAGGAAAATATTTGGCCCACCACAGAGCACGGGGCTTTCCTCGTGAGGAGGCTTAGAGCATGCTCCACCACACTGCTCCAGTGCAGATTGCTAAAGAGGTTAGGGGCCAACCCTGGTGTCGAAAGTTTCCTTGCCGCCCAAGGCCCTCCAATCCAGCTTAATGACTGTTATCTTACGATAGCAACCGGAATCAACGACTTTACGACTTTACGTGCCCCCCGAAGTACGGAGCACACAAGAACTTTTTGCCACTAGCGATCACCCATCCAATTACCGACCGCACCCGCTGTTGCTTCACTTTGTCAATCACTTAAGATCGAAACAAGCTGGCGAGCATGAACGCACGACACAATAATTTGGTGTTATCGCGAAAGATAATAAAAAATCACCTATATAAATATCATCGTACAAATGAATGTTTCAAACTAGCTTGAACTAACATCATGTCCACACTTTGGTTGCTTCTCGTTTTGCAAATATTGTCATCAGTGCATTGTTTTTTTCACCGCTACCCTAAAATAAAATTAGGCGACCGTGACGATGGGGACCCAGGGGTTCCTCTGTTCCTCACTCCATACATAGAAAGCGAGAATATAACTGAAGGTAGGAGCCTCGCACGCGTGCCCTTCACGGAAAGCTTGCGGATCAAGAGCTATGCCGGCTTCTTCACTGTCAACAAAGAGTACGACTCCAATCAGTTCTTTTGGTACTTCCCGGCCATGGTCCCGAATAAGAAAGACGCTCCAGTCATTTTATGGCTACAAGGCGGCCCGGGCGGTACTTCACTTTACGGCCTTTTCAATGAAAATGGCCCCCTCAGAGTTCAAAATGATCGATTCAAACGTCGAAAATACACTTGGGCTCTCAACCACCACGTCATCTATATTGACAACCCTGTTGGTACTGGCTTCAGCTTTACAAAGGATCCCAAAGGGTACTGCACCAACGAGACTCAAGTTGGTGAAGATTTATATTCAAGTCTAATTCAATTCTTTCAGTTGTTCCCGGAATTACAAAAGAATAAGTTTTTCATTACTGGTGAGTCTTACGCTGGGAAGTATATTCCCAGTTTGGCGTACACCATTCACAAAATGAATCCAAAAGCCACAATAAAAATCAACCTAAAAGCAATAGCAATTGGAGATGGGCTATGTGATCCTGAGCATCAACTGGTATACAGTAAATATTTGTATCAAATAGGACTAATAGACTGGAACCAAGCTGAAATCGTTGCTAATTATGAAAGTAAAACTATTGACTTCATTAAGAAAAAGCAATGGAAAGATGCTCATGATACACTGTTTACACTTATAAACGACGTATTTTACAACATGTCTGGATATGATAGCTTATACAATTTCCTGCACACAAAGGATTACAGGAACGACGAACATTTTAGTCCAATGCTAGAGAAGAGTTTTGTCAGGAAAGGTATTCATGTTGGTAATTTGCCATTCCAAGATGGCGGAGAGGTCGGAGACTATTTGGCGGAAGATGTCATGCAGTCTGTGGCACCGATACTTACAGAATTATTGGATCACTACAATGTTCTAATGTACAACGGTCAGTTAGATATAATAGTTGCATATCCATTGACCCTGAACTTCCTCAGAAATCTTAATTTCACCGGATCTAAGGAATATGCAACTGCAAAACGGTACCAATGGATAGTGGATGATGAGATAGCGGGATATGTAAAACAGGCTGGCCGATTAACTGAAATTATGGTTCGCAATGCTGGCCACATGGTACCAGGGGACCAGCCCAAGTGGGCACTCGATATGATAACTCGCTTAACTCATGAAAAACCTTTTAATAACAACAAAATATAATGTAGAGTTTGAATTACAATCCAACTGATTTGATAACGCTCTAATTGATTGAGACAGATTATAAAAAATCTAAATTTCGTAAATTTTATAACCTTGAAATAATTTAAGGGACTGAATAGTTTTATCTTTTTTTATGGAAATAGCCAGCAAACGAGCTGACGATCCATCTTATGGTAAGTGGCAATCGTCGCCCATGGACATCAGCAACACCAAAGGCATCACTGATACGTTTCCAGCCAAGAAAGAAAGAAAGAAGAAAAAGAACGAAAGAACTGGCTCTAAAGCCCCCAACCGGAACACGACGAGTCGTTTGGTGGCTGACTCGTGCTCAAGGGTGGTAGCTATCCAGGTGAACCCCATGGAAAAATATTAATAGTACCTAGGTAATAATGGTATTTATTAATAATTAAAATCAATATTACCAATATAATCCCTCCCAGGGTCCTACCACCAGCAGGCCGGATTTAGTCGCCTTTTTAACCGACTTCAAAAAAGGAGGAAGTTCTCAATTCGACTGTATTTTTTTTATGTTTGTTACCTCAGAACTTTGGACTAGGTAAACCGATTTGGATGATTCTTTTTTTAATCGAAAGCTAGTGCTTGTCGTGTGGTCCCACACGAGCGAGATCAGACAATGGCATCCATGTCAAAAGCATATAAGTCTTAAATTTGCATTAAGTAGGTATGTGCGCGATAAATGGACGATTATCTCAATATCGCGCCAACCGATTTCGATGATTCTTTTTTTATTGGATGTACTTCATTTGAAGTCGTTTTTTTTTAGTTTAAATGTTAAATGCGACTCAACTCAAAGTTTTTCAATGCACGCCGGTGGCACACCGGGACAACATATTTTTTTCACGGCTCACTTTCTCGGTGGATCGAGCGTCATTACTGCAATATCGACACTTACCCTTACTCAATGATGTTTAAATAAATATAATAATAATCCTCTTTTTAATATATAATATCATTGCCCTTACTATTAACTTTCTTCATATTTGTCAAGTTGATCCGTTGATTCGACAGTTCTTTTTTATTATTATTATTTTTCAATATAATAGCAACACTAGCTATATGTTATTAATCTTATTAAACATGTTTTAATGGATGTATACTCTAAATGGATAAGTAATTTTGTAGAGGTACCTGAGGACGGATGATGTCATAGCCTAAGGACCATTTTTCCATTGTGTCCATGTTATTTATAGTCGCAGGAAATATCATTCGATTATGATTTTTCATATTGATATAAAAAATCTAAAATGAATATTATAAGGTAATTGTGTGGTAGTTTGCAACATTGCGCCAAAAAGTTAATGCAATTTTTCAGAGTGACGATTACGGTCATCGGGGATTTGTGAAGACTGTGGTCGTCGTTTTTTGTTTGTGTTGCTTAAGATGTGGTGTTGTACTGTTATCAATTATCAGTGAGAAAATTACAATAAAAACAGTTGCAATATTTTAAATTCAGTAATTTTGTAGAAATTTTAATAAAATGTTTTATTTCAATATTATAATTTTTTACCACGAGAAAAATTACCAATAGAAAACATTTTAAACAACCATAACAAAATAGGACATAATTTTTCTAAGTGTGGACGCCCTACAATTATGAAGGATAACCTCAATCCGGACTGTGATTAGTCGAATAGTCTTTAAGATAAAACGTCATCGAAGTATTCAGTGCTTCAGGTACCTCTACAAGGTCAGCAATCCAGATAGTGTAATATATCCATGGTAGCATAGATATAAAATATGCTAGTGACAAAAATGACAATGACAGCACAGAGTACTTTGTTATATAATGACAGTCAGCTGTTAAACGTCGCTGTCATAGTAGCTGACTGCTGAACTGAAATTTGAAAATAGAAAAAAAAGTCAAATCAAAAGATGAATGTCGTCATGTTATTATCGATGATGATAAGCCGCTGGTAAAAATAATAACAAAATATTACCTACAAGGATATATTAAAATAGTAATAATAGGTGCTATCGCGAAAGATAACGAGGTGAGAGTGCACCTATATATATCATATCGTTAAATGAATCTTTCAAACTAGCTAGAACCACCAACATGTCGACACTTTGGTTGCTTCTCTTTTTGCAAATATTTTCATCAGTGCGGTGTTATTTTCACCGCTACCCAAAAATAAAATTAGGTGAACGTGACGATGGGGACCCAGGGGTTCCTCTGTTCCTCACTCCATACATAGAAAGCGGAAATATAACTGAAGGTAGGAGCCTCGCACGCGTGCCCTTCACGGAAAGCTTGCGGATCAAGAGCTATGCCGGCTTCTTCACTGTCAACAAAAAGTACGACTCCAATCAGTTCTTTTGGTACTTCCCGGCCATGGTCCCGAATAAGAAAGACGCTCCAGTCATTTTATGGTTACAAGGCGGCCCGGGCGCTACTTCCCTTTACGGTCTGTTCACTGAAAATGGCCCTCTTAGAGTACGGAATGATCAATTCGAGCGTCGAAAATACACTTGGGCTCTCAGTCACCACATCATCTATATCGACAACCCTGTTGGTACTGGCTTCAGCTTTACAAAGGATCCCAAAGGGTACTGCACCAACGAGACTCAAGTCGGTGAAGATTTGTACTCAAGTCTAGTTCAATTCTTCCAGTTGTTCCCGGAATTACAACAGAATAAATTTTTCATTACTGGTGAGTCTTACGCTGGTAAGTATGTTCCCAGCTTGGCGTACACCATTCATAAAATGAATCCAAAAGCCACAACAAAAATCAACCTAAAAGCAATATCAATTGGGAATGGACTATGTGATCCTGAGCATCAACTGGTATACAGTAAATATTTGTACCAAATAGGATTAATAGACTGGAACCAAGCTGAAATTTTTGCTAGTTATGAAAGTAAAGCTATTGACTTTATTAAGAAAAAGCAATGGAACAATGCCTTTGATACATTTGATACACTTCTAAACGGAGACCTGATAAATGGCAAAAGCATATTTTACAACATGACTGGATTCAACTTCTACTTTAACTTCCTACACACAAAAGATTACATGGACTATGAAGACTTTGGTCCAATGTTACAAAAGAGTTTTGTCAGGAAAGCTATTCATGTAGGGGACTTGCCATTCAACACTGGCAAAGAAGTCGAGATGCATTTGAAGGAAGATGTTATGCAATCTGTAGCACCAATACTTACAGAATTATTGGATCACTACTATGTTCTCATATATAATGGTCAGTTGGATATAATAGTTGCTTATCCATTGACGCTAAACTTCCTGAGAAATCTTAATTTCACTGGATCTAAGGAATATTTAAGTGCGAAACGATACCAATGGAAAGTGGATGGTGAGATAGCTGGCTATGTAAAACAGGGTGGAAGACTGGTCGAAATCATGGTACGCAATGCTGGCCATATGGTACCAGGGGACCAGCCCAAGTGGGCACTAGACATGATAACTCGCTTGACTCATGAAAAGACTTATAATAACAACAAATATAATCTTGGGTTTTAGTTAAAGCACTCAAGTGCTTTACAGTAATGGGCTTCAAAGCCCATTGGCTTATTTTGGTACTCTGATTGATTCACTGATAGATCTGTAAAAATCCAAATTTTATTACATAAATCCCATTACTTTTAAAGCAACAAGAGGCTGTAAAAAGGTTCATAATGGTCTTTATATATCTATAAGAATTTTTTTATATGTAATAATAAGTATAGTAGTTAAATATTTTTTAATGTGTTTGTTATATTAATTCAAGTAATTAAAACAATTACAAACTTTACAATGCTTTTTTATCATGTTTAAAGGGGCCAAAATATATCAACCTATGGCCAAGAAATATATTGAAGTTCTCCTAATGGAGGCCATACACGATCAAGTGTACTGGTCAAGTTTACAATTTGGCTTGACACGGCATGCAGTAAACTTGATTGTGTGTGGCCACGGTATAGCTGTCTGGTCATATAGCTGTCTCATGCACTCTGGACATTGTGTCAATTCAAACTGCAAACTTGACAAGTACACTTGATCGTGTATAGCCTTCATAACAGAATTCAATAATTTGAACAATAAAATATATTGTAAAGAATATTACTTTACATTACACTAATACCCACAATTGAGCTATATGGCACATGCACTAATCTAAATAGAAGTAAACACATTGTTCAAATAAATGTTTAATATTTTATGACTCATTCCTTTTGCATACCAGTCGCGTAATTGTTTCAGTATTTATTCTTTTTACCCATTTATTTTAAACTTATATCATCATGGATACCGCACATTTTAAATGCAATGGGTAGTCACGGCACCCCCTCCGCAATCTCATCATTACTACGATGATGTACTCTTTTGACTACGATCCATGTATATCAATATTATAAAATATGAATAGGCAGTACCCGTTACATTTAAATACCTATTTATTATTGTGAAAGTAGGAACCTAATGAATGATTATGCAGTTCACCCATGGCTCCAAAATTTGTCTTGGTATTTTTTATTTACCTATGAGTTGTGTGTAAAGTACCTATAACCATGAAACTTGCAACAAGATGACTCATACAAATACCTCATTCAAGTAGCAATAACTAGTGTTTTTATAGCTATGTAAATATAGCAATGTAAATATAAATGATCAATCAATGAATTATTCTTAAGGCCTTTGGGATTATAACAACCAAGACTCAAGTTATTAAGCCTGATCATGACAGGCTATGCTTTGGAAGGTTTTGCGTCTATCACAATATAAGGGAGGCTATCATACTGTGCAAGTGTGGTTTGGCAGATTCAATGCACCTTTCATGTTATGAAGGACTAGGCGCAGCCATATGGTGAAGAAATAATAAGTTTGGATACAGTAAGGTCCATATTTTGACGACCCGTGTGGCACAATGGTTACCATGCCGGATCGCCGCGCCAAGGGTCCTGGGTTCGATTCCCAGCGAGGCAGAAATTTGAATGATGAGTTTGAATTTCTGTTCTCGGTCTGGGTGTGAATGTCCTTGTCTTGTGTGTTGTCCATGGTACCCACGACACAGGGAATCCTAGTGTGGGGCTATGAGTGTGAAGCGTTATTTATTTATTTATTTATATTCGTCAGAAAACAAGTTTCATTTCAATTTATTTATTCTAAGGATATCTTATCAATAAAATAATTCTACATTTATCAGGTAGGTTAATCCAAAATATTTAAAGCCTTATTCATAAACTGCTATCATTAATTAGTTAGTTATTACTATTTCCCTATAGAAAGTAACCATTGGTATAACAGTAAAATTAATTGAATATTGTCAACATTGTTACATATTGCTTTGGGTTGGGTCTTAAGTAAAAATCACTTTACAATATCAATGTCACTTTCATTTAATTCAATAACTTTTGCTGCTGTAAGAAGATTCCTCAACATTTCTACATTACAGTGTAGAATTTCTAAGACAATGGAAAAAAATCTTAGTACTGTCTAATGACAAACTTACATTATAGTTAATTACCACACTTAATTAATACAAGAAGGAATGAAAACAAAGACTTAAATCTATCGTCCTTCTATATAAGTAGATAATTCAATTTCTTCAGGCAACTCCGTAATGTTGACATCAAAACGATCTTGGACTTCGTTCAAAATTTTGGCGTCGCCTTCGTCAGAAACCATGGTGATCGCTAAGCCTTTGGTACCAAATCGACCAGCTCGAGCCACTCTATGCAAATAAGTGTCAGAATCTTCAGGCATGTCATAATTGAAAACAATGTTGACACGTTCTATGTCCATTCCTCTTCCGAATAAGTTGGTAGCAACAAGAATGCGCTTCTGGAAGTCCTTAAATTGCTGATAGCGTGACAAACGCTCATCTTGAGTCATGCTTCGGTGGATGCCAATAGCGGGGAAGTTTTGGTCGGTGAGTAATTGGGCTAGAGCTATGCACCGTTGAACAGACTTAACAAAAATTACTACTTGGTTGAATTCCAGTACATCCAACAGCTCAAAGAGTTTTTTATTCTTTTCATTCTCCTTCAGCTTGACGTAGTGCTGCTGCAGACCATGCAATGTCAATTTTGCTTCATCGTCCACATACACTTCCATGGGGTCTTGCATGAACTTCTTGCATACTGGACGGATCTCCTTACTCAGGGTGGCGGAGAACATCATGACTTGCTTCCCATGGGGTGTGTTACGGAATATCTCCTGCACGTCACGTCTCATGTCGAGGGACTCCAGCATCTTGTCACATTCGTCCAAGATGAAGTGTTTCAGGTGTTTGAGGTTCAACTTCTTGTTGTTGACTAGAGCGAGAATGCGGCCAGGAGTACCCACTACGATGTGTGGACAAGCAGTTTTAAGGACTTCCTCGTCCTTCTGAATTGGCATTCCACCAAAGAATACCGATACTCGTACACCTGGCATATATTTGGAGAACCGTTCGTACTCCTTGCTGATCTGGAACGCCAACTCCCTCGTATGACACATGACGAGGACGTAAACATGGTTCTCAGAAGGCTCCAACTGCTGAAGCGTTGCCAACACAAACACTGCGGTTTTTCCCATACCAGACTTCGCTTGACATAAGATATCCATACCAAGCACCGCCTGTGGGATGCATTCGTGTTGCACCTCGGAAGGATGCTCGAAACCGCAGTCAACGATTGCACGCAATATCTCCGGCTTTAGTAAGAAATCTCGGAAACCTGAACTGTGAATCGATACATAGGATCCCTTAACCTCTTTTTTTGGCGCCGCCTCCGATGCTCCGTCGACGGTTTGCTGATCTGCCTGCTCTTCGTCCTCGTAGTCCAGAAGATCATCGTTATCGGCCATGATATAGACTTGCGGTGTAAATTGATTCGATAAATAGACGTCAACTGCAATTTATTTTCCGTTTAGCACGTGAAATTCTACCTTCAACTTTTCTGTTTCACAATAATGGCGTCCCTCCCTGCCGGTTCGCATTCGCAACGCAAAACGCCAAAATACCACAAACAAACATGATTACGAAATTAAAATGTATAGTCTGCGTCATAGAGTATATTATTATGTGTCTTTCTAAAACACAGTGTTGTGTGAAGAAGCAGTCTATGACTTTTGCCCTATATATACTCTATGGTATCAAAAACTTACCAAATTGTCTCTGATTTGTTGTACCTTGATCTGTCACCAGCTGGCGCCACTTTGTATTAAATGTTGGCGTGTCAAAATCGTTTGAATTTTGAACTTCATAGCGTTTGTGATTTTTGCTGTCAAGACTGCAAAAATTTTTCAATTATATTTTAATTACTAAAAAAGGTGATAAAACACAGTAATTTAATACGAAATAAGTATAATTGGAGAAGTGACGAGACACTCGTGGTCGAGTTTTGTCGCCCCGAACGGGATTAGTCCTCGGACCAATTCCTTAGAGTCGGTTCCCTCTTCATTCTCAGAGGACCTCTTTTCATACAAACAATATCATTGTCAGAGGATTAAATATGTATATTCGTCACCATCTCCAATTAAAGAGGCGTACGTACGTATACACAACATTCCAATTTTTACAATTCACGAGTGGATGTGTTAATAACCTAAGTAAGTTATATTTCAAATTTTATAACACAAGACATAATTATCTATTACTCATTCTTATAACCTGCCCAGTACTAGTACAAGCACTAAGGAAGCACCTTTGGGTGCCTCAACCTTTTAAGAGTTATAGAAGGTCCAAGAATTTGATTTTTGAGCTTGATTGGGCACTAATTACAAGAAGGCAATCTTTTTAGTTTCCACTGGCTTTATGGCCTTAATAATTCTATTGTTAAAATTACCCTCAATATTTGGTCTTGGATCTGCTATCTCTAAGACGCGTGAATCAACCATGCAGATGTTTAATGGTTAAAGTACAGGGCGTATAGAATTAAGAGAGAGTGATTTCAAGAGAAATAAGGAATATTTGTTTAGTTGTGAAGCCCTCCAATCGGGTATTTATTCCTTGGACGGACCACAAAAATGGTTTGAGAAACTACAATTCTGTTGAACAGACTCACTCGCACTCACACGAATATAAGGCACAAGTACTGAATTCGGGTATAAACGTAAACCTAGATCTCTTTCAGAAAGACCCCTTCGTCTCAGCAACCACCAAGTCTACTCAAAGACTAATTTACAACAAAATTGTTTCTATCAGAAAGGGGACTTCAAAGAAAGTGTCTGAAGAGGTCATTCAGATAGTTAGCAGCAGTGGGGGTTCAAATGAGTAAAATTATTTTATGAATATCATTAAGTCAAAACCTCCATTGCAGTTTCCTTGAAAACTCTTTAGAGAAAATTCTCAACCAAAATATCAGCAGATATGACAAACTAAAAGTTTACAACATAATAGAACCACCATTATTTCTGAGTGCAGGGTACCTCACGAAAATGTTTCTAGTTTCAGACGGTGGGTTGAGAGTGTTGGAATATATGGCTTATATGGCTTATATTCGGCCTCTGTCGCATCAATGCTTATGTAGCAACAAAGCAATTTCACCTGGTTTCTCAGTCAGATGTAGCGGACTTCCTACAAAACAACGACTGATTAATACTGCTTATTAAAGATGCCTATTTTTATTTAGCGAAGGTTCACAGGTGAAGCCGGTGACGATGAAGTGCTCATAGCCAAGCGGCAGGTGTAGATCCTAAGTGATCGACAAATTTAAGCAACTGCGGACGCGGTCGGTTGTTGGATGAATAACCGTTAGTGGCAAGATTTTCTTAAGCGTTGCCATGCTTCGGAGAGCACGTAAAGCCGTCGATCCCGGTTGTTATCGTAAGATAACAGTCGTTAAGACATTTCGGAGGCCCTCGGCGGGCATGAAAACTTCCGACAGTTGGGTTGGCCACTAACCCCTCCACTGGTCTGCACTGGAGCAGCGTGATAGAGTATGCTAGGCCTCCTCAAAAGGAGAGACCCGTGTGCCATAGAAGAGGGGTGACGCTGAGAGGTTGAGTTCTGTTGCTCCGGATGGGGGACGTCCTCAAGCCGATTCCAGGGAATCGGAATCCTCTTCCTCATCCTCGGAGGATTAGAGTTTTGTGTCACTGACTCCGCACTGGTCCACAGACGGTTCCTAAGACTGGCTTAAAATCAATTTGGGTTGCGGAAACCCTTGGCGCTAAAAGGCGTTCGTATGTCTGTCTACCTAGACGACTACTGGCTTACCAGGCTGACTGTTCTAGACAGTCAGGTTGCGGAATTGCTAGAGATTTTAGGGTGGCATATCCACTACCCAAGGTACAGTATAGTCCCAAGGACTCTCAGGAGTTGGAATGTCCAGGCATAAATTTGTAATTCTCTCAGAAACACTAAAATGTCATTACCAAGCAAAATTGTTTCAAAAAATAATAATTAGCTGACTAGTTTATTAGAAGAGACCCCCAGAGTCTTTTGGGGCTGCTAAACCTTGCTTTGACAACCCCCAAGGACGTCTTCACTGTCGTAAGATGCAACTGTTTCTGCGAGGGTTCCAAAGAGGACGATTGAGGGACAGGAGAGTGCTTCCTCTCCTTAAGCTTCAAGATCTGATCTGGTTGCTAAATGCAATAAACTGCAGAGCCAGGCCGTTACTCTGACGCGAAGTGAAACACTTCCTAACCACCCGCGCAGCGGATGCGGGGTGAGGTGCTCAACTGAACGACCTGTGTCTCTCAAGGGGAACAGCTTTGTTGAAAAGCGTTGGCACTCTAGCGTCAAGAAGATGTACGCTGTGTACGAAGGCATTCTTGACCAACAAAGAATAATAAGAAAAGGAGATCACATTCTGATACAATCTAACGATAGGCCACTGGCATTATATTTCAGGAACGAAAGTGGCTCACGGTCACTTGCCCTTCTAAATTTGATCACCAAGCTCATGCAGCTCACTGAACAGCTCGAGATACACTTTCGGCAGGTTATCTGCTACCAAATCTCAACGGGATTGTAGACTACCTGTGCAGGGGTCGTGCAATTTCCAAGTAACATGTGTTGCCTCTGGCCGCGGAGGCCGTATAGTTCATTACAGACATAGATGTATTCGCTACCAGTGAGGTAACAATCTTTCAAAACTATATTATTCTTGACTTGACAGAAGGGTGCGCAATTTCTTGCAACGCCTTCAGTCGTCCCCGGGACTTCAGTTGGGATGGGTGTTTCCACCTCTGAACAATCCCACAGGTCACTTAAATCTATCCAGAGTTCTAAAGAACTCATTACCAGGAGGACATAAAGGGTCAGCGGAAGACCTTGGTAGTTCAGTGGTAGATCAAACATTGGCCCATGGCCCCTTTGCATGTAAAGAAGCTGTCTGAACTTCTTTTGACATGGTAAGTTAAGGATGGGCATATTAAATATCCCACTGGGCCACAAAGGAGAGAGGATTGGTAAAGCATGGCTGAGGTAATTCTACATTACTTACATATAAGACTCCCTTTAGGAGATCGGCTTAATAATAATAATAAAAATAATAAATCTTTTTTTTTTCTTTAACAGACGGCTTATTAGTGTTAAAGCCAAATAATAACATAATTCCTAAATCACCATTAGGTAATGCTGTAGCAAGATTTTTCATCTTCTACACAAATCAGTAGTGCAAGAGGAAATTATTCCTTGACTAGCAAATACTGATATCCATCTCTCTTTGTAAGCCTGCTGTGCGAAAGCCTCCTGTTCTGACATAAAATTGTTGTTTGACTGGCCTCAAACTATACCTTGTATTGGCACATATACTTTTTATGTTTCTTGATGAACTGCTCATAATGATTTACTTGTTTTAGACATATTTCAGGAACATTTTTTAGATAAATCAGCTATAAGATTACATTGTGGCCAAGATTCGGATGTAAAA
Organism: Thymelicus lineola; assembly: GCA_963932265.1. Lineage (NCBI taxonomy): Eukaryota > Metazoa > Arthropoda > Insecta > Lepidoptera > Hesperiidae > Thymelicus > Thymelicus lineola. The sequence continues at coordinate 11,193,666 of OZ010681.1, read as the reverse complement.
CAAATTCCGGAATCCACATGTAAATTAGTTAAGTCTGTTGTCAAACACGCTAACAGACAGATACGTTTCGTGGGTCACATTAACGGACTCATTAAACTTTCAAGTGAAAGAAGAACAGACGGTAACATTACAAATTTATTTATTTCTTATTCTATTACGGGCTAAGTAAGACTAGCCTAGACATATTATTGCTATTTGGATAAGAATTATTCTCAGAGCTGTAAGTATAGATGCTCTTGCAGAAAATTTATGGTCTGTGGTAGCATTCCTAGAATAATTAAAATATAGATCACTGGATGAGATCCGATTGAGAGGAAATTTGGAAATTGAAAGAGTTAAAATAGGTTAAATGCCGCATAGTTCAGGGTAGTGATCATCATACCCCTTGTGCTGTTTTGCTTTTTGATATTATTGCAAAGTATTTCATTCCAATATGTCATTCAAGACGTCAATAAAATATCAATTATTAAGATAAATGTTGATTTATACAGAGAAGATTTAAAATGAAACTTTTAAACTTTAAAATTAGATGTATATATATTAGGTATATAATCTATAATATCTTAGATCATAGAGAAGATTCATATTATTATTATTTGTTACTTATTATTATATTATTTCCTGTTAAGCAACGGCTTCTTTAACCACGAAACTTTTGTTTCTTGTTTACAATAACCACATAATAAATAAACTAATCAATCATAGCGTTTGTGCTTGACACCAGCAGATAACAAACAGGTCTTCACACAACACTGTGTTTTAGAAAGACACATAATATAACTGTTTTGCATTACAACAAAACAATTATTATGTGTCGGATAAAACACAGTGTTGCAGCAAGGGCTTGCTGGTGATAGAAGACTATGAAGTTCAAAATTCAAACGATTTTGACACGCCAACATTTAATACAAAGTGGCGCCAGCTGGTGACAGATCAAGGTACAACAAATCAGAGACAATTTGGTAAGTTTTTGATACCATAGAGTATATATAGGGCAAAAGTCATAGACTGCTTCTTCACACAACACTGTGTTTTATCCGACACATAATAATTGTTTTGTTGTAATGCAAAACAGTTATATTACTCTAACTGGATAAGTAATTTTGTATAGGTACCTGAGGACAGATGACTTCATAACCTAAGGACACTATAATTATAATAGAACTATAATAGAAAATATATTATTTCAATATTATAATTTTAACGTGATAACGTTTATAAAGACGATGAGCCTGGGAGGCATTCACGAAAACCGAGTAACGTCACGGAACAGTGTTGCAAAAATGAAATGTCAAAAATCGGTAGCATTGCCAGCTAAAAATCGGGAGAAATCGGGAGATTCTTAATCTGAATAAAGAAAGAGTTATTTTATGTTATTATCACAATAATTTTTGTTTATAAAAATAATTTATTATTCATTTACATCTTCACACCATGTTACTTGCCATTTTTGCAAACATGTCTTTATTTATATTAAAATTGTACGAATGAATGATGATTGATGTACGAATGTTTCTAAATTTAAGTTTTTCTATTTAAAATTGTATGGTGTGCATAAATCATTAAATAAATAAATAAATAAATTGTAATAAGTTTCATCATCGTTCGATCTCGACTGCGCGACCCAAGGGAGAGTAATATATTTATCAGTCTATGTATGTTTGTTCCTATATGGCATTGTAGAGATCAAACGTGTTGACCGATTTTGATGATTCTTACGTCAATCGATTCATCTTAATCTACGCCAAATTGTCAAAATGTAAGAAAAAAATATGCTAACGAACTAAGTGGGATATCGTTGAATAGGTATTCAAAAATGATATTTAGGTTTCCTTCACAATTTTTCATTTTAAGTAATAGTTTAGGATATATAATGATTCAACAAGCATTCTTGCTAATTTATTAACTCCCTCAATGAAATTACATTATTGAGAATTTTACCGTCTTTTAATCCTAATAAAGAAGTCAAGAAGTGAATCCTGACTAAAAAGTGTAAAATAAAAAAATTATTAAATAACACAAAAAACACGACTGCGTATAAAATAATAAAAATGAAAAAACAAGCCCAGTAATTCTGTTAAGCAGTCAGAACCCATTTTTCAACCAATCACATCTTCCCAAAGAGCCCTGTGAAATATAAATGGCTGCTAAACTACTTGTTGTTGCTTGTTTTCTCATTTTTATTATAGCATTTTATTATGTACGCAGTCGGGTTTTTTGTGTTTTTTTAATATTTTTTTAATAGACCTAATATGGCAAGCTCAAAACTTTGAATAAGTATGAACAAAAAATATTTTAGAGCATGACTGTGTGAGCCATCACCACGTTTTATCTACCTACGCTTGCCCAAAATTCTTCTGTATTTTCATTGAGTGAGTTAATTTCTTTTGTATTTTGTATTTAGAACATTATTTTCTATTTTTAACTTTAAATATTATGTTATTGCTAGATTATGCAAAAAATCGGGAGAAACGGTCGCTAAATCGGGATATCGGGAGACGATAGCCAAAATCAGTAGATCTCCCGATAAATCGGGAACTTTTGCAACACTGTCACGGAAGCGCGCGCAGCATTAGAGAGAGAGGCACGCTAGACCGGCCGTCTCTCTCCCACTCAAGCGTAATCGGTCCGCTTGGAAGGTCACGAGCCACAACGCGCGCAAAGTATCGAGAAAGAGATACGCTGAATAATAATAAAACGAAATATATATCTGTAATTTAATATGTAAAATTGTAATTTTTATTTTATTTTACAATCTTTTGAAAAGAAATGATTTCTCGTAGCTCGTACGTATTATTATTATATGAAAACGAAAATCTACAATAGCGTCATCTCTGTTTATAGGTATGAACTACTTGAAAGAACTTACACAGTACATCGACTCGGACTTTAGTTGTAGTCAAGAAAATCACAGATGTCGCGCAGCTCCTGATATTTAAAACGATTTAAACCAAATTTTCAACTCAAATATGTTTAAAATCGTATAGTTAGTATGAAATTTAATATTATAATCTAGCTAGATACGCGGGTCGCGGTGGCGCGTCAAGCCATGTTCAAGCTGACACAACTGGCGAGTAGCACCGCGGCTCCGTGCGTAGGGCTTCCATTACGTTCTTACATTACATTATTTATATCATAAATTATTCTTCTACGAAATAGACGTTATCACGTAAAACCATTGTCCGTAAACCGACTTTACAGACAACCAATTTTTTACCACCAAAAAATTACCAATAGAAAACATTTTGAAGAACCATACCAATTTATAAAGGACACAATTTTTCTAATTGTGGACACCCTACAATTGTGAAGGACAACCGCAATCCACCCTGTGATTGGTCGAATAGGCCTTCGCATATGACGTCATCGGACGTCAGGTACCTTTACAAAGTCAGTGATCCAGATAGAGTAATATATCCTTGATTCAACGTAACAACACAACACAACGATCAAAATAACCCATAAAATAACGTAGGGATTTAAGTACTCTGTGCATTTGCCGTTATTATGACATTTGACAAGACGTTTAAACTTTCATTTGAGTTTGACATTTAAATTTAAAATATTTGTATTGGTATTGGTGATATTTCTTTCTTTCATATCAATTGAGTTTCTATCCAGTTTGAATCAGTTACCGAAAATGAAAAACCACAAAATATTACTTCTTTTATTAAGTACTACGTTTTCTTTCGTTCAATCATCTTTTTTTCCTTACGTCTATCCACGAATTAAACTAGAAGCAACACAAAGTGATGATGCCGGAGATCCGTTAATTCTCACTCCTTACATTAAGAAAAATGCTCTGCAACTAGCTCGAAATCTGTCCAAAGTGTCTCTTACGGAAAAAATTGGTTTTACCAGCTATACTGGATTTTTGACCGTGAATGAACAATACAATTCAAACTTGTATTTTTGGTACTTCCCGCCAACTATAAAAAGTGATTCTGCTCCAGTTGTTCTTTGGCTTCAAGGAGGCCCAGGTGGCAGTTCCCTTTTCGGACTTTTCACTGAGAACGGCCCTCTGATAGCTAAGAAAAATGGGTTTGGGCTCCGGAAATATCACTGGGCCATAAAAAATCACCTCATTTTTATAGATAATCCTGTTGGAACTGGCTTTAGTTTTACCGACGACGAAAAAGGATATTGCACAGACGAAAAATGTGTTGCAGAAGGACTTTACAGTGCTTTACAACAGTTCTATACAATGTTTCCAAACTTAAGAGACAGAGAATTTTACATTACAGGAGAATCTTATGCTGGAAAGTATATACCAGCATTGGCTATGGAAATACATAAAAATAATGCTGTGAACAATCCCATAATCAACTTAAAAGGATTAGCATTGGGCAATGCTTATTGTGACCCAGTTAACCAAATTGCTTATGGCAACTACTTGTATCAGCATGGACTTATAGATCAAAATCAAAGAGAAATATTTCAAAAGATGCAAACAAGCATTGTAAATGAGATAAAAAAGGAGAACTGGGCTCAAGCAGACTTGCTCATGGACACACTGTTAGATGGTGACTTAACAAATTTCTCATACTTCAGAAACTTTACAGGATTCAGTAATTATTACAACTTCTTGCTGCCAGTTGATGACATTGACATGAGTGTATTTGCGGATCTCATGCACAACAATAATGTCCGCAAGTCAATACATGTTGGAGGCTTGCCATTCAACTCTGGGGAGAAGGTTCAAATACACTTAGCTTATGATATTTTAAAATCTGTTGCTTCTTACTTTACCAAGCTACTGTCACATTATAGAGTCCTATTTTACAACGGGCAACTAGATATTATTGTGGCGTATCCACTCACTGAGAACTTCCTACGTAACTTAGATTTCAGTGGTGCTGATATTTATAAAACTGCCCCGCGTCACATTTGGAGGGTAGGCACAGATATAGCTGGATACTACAAGAAGGCTGGAAATCTAACAGAAGTGTTGGTGAGGAATGCTGGTCACATGGTTCCACATGATCAGCCAAAATGGGCGCTAGACTTAATAACTAAGTTTATTCATAATAAATTTAAATGATTGAATATTTATATTTCACGTTCTAGTTAATTAAAACACTTATTAGAATACAAGGTAATGGATAATTAAGTTATAATATTTATGATTATGATGATGATTTGTTAATGAATACAATGGAAAAACCTAATACACGGGAAAGGCTATGTATATTTACGGTGATTAACTGTATTTAAGAATACTTATCTGGACTTAAATTTACTGTGATTTTATGATATAAAGTGAATAAAAAAACATGTTTTCAATATGATTGACATTTATTTTTTCTAGAAATTACATACATTACAATAAATAACAAAACTTACACAATAATAATTAAGTCAATTTAATTACTACTTAGCATAATAAACGAAAATTCTAACCATTTCATTCAATAATTACTAAATTATATGACTGATTCAGATACAGGTTTTATAAAATGAACAGTTTTTATTGTAATTGAGGTTTATCAGTTTAAAGGTAATATTTTTACTTATAACACATTCAAAAAATATAAAAATCATTCTTAACACTAACAATTATCGCTAACTGCAGGTACAGATTCCAAAATTAAGCTATGATTTTGTGTCCTAACTCCTAAGCCTATTTATCTTTCAAGAGTGGAGATTATTCCTAATATAATAGTCAACTGGACAGACAACACTGGGAGAAACTTATACAGTATTATCAATTAGTAGCTGAAACCATGACATGAGCAGACATAAAATATCAACTTTTAATGGTTATACTGTAATTACTTATCTCTGTATTAATTTTATTGTCCCACTTGAGGAACTTCTCATTTTTAGCCTACCTGGTGTAAAGTCACTAGGTTAGTAATCAGTCAGCAATAATACATCAAAACACCTTCACATAGGTAGTTGTATAGTTATGCTAGTAAGGCAGTAAGTGCGTCCAGGAACTGTGTCCGTTGGGAGGATGGCAATGTGATGATGGAGGTGTCCACGTGGTCCAGCGACACCGCTGCGCCACTCTTAGCCGCTGCTTGCTCGAACGCCGCGCCGAAAAGACTGAAAATAAAATATGTAGTTTTCTTTTTTTAAATAATAATAAATAAACACTTACAACACTCATACCCCTGCAGTAGGTTTATACCTGTTTTCGGGTGACATGGACGATATATAACACATCACAATAACCTAATATGACCTGCGTACAAATATTTATCTGCCACGGCAGGGAATCCAACCCGGGGACCCTCGCTTCGCAGGCAGGGGCACTACTAACTAGGCTACAGGGGTGTCCCAAAGGATCTTGACGACCCGTGTGGCGCAATGGTTACCATGCCTGATCGCCGTGCCAAGGGTCCTGGGTTCGATTCCCAGCGAGGCAGAAATTTGAATGATGAGTTTGAATTTCTGTTCTCGGTCTGGGTGTGAATGTCCTTGTCTTGTGTCTTGTCCATGGCACCCACGACACAGAGAATCCTAGTGTGGGGCTATGAGTGTGAAGCGTTAAAAAAAAAACGGATGTCACTTAGATTAAGAGTTAAGATCTTAAAAATTTCATAGAATTAATTTTAAGATGTGCTGTGTAATATCTTTCGCCGTTTCTTCTCCGGTAAGTAGAAGAAATAAATTACGAATAAAAGATTTAAAGCCCTGTGGGCTGTGACAGAAGGACGACCAGCACTGTTATGAATAGGGCCACGCTTATTGACTTGCGTAACCCTAAAAAACACAGCTTCAAGCTTTAGCATATCGTTTGGCGACTAACGTCTCAACTCAGAGTCACTAACGGTTACTTAAATCATTCCTTAGTAAAGAATCACCATACAAATTCTGTACTAAGGAGCGATTTAAATAACCGTTAGTGACTCTGTTGGGGCGTTAGTCCATAAAACAAACTTACTTCCTCGGTTCCTGGTCGAACCGCGGCGGCAGTCCGAGCAGGATGCAGTCGCCGGAGGGGCGCGGGGCGCTGGCCAGCAGGGGCCGAGCACCCCCGCCCGCGCCCGCCACCCAGCGCGCCGCCTCGCCCAGCCACAGCGGGCCGCACACTGACGCTGCTTCCGGTGTGCCCTGGGGTTAGTGAATAGTTGTGACAATAGGGGTCACTAATTATGTAAGGACAATTTTGGTCATTTTTGACCCCCCCGCCCCCCCTTCCCCTGTAAGAGCACATGATACCTCAGACTCCCCATTCCCCTAAGTAAGATTTTATCTAGTTTTAGAAAAGGATCTATTTTTAGTATTTCACCCCTCCCCCGAAATAAAGGTATGAGATTTTGAGGACCCCTGAGGTCCTCTTCTCTCGTGACCCTTACGTAATTTGAATGGCCCCTTACTCTGTGTGTCACAACGACATCAGCAACACCAAAGGCATTACCGATGCGTTGCCGGCCAAGTAAGAGATAAGAAGAAAGAAAAAACTGGCTCTCAAGCCGCCAGCCGGAACACGACGAGTCGTTTGGCGGCTGATTCGTGCTCAAGGGTGGCAGCTATCCAGGCGAACCCCATGGCGACATATTATAGTAATAATGGTATTAATCAATAATTAAAATCAATATTACCAATATAATCTCCTCGAGGTGCCCTGTCACCAGCGGGCCGGATTTAGTCGCCTCTTACAGCACACAGCCGGTGTGGGATTGAGGTTAGTATTCTAAGCCGTAAGCCTAAAGTTAGTAAAAAGCTCACCTCTTGAACTATAAAGTAGCTAAAGGGTCCAGCGAGCATGAGTCCGCGAGCGGAGAGCGTGGAGTGGGCCAGCCTGGCCACTGCCTGCAGCGAGCGCCGCGCGTATCCCACGCCGCGCTTCCAGCTCTCGTTCTCTCCGCTCACCTCCAGCGACGCCAACGCTATTTGGAAACCCTCGCCTCTTGGTAATGTCTCCTGCCGAATTGATAATTATAAACTACTAGGAAATCGCCCTCACTTCGCTTCGGGAAAAATAGTAATAAAAAATATATCTAATATAGCCTATGTCACCCGGGGATAGTGTAGCTTCCCAACAGTGAAAGAATTTTTCAAATAGGTTCGGTAGTTTCGGAGCCTATTCAATGCAAACAAACAATCAAATCTTTCCTCTTCATAATATTATTATAGAAGTATAGATGTTTTTTTTGTGTTTGATGGAATTTAGACGGCATTGCAACTTTCACATTAATATTTTTGAAATTGATTCAACTATTTTAAAGTTTTTATTTTCCCTTATTGCACATGGCAAGCTTTGCACTATGCACAGACATATTTAAACAGAAAGCACTTTGGAAGTTTGCCATCTAATACTTAATTGTAGTCGGTGGCTTTGATGGAATACGAAAAACATTACCTGTTGTCATAAAATAGTATCACTTAGTATTTGTATATGTGTATACACACACACACACATTTTCCTTGTCCAGGGAGGCTTTATACGTGTGTATACTAATACCATAACTAATACAAGTAAACACACACATACATTTCCCTAGTCATTCTATAAGTCACTCACATGTTCAATAAGTGCCATAATCGCATAAACAGTATCCAGTGCAGCGTGGGGCGGCGCATGGGGGCGCTGCAGCAGGAAGGTGGCGCGCGTGGGCACGGGCAGCTTGTGCTTGGGGGCGGCCGTCTCCAGCGCCGTCAGCAGCGACCGACGCAGCTCCACGTCCATCGACCGGTACGCTTGACGAGCTTGCTGGAGGGGGAACCTGGGGATAGCAGTTCGTATTGAATGGGCTGATGTGTAGCAAAAAGCATAGGTAAGGGAGTGTGTAAGTGTAGTTAATATATTGCCACAAATAATCTTAAATTACAATTTTAAAAATCCTAGACAGTTTTATTTACACTAAACATAGAGAACACTTGGTTAAGTTAAGACACCTTTCAGACAAAAACACAGACAGACATACAGACACATCGAGACGTCAAACTTATAACACCCCTCTTTTTTCGTCGGGAGTTATAAAGGAGAGTTGGTGATAAATCCCTGGTTACAGCACTAAAGAATGTAATATGTGTCACCTATCGTTATTCAGTCTTAACAGCATCTACCACAGTATCCACCATAATTATCAATATAGGACCCCGTCGGAGCGGGGTACCCTCAAAAATTTTCAATATCGTTCCGTAACGATTCTAGTCCCATTTTTTTATACTCACCCCATATCCGCCAGCAGCTGTCGAAGCCTGGCAGCACCGGACCTGGAGTGCAGCTTCAGCTTGGGCGCGAGGCTGGAGCAGTGGCTGAGCGCAGCCTCCAATGACCACGTGCGGTACAGAGGAAGCCACGCGTCTTTTTCTACTACCACTTGCGCGCTCTGGAATAATTGTACATTATTGTAGTATCTAAAGTAAAATAAATTACAGAGTGTATGGAAGATTGATTGCAGGGATGTAGCATGCAAAGCCAAGCCGAGACTTTCAAACATTCTTAAGAAACTCAATATGGTATTACTATGTTCACACAGGATTACTTTTAATTGGACCTAGATGTGTCTAAATAAAGCAAGCTTCAACTCGAGTCTTTTTTGAGATTTCTTGAGCCCTTGCACCTGGAGCCACAACTCTCAGTAGTTTCAACTCTGAGCTCAAGTCGGGCTCGAACCTTGTCCTTACCCGATGCGCACTACTCTGGTCGGTGTCTCGCTGCGCAGCGGCCACGTGTCGGTGCAGCGGCTCGGCGTCGAGCAGACAGCGCGCGGGCGAGCGCCGGTAGCACGCCGCGTGCGCCGCCGCCGCCACCGCCGCCGCCCACAACACTGCGGTACTCGCGCGGGAGAACCGCGCCGCTAGCTCCAGGCATACGCTTGCGCTCTGACGGGTTAGGACTAAGATTACAGACACGCTTTGGCATCAACCCTTAATAGCCCACTATTGAGCATGGGTCACTTCTCTAGAAGAGGCCAAGAGCATACTCCAAATAAATAACCAACTTCTTAATTGGCTCTCCAAGATTACAAGCGTAAGATATTAATTAAAGAAATATCTCACAGTTTAATTTTATTGTAAAATGAGAACTACAAAGCATGAAAGTGCTTTAAACTATTTTGGATTGTTAATGTTCATAAGTTATAACACATTCACTAGATAATACTTCAAGATGATGTATGTGACCTAAACATAGACATGAAGTGATAATTTTATTTTCCTTACAGGTTTTCCATAATATGAAAACTGTGTGTAGTTAAACATGAGTGTGTGACGTCGCTCCTCCCAGGCCTTGCGAGCTCTTCTTCGTTCTACCACAGCCTCAATGTCTCTTCCAGTTATCTCATCTTCATTCTAGAAAATATATTAACTGTGAAAATACATGCTAAGCTTCCAATACATGCTAGTTCTTGGATTGATATCTGGTAATCAGTATTTTCTGTAAGCTTTGTGTCAATTGGACAACATCAAAGATAATAATAATAATTCAATAATATATTTTTGTATTATGAAAACAACAATTCCCAATGCCCAAATATTGACTGGTAGAAAATGCTTTTAGCATTAGTCCTATGTAATATGGTACAAAATTTTGTAATATGGTACAAAAAATTCAATCAATCAGATCAGGTACTGCTGGTCTGAGAGATATTAAACAAAATAAATTTGACTTTACTTATTGGTATGATAATATCTATTAGGACAAACCCTTGAACACAAACCCATCTAATGGTAAGTGGAAATGCAGTTATGGAATAAAACAAAAGTTGATTAAATATTATTTGTTACCTCTTCATCTTCATCATCTCTGAAGATATCATCAAAGTTTGGAATGTTCTCTTCATCATCTTTGTATACTAAACGGACCTGAAATATTTTTTTAGAATTTAAAGCACAGCTTTAAGCCGATATGTATAATTAATCATTGGAAATTCTTTTTCAAATCTTTCTTTACAAATATTGTCTTACTGTGTATTTATTTCTAAATAAATATCTTACTTTAAATTGAGAGCTCTATTATTATTTCAAAGAATAACAACACAGTAACTGTAATTAAAGTTATAAGTAAAGTAGTAAGTTGTAAGTAAAATAAGGAAAAGAATAGTTTACCAACCTGCCCATCACTATAAACATTACAAATATCAGTTGGTTTATGGGAGTCTAACACAAAAAATACTACATCTTCTTCAGGCTGTAGTATATCCACCAGGTCTATGGTCCCGCCACAGTTTACCAACACGACGTACTTTATCTCCTCGTTGTTTTCCTCGTAAGCAGTCTTCAACTCTGATATACCCCCCACAGGGACTAATGTATACGAAATATTATCACATTTAAACAATCCTTGTAGTATCTTGCAAGCGCAGATCGCGTCAACGTCGTAATGCACTAACAATAATACACGCTGAAAGCAAATTCACATCTCATTAATAAGTTTACAATGACCTACCGAACATATGATCGTTGTCAACAAACTTACGTTGCCAAGTAGAACGTTGTAGAAATCATTCCTTATGTCCTCGATAAACATGTTGCACTAGATTACATCTGGTATATTATTTTTTCATAAAACCATGGTCAATAACAACTAACTAACGGTATCAAAAGTAAATTATTTGGAACACCTGCGTCCTGCAGCTCTACAAAACTTTAGTTGTCAAAAAACAAACAAATGTCACCGTCAAAATAGGTTACCGGATTGAAAGCTAAATTCGCGCCAAAATTACTTTTTTAAATGTCTATGATACAAATATACTCTGTGAATTTAACGACCTCGGACCTCGGATGTTTTATAGTGCTCAGTGCTGCCAATTTAGCCCTTGCGAGGCTAGATCTAGCCCTTTACGGTTTTTCAGCCCCTCAAATAATTATTTAGCACCTAGCCCAATTTCTAGCCCCAAAATCATTTTCTGCCATCTTGAAAAAAAAGGGATAAATTCAGGTTTTCCACGAACTTTTTGATGCAATCGATCGAAAAAACCAATTTAGGTAGTGAAAGATATCGAAAAAATGACCATTATCATACTTGTAGAGCGTCTTACGACCTTTTTTTTCGCCCTCACCTCTAGGCTCTATTAATTAATCAATAGCCCCTATTTTCTACTGTCTATAGAGGAAAATGTTCTGAATTCTGTTTGGTTTAATACCTGCGGTTGATTTTCGTCGCCGTACATCACGGTTCCAATAACACCACTTGCGGACCTTCATTCAGTTCGGTTCTCACTTAATTTTTTATATCGCACATGTAAACTGTGGAATGAACTTCCATCCAGCAACGATGTTCCTCTGCCATGACATGGGTCCTTCAAGAAGCGGGTCTATCGTTTCCTAGGCCGGCAACGCATTGGTGACGCCCCCGGTGTTGCTAATGTCCATGGGCGGCGGTGATCACTTACCATCAGGTGCTCCTGCTGGTTTACCTGCTCAAGGCATAAAAATAATTCTTGACAAAAAAATAACCGACTTCAAAATTAGGGATAAAATAGGGGAGGAGCAGTCCTGGATTTGTCAATAGGCCGTATAGGCCGCGGCCTAGGGGCGGCAGCGTCCTAGGGGCGGCAGATTTCCGAAATTCTTGTTTTTTTTACACACTTTCTTAGTGATTAATTCAGTGCATTCCTTACTATGAATGGAAAATTATTACTTTAGAAAGGTACATGGGGCGGCGAAAATTTATTGGCCTACACTCATAAATAATATAAATCCGGCACTGGGGAGGAGTAGTTAACTCCTCAGATCTCGCTCTAATATAAGTGGGACCACAAGACAAGCACTAACTTTCGATTAAAAAAAGAGTCATCAAAATCGGTTTACCTACCCAGTCGAAAGTTCATAAGAAAACATAAAAAAATACAGTCAAACTGAATACCTCCTTTTTTGAAGTCTGTTTATAAAAAGGAAAGCCGTAAACAAGCCGTAAATTTAGGTGTAGCTGGTATAATAATATTATAGTACATAAAGGAAGTACCTACCGTAGTTGTACCTACCGTCATCGCCTACCGTCGGTAGGTATAATTTCCGACCGTAGGTAAGTACTTTGCAATTACTTTTTTGTTATTGACGACAGGCATTTAGGAAATCCTTCCAATATAAACAGGAATAAAAGCAAAATATTATATTATTGTATTTCTTATTTAATAACATAATATTCACATTTCACTGCTATCAACACGCATTCGGTTTTTAAAACATTGAACATGATGAGATGCAATTTTGTGTACAATTGTACCAGGTCTCAAAAGATTACTGGAGAGAGCTCTAAAATAACATTTGATAAGGGATTCATCCGTTTCTTCAGGGTGTAAGTACTTGTCCAGCTCATAGCATAAATAATCATCTGGACAGTCTAATGCCCTCAGACAACCAGCATATTCAGACCACAAAGTTTTTCGCCATTTAACATTGTGATGCTGAGCCAATGGCACCGAAACGCATGCAGCGAAATTATGATCACCATAGCTAACAGACTGGAACTGCTCCAAGAGCTGCGTGTAGAAATCTTGAAAGTTATTCAAACCTGTCAGTGGTTTATCGAAATTAAACTCGGCGGACATTCTGAAGAGTCTTTTCAGGCAATTATGAAGGAGAAACTTGATTTTTTGGTCCAAAAAGAGAGAATTATCGCATAAGAACACGCACATGATTCGGCAGAATCGGTCTGTTACTTTGATATCATTGAGAAGATCTGGAAAACAGAGTTCGTTAAAAAGAATCCATTCTAAACTGCATCTTAAAATTAGTTCCTTTTCTTGTACTATCAATAGTGCTGTTCTTTTGGCATGGTCTCCAATAACAGTAGGCGTAGTAGATGGCGTCTCTTGAATCTTGCTGTACAAGGATAATATAGGCAGATATATCCAATCCCTTGGCAGTAAAGGTTCTTGCCAATTTTTTAAAATAATACTGGGAGTATCTTCATAACTTCTTAAATTTATTACTTTGCTGTAACATAATTTTATGTCATCAATTGAGCTCAAGGCTTTAGACAATTCTTCTGCATCTGTCAAAGATATTAAATTGAAAAGTCTTTCAGCAGCAAACCATTGTCTGTTGAATATAACATTGTCAAAAATAAAGTTCAACTCATTGTTTTTGTCTGTTCTTAAAATAAAACAAAGTTTGTTAGCCACAACATAAATTATGTCTTTCGTGTTTTCACTAACATTACTTTGTACGCATAGTTTTACTATGTTAAAAACAAGATCAGTTTCCATCCTAGTAAACCAATTTAGACTCAAACTTGGGACAGTGTTTATCAACCTTCTTAGATATGGTAAAACCATTTCTATATAAGGATCAGCAATTTTTTTGTCACCTATTCTTACCAGTATCTTAAATAGTGACAACAGGAAAGGTACTGGTGACGTAACATTCAAGACTGGTAAAATTTTTTGTGCAGTTTCTATAGCAGCTCCTCCAAGAGACGTAAGGTTTGGTGTTACATTCAAGTTCTTCTCATCTATTCCAGATAACAAGTTTGAACTTAATAGTAAGTTGTTCATTATACTTTTAATACCCTTTGACTTGGATAAATTTATTAAAATATCACTGAGGAATGTTAATGGCACTTTAGCCTTTATCATAATTGTATTACAGCAATCCAATACTGAACATATCACTCTCAAGTGGCCACATGTGTAACTTTCAAAACTTGCTGCCTGAGCCATCCATTTTGCCACTCCTTCTTTAATCAAATTGAATATTTGTTTTCCATGTTTTGCTACATCAAATCTGTTACTATTTAAAAGTTTATTCATCAACTGTAAAACCACAGCTGCATGAGTTGATGATACAACTACAGTATCCACAAATATATTTGTCCCCTGAACATGTTTATATAAACTAGTCAGTATTACAGGAAGAAGAGAAGTTATTTCTTCTACGCCAAGGTTATAGTGGATTAAATTTGTTAATATACAGTATGATTCCATTTGTAACCGCAAACCATAGGTGCCATCTACTCCAGAATTAACATACTCTGAAACCGGTTTTATGATATCATATCTAGACATTAGCATTTCTCCGATCTCCCTAGATTGCAAAGATAATATTCTCATTAGCTTCAGAGCTGCTAACAGTGGTTTCCCATTATACACTATATTCGGATCAAATCTAAAGTTAATTCCTGTTGTTGGAATAAAATTTCTTATAATAGTAGAAATCAGGTGTTCAGTCTGAACAATCTTATTTGAAGTCTCTATTGAATCTCGCGCTAATCTGGTTAGTATTTGTAATGAATACAGAACACAGTTAAAACTAGGTCTTATAACATCCATTATATAGTATAATCTTTGCAAGATATCTGTTCTCAAAATTGCAGTAATAATATCTATTTCGGCTAAATGGAAATCTTTTAATTCGGATTCTTTAGAATCCAATTCTTCAATTTCTGATTTGTCATTCTCTAGGCAAGGTTGTAACATGCCTTCTTCAAAGCCTATTAATGCATCTAGGCATGCTTCATCTATTCTATTATACAACAAATTTCTCATTGCTTTTAAAGCCGGTTCTAATATAATAACTTTATTTTCGTCCATAGCAAATCTTATTACAAAGAATATTTTACTCAATGGTATATCAATAATTCCTTTATACATGCCAGCATTAAAGTACTCTAAAAGACCGGCTATGGTATTGAGAGCCATGACTCTTTGTTGTGTGATAGATGAACGAGATAATTCTATCAGTTCTGATATGGAGTAACCTGGTCTATGTGGTTCTTCACCATGGTGAAAGAGGGTTTTAGTGTCTTCTGTATACTCTATGGAGTATGGTAACAAATATCCATTAAAATCAAATCTCGCCTCATATGGCTCATTTGGTTTGACAGTTTTGCTTTCCTTTATTCCTTTCATCCACTGTAATTTATCTTTTTCTAAAGAATCAAAGTGTAACCAGTTATTGACTCCTGGATGAGACAAGATATCATTGTCCCATATTGTTTCATCCTCATTTTCTTTATTTGATGCTGTTGGTTCAACAATCATTTCTTCCTTCTTATTTTTAGTATGAACCATTTCTTCTTTAGTCTGTGAAGTTTTATTTCGCTTGATTTTTAGAAATTCCACTAATTTTGGGTCTAGTGAAGATAAGAGTTTCTTTTGTTCTTCTAAAATTTCTTTCTCAGACATTTTCTTTAATACTTCAACATTTTCAGTGTGAATGTCTTCAGCATCATTGGTAGACAAAATATAGCTCTTTGATGGGAGATTGGGAGAATCAGCAATTCTTTGAGGAGCAGCTTCTTGGTTGGATGAGGGCAGTATATTCAAGTTTGGTGGTGTTTCATCAATATCCATTTTGGCTGGTCTATTTTTTTCTACAACATCCAAGTACTGCATTCCTGTACCTGCTTTAGTAGATGTATATTTAGTTACAGCAGGAAACCCAGTAGAAGGCATGGGATCTGATCGGTCAAGGTCGTAAAATTTATTGTAATTTTTTTGAACAATTTCTCCCATAACAGTGGGAATTAATTTAGGAAAATATACTTTATCATCGTCTTCCTCCAGTTTTTTTGATACTTTGTTGCTCTGGTTATGATTGAGGCCTCTAGATTTTGCATACACTGACGGTTTTCGATTACCCGGCTCATTTGCACTGGATCTTTTTGTAGTTTGGTGTTCAGTTCGACGTAAGTTTGTGACTTGAGCTGAAGGCGTAAGGGACTCGTTCTTGCTTTTTTCGCGAAGAAATTCTTCTTGCATTCGAAGTATGTCATCTTCATCTTCACCTGGTTTAGGTCGTTTAATCATTGTAATGTTATTTGATTTTAAATTAAGTTCTTGCAAGATTTATTATTAAAAAAACACTTTGAAAATAAATTTAATACTATTTAAGCTTTTGCTTTGCTTTTACATCAAATTTGTTATTTGACAGTTTAGAGTTTTTGACACTTGCATTGTAAACAAAAATGTTGCCACAACTATGGGCAACCAAGAATTTTATAATATAAACTGGACTCTAAGCTTCGAAAGTACCTGAAGACGGGTCACGTGACAATGAATATTTTCGACCATACAGACATAAGATTTAGAGTCATGCAACGTAGAGCAGAAAAAGAAAGAAAGAAAAGAGTTATTTCTTGTTAACATACACAACATATTTATACGAAACTAACATGAATTTCTTCGGAATAAAGGGCCACTTTTGAACATCTCCTTTATTCAAAATAAAGATAAAATATTTGCGTGTGTTATAACACACGTACCATTCTCTATAGAGAATGGTATCCACTCAGCATTTTGCTGGAGCGTTCGCCATGGCGCTGATTTTCAGTGGGCCCTTTTGTTGATTCACAGGCGACAATGTTTTTTTACTTTTATTAAGTACCTATTGATAACATATTTGTATTGATAATATAATTATTGTTACTGCGTTTGTTGATGTTGTAGAGACAAGAGATAAATAGAAGTTAGTGTGGGACTTTCGTGGACCTATTGAGTAAATTATTTTAAAAATTATTCTTCATATTATCATAAATTATTATTATTCTTCCTGAAAACTCAAATTGAAAACTTAAATAGTACCTAAGTGTCGATATTTCAGTACCGACGTTCGATCCACTGAGAAAGTAAGTGGCAAAAAAAAACATTTTATCTCGGCATGCAGTAAAAACCCATGAGTTAAATAGTGTTCGATTAGTGTGTTTGTACTTCTTACATAATTAAAATAGCTTCCATACAGTAATTTGATGCCGACTAAAATCGATAAAGATAAATTTTATTGTATTGAATGAAAATAAGATACAGTTGTATTATTATCAAGAAAATAACATTAACTAAGAGTTAACTTAATTTTAAAAGTCACCCTTATTTATTATGTAACTTTTCTTAATATCGATAAGAACAGCAATCCTTACGTCCTGGCAACATTTATGGATTTGAGTTTTCAAAAGTGTTCGTCGAATTATGAATTCGACTATTCTCTATTGTATAAATTTTGTCTACCAGAAAATAAGTGAAGTCTGACGACCCAGGGCTCTCGGAATATTAATAAGATAGGGAGCTCGCCTCAGGAGTGTTGGACCCCACCCACGGGGTAAGCGTTTCATCATTTCGCGTCATCTGTCTTCGAAGATTAGTATCTACTATCTGGATATACTATAATATTCTTGGTCTGTTATTGTGTGACTGTCTATCATTGTCAGTCATAGTTGTCAGTATTTCAGAACTGTCATTAGTCATTACTACAACAGCTGTCAAAATAGTTCGTAATCATAAACACGTGTGTATTACTTCGATTTTATATTATAATCTTTTATTTTATTTCAAAATGCCCAAAATAAAGAAAAACATTGAAAGTTTGAAACATCCAAATAGCAGAAAAACGATATCACTAGGGAAGAAAATGATTAAAAACGAAAAGAAAAATACTAGTAAGTTGGGTACTCACATAAAACAAAATATAATTGGTGAAAAAATATTGTGGTTTAAGGAGAGAATACCAGAAGGATGTTTAGTTTTGGATAAACAACAGACATTGGAATTAATAGAAACTTATCTAGCTAGATTCAATGAGGAATTAGAGCAAATAGAATTGAAAAACTCCGTGGGTCAGAGGAAAAGCAGACAGCATGCCAGCCGAGAAGACATTATCAAAATAACTAAAGAGAGAGAGAAAGAGGAGTTTGAAACATGTGGGATAGAGATGCCAGATCTCCTTGATCAACAACAAATGACAGTATTAAAAAACTGGAATGGTGAACTTAGATTCCTACAGCATTTTAAATTGAAGCGAATTGCCCGGAAACATTTAATATAGATGGTAAAAAAAATATTTCACTTTTCTTTTGGAATCCCTTTATGAATACAAAATTATACAGAATAATACAAGAAAATAATTGCAATGCCACTCTAACATTCATTTTTTTGGCAACTATTTAGTATAAACATTTATATACCTACTGTTTACTTATAAAGTGGAATACTTCACTTTGGCCTGTTTTCTCAATATTATAAAAGTTGATCTAGAATTGTACCTTGGCAGGTAGTATATCAAACTATAGGGTCAATGAAAGTTCCAATATGACTTAAAAGTGAAAAAGAAGGACCACAAAAATGATAGATAACTATTTATTAACATAATATTTACAACTTTCATACAACCAATAAGAGATTGAGTTGAGTGCAACTTGAAATAGTAAGGAACAAATTTTACACAAATAAAACCAGTTCAAGCTGCAACTACCATGAATAGACATCACTAAATTTTGATATGTTACAGAAAATCAGTCGCAAAACAATCTTAAAACATCATTAATCATGTAGTAGTTAAATCTACATTCTATGCTGAGTACAGTAGAATCTGGTATAAGCAATGTATCCTATTCAATTGAACTTTAATTTTCATTTGAAGTGTACCAGTTTCTAGTCTCATCTAACCAGAATATAGATGAACATTGTAAATAATTTAATTCCATGTAATTGAAGTGTCAGATAGAAGTTGCCAATATTGGTTTCAAAAAATATCATTTAGTTCAAACAAATAGATTTACAACAATTGTACACAAACTGATGAAATCATCAATTTTATTTCAATACAAATATTTTATGGATTATTTAAAAACTTGTATACTAGAAAATTTTAGATTCCAATAGTCAATATTCAATACACATTTAAGATATTTAAGAAAGGTAAATAAGTAACTCACTGTAATAAGTATTTCGCTTATTTTCATAACACTTAAAACAGATTTTTATCAATTTATTTATTTTAAGAAATCTATTTTAATACAAACCTAAAAAATCTTTTTAAGTAAAATTATAAACAATGCATATAATCGTGCCATAAAAAAAAACATTGCCAAATTTTTTTCTAAAAAAAAATAGAATTTTAAGGCATAATAATGGTATTACCCCTAACATTTTATCATAAAAATGCACATCTCATAATGGCAATATACATTAATGAACACTAGCCTAGCATAAAAAAATGGTAAAATAAAAACCTAATAATTCACTTACATTATTATGACAGAAAAAACATCACAGAAAAAAAACTGTTATTATTAAACTATTCTGCCTGCTACCATTTAATTTAGGTATTTAATCCCAGAGCTGCTCCTTTAGAGTGGATAAAGCTTTATACATGACCATTGGATGCATTTTAAACAAACATGCAATGCATCTTAAGACTTAAGTCACACATGCTTTGACCAAAGAACAATTTCTATGCTTCTAACCATACTAAGCTTAGAAGTATAATATTGTTGGTCTCGAAATGACGCCTAATAATCTCAAATTTTTAATTAGGGTTTTTATGCAAAAAGTCTCGTAGAGTAATTCTTGTGCTAACTTGTAAATGCCACATGCAATTACATGATATTTCGCAACAAAAACAATCCTTGCAACACACATTGATTGGTATTATTTTAGTCATATTTTGTCACTCCTGATAAATTAAGTTATTGCAGTTACAAGGCGTCCCATCTAAACCGACAATAAGGAAAATAGCTAAGGGAACATCTTTGTTTCATCATATTATTGAATATTGGAGAATATCTCCTCAATAATATGAATGTGAAGATAAAATTTGACATTTAACAAAATATATACTTATACAGTTTACTTCTTGACTTTCTTCACCTTTTTGTTTTTAACGTTTATATAATATTACATAATTAATGTCTAATTCAACAAACAGTATGATATTCTGTGTTAATTTATACAAAGATTTAAATGCAATAACAAAAGTGTCACTAAGGTGAAATAAGCTGGAAATCTAATTAAGTCCAGCTTAAAAATAATGATGATTGCAGTTAATTACTTCCAAAAATGTCATGTTTAATTTATATATAAATAGAGCTAGGCACTTTAATTCATTCA
The DNA here is from genome assembly GCA_963932265.1 of Thymelicus lineola. Classification (NCBI taxonomy): domain Eukaryota; kingdom Metazoa; phylum Arthropoda; class Insecta; order Lepidoptera; family Hesperiidae; genus Thymelicus; species Thymelicus lineola. The sequence continues at coordinate 11,172,946 of OZ010681.1, read as the reverse complement.
TATTTTTTTAAACTAATCAATTTAAAAAAAGCTTCAATATATCTTAAGTGAAGATTTACAACACTATTTCAAAACTATTTTACATATCTTTATGTAAAATTTTAAACTATAGTGACAGATTGAATATTTAATTAACAATAAATTACATCAATTATTGTGGAACAGAAGTTACACAATGTTATACAAACTACAAAAAGTAGTGAGGCAGAACTTAATTATATAGGTACATTATAATTAATACATTATAACTTTCATAACATATTTGCTATGTTTCAAACAAATCATACAGTTAGTATTTTAAATAAATAAATATTAAATCCAAATGGACCTCTAATCAGGTCTTTAATTATTATGGACAGCTTTACTCTTCACAACATTTTTATATAAATAAATATGATTATGATGATACAAAAAACTGCTGCATGTATTCATATTACATAGAGAGCATTACACAATAAAAATCACATGAAATTCATTCTCCAAAGTTATACACATAAATAATTTTAACATTGATTGATTTTATCAGTTATTTTATTAGTCATTGATTTTACAAGAAATTCATTACAAGAAATTCAATTATATATTTTTACAACAAATTCAATAATAGTCAATTGACAAATCTATATAGTTCATTAATTCTTTTATTGGTGTTTGTTATTGTCAGAAGGTTCTTATAAGAAAAAATTAAGAGAATTGCACAGAAAATTAGAAAATTTAAGTAAACTTAATGATCATATTATCTTTTCTAATGTAACCTTAGCAACATAACTTTTTTATTTTATAACTGTCAGTCAAGGAAGAGGGAGAGGTGTTAATAGGCGGTACAAAGTCCGCTGGGTCAGCTAGTGAATAATATTATATAATAATTCAATCAAATAAACATCTTATTTATCCTCACTTAGCAATGGATATTCGGAAATTATTACTATAAGCGCATCACTATATTCAAGCTACAAGTGCTACAATGAAAAAACCTGTTTCAGATACACAAATGAATGTGATTACCAGTTGGTTTAAGAAATTCAATTTTTTGAGTCAATAGTTGATTATAACTCAAACAAATCAAGTAAATAATGGTAAGTGGTAGAAGTCATACCCTCGGTGTCCTCTTGCAGCCAGCCATATGTACACAACGTGGTATGCACCTGGTACAAAACAAATCATTCCCGCTACAAAGAACACCGCACCCTGTAATCCATTTTCTGGTTCCGCTACAGCGAAGGCACCCATGCCTAAGAGGCCTACTCCCACGACGAGGAGTATGACGGCTGCACAGACTGTCTTCCAGTTTTCTCGCACTTTGGGATGGTTCCAACAGTACAGAGATTGTGATGATTCAACATACTCATGTATGAGTGAGTCTGAATCTCGTGATGTAGTGTCTTCTGTGCATTTGTAGGTTTTACTGTAATAAAATGAAAGACTTTACAATGATAAGTGATAATAACTCAGTAATGACAAAATAATTAAACCTTCTTCTTTGTATAATACAATGGTTTAATGTTGCCATAATACCTAGTATTTTATCGTTGTTTCAAGTAAAACAATGCTGCATAGAATAAAATGAAATAAATAATAAATAACGCAACACACTCATAGCCCCACTAGGATTCAATGTGTCGTGGGAGCCATGGACAACACACAAAGACAAGCACAACACACCCAGACCAAAACCAGAAATTCAAACTCATCAATCAAATTTCCACTTTGCTGGAAATCAAACCCAGGACCCTCGGTCTGGCATGGTAACCATTGTACCACAAGGGTCGTCAGAATGATTTACATCTAATTTATTTCACTTTGTGTTATTTAAAAATAAACTATGACACATGAAGCTAGGTCAGTATAAATTATGTATGCACATAAATTATGAACTGACTTAATGGCTGTCATAATGTACAGGTTGCTGCATTGAATACAATTTAGGGTGTCATTATGACAAGAGTAAAAAGTAGTTTGAAGAAGTCATGACTGGTGAAAATCCAATAAGACTTTACTACATTTAAGTCGATCTGTTTACTTAGGTTGATAAACCTGTATTAAAATATGTCTTTTTTAGGATTCCAAAGTAAAATTGGAACTCTTATAGTTTCCGAAACAAAGCACTGAGACCCTTAGTGCTAGAAAGCTGTAATTTGGCATCGTAGAATAAAATATTGAAAAACATTTTTTTTCAGGGTACCTCCCCTACAGGTAACATGAGGATATTTTTTTTATTTAATGGTCTCAAAGTTGGGCAAGTGAAAAAATTCTCAAAAATATGTTATATGATGAATTTACAAGGAAAATTATTAAGACTATATTAACATAAGTAGTTAATGAGTAATAATCGATAAACTTACTACTTCAGAACCCTACATTGTGCATGGCACTTGCCCGGATTTTTTATAAGCAATGTAATATTTTTATTTATACAACTACCCACTACTGACCCATGTAGGGCGGCATTATTAATCTGTAGAAATGAATATACTGTACTGTATATTTACGTGGAATTTGAAGTTAATTTACGTGCAATCGATACAGGTCATTCGGTATTAGTAATTAGCACGCAAATTAGAAACTTAATAAGGCCCAATTATAGTGGGTTTATGGAGCACGAATAACGGCGTACAATCAAGTTCATAAACACTTGTAACACGAAGAAGTAAGTCACGGAAGTTCAAGAGCATTGTACGCTTAACGAGCAAAGAATTAAATCGTCCCCACCCTTTCATGTATGAAAATAGGGCACAAGGTCTAGTAATAGTAAAAATAAAACTTACCTCGACAGATAGTCTCCTCCATTTTTGTATTTATTTTGTAAAGGAGATCTATTGCCCGTTGCTCCATAGACCTTTATAGCTTCATCGGTCTCCTCTTCAAATGCGTCGTCGATCGAAAAACGTTTCTCACTGTTGCCGAACGGTCTCGACATTTTTATTTGTTGGTTGTGAGGGCTGGAAACGTATAAAAAGGCATTACAATGCCATGTAACGCCAGTTACACCAATACAAAGGCAAAACACAGCTGTCAATTTGTCATATTATCAACATGTCTCGAATACATAACTATCAAAGCGCCATATTGTTTTGATGACAGCTTAGACAGCTACAACCTGCCACAGTTAACTTATTATTTCTTTAACTACATTTCACCTCGGTTATCTATGACAATATGTATGTCTCACTATAAAATTGTCACTGACTTATAATCTGTGAAACTGTCAAATTGACAATGTCTGATGAGATTTCAGAACCACATGTTTTTGACATTGACTTTTTAATAATACTAGTACCTAGTTGGTGTGTGTTCAATTTATAATATTCAATTCATTAATTAAAAGAAAATTAAGTTCAGTGAATTTGAAAACGTGATTAAAAATGGTTAACAAAAACTGGAATAAAGTAACGCCTGCCCTATCCAAACCAGTACTTGACTGCATCAATAAGCAGGGATTTAAAATCATGACACCAATTCAAGCAGCAGTAATTCCTTTAATACTGACCTGTAAGGATGTAGTTGCTGAAGCAGTAACCGGATCGGGAAAAACATTAGCATTTGTAGTACCGATGTTAGAGATGCTGATAAAAAAACAAAAAGATAATCCGTTGAGAAAAGATTATGTGTACGCAGTTATTATATCGCCTACAAGAGAATTGGCTACTCAGATTTACAATGTGAGTTTTCGTTTAAATTAACATTGATAGCGTGCATTAATTGACAATTACTTTGTTGATGGAAATCGCTGTTTACCTTCAAACATGTTCCAGGTGATTGAGCAGTTTCTGCAAGAGCCAGAACTATCCCAATTTTCGCTAGCCTTGCTGGTGGGAGGACGTTCAGTAGACAGTGACGTGGAAACTATTCAGAAGGGAGCTCATATAGCTGTATGTACTCCAGGACGGTTTGAGGATCTCTTGTCTGAGCGGAAGCAGCTTAATTTACCAGGCAGGCTGAAGGAGCTGGTGTGTATTTTTTAGCTGTTGCAAACATTGGACGCTTACAGTTTTATTATAGTTATAATGATGATATAATATAATTACATTGTGACTATTCAAATCTACAAACAAGAATATGCATCAATTGGTTACCTCTTCATGCCGTTTTCCTAAAGTGCAGCATTCTTTCATGGGGCTTGATGTAAAATTTTATAATAAAGTCCCAAAGCAAATATGTGACATGCCGGTGGAATCTTTCAAGAAACGTGTTAAAACTCAACTTGTAGGCAAGGGTTATTATAGCATAGATGAATATTTAAATTATGAGGATGCATGAAAATGACCAGCTAGGCAACCAGTTTTGCTCAGTACCCTAATTCACGTAACTTTAAGACGCATCGATTAAGTTGCAGTGACGCTGCAATCAAGTTGGAGTGACGCTACAATCAAGTTGAAGTTTGGCGTCTAAACCGTATTGTCATAATTTTTTGACTGCGCGTCAACTGCACGCCAACTGCACGCAAACTGCATGTGAACTTCACTTCTCCTGCGCGCCTGTCAAACTTTATGAGACTTCAAACTTCAAAAGTTTATGAGAATACCAATCAAACTGCGATCGGGAACACGCTATCTTGACGCGCATTATCAGAATACCTTTTTGTGACGTGAACGCGCTTGAGACGCGCTCGCGTGACGTGAGCGTGTTTGACAGCGCAAGAGAATACGGAAAGTGTCATTTTGATCGGAACGTCGCTGCAACTGCACTGCAATCGAACTTCTTAAGTTACGTGAATTACCCTGCAGGTTAGAGAGTACCTATTTTTGTAATAAATATAAGTTTTATTTTTAAAAGACATGCTGAGGAGTTTCTTATGGCTTTTCTTTGATAAAAAAAAACATGCATAAGTGTATCAGTGATATCTACATGAATAAAAGATTATTTAATTTCATTAGAACATAACAAAATTTACTTACATAGGTATTTTTTGTTTTAAATTATTTATATTGTTTTATATTAATTCAATAGTACCAAAATCTATGGAAGTCTAAAACCAAATAATTATACACAGGAAAAAAGAAACAATTTACTTTACACAATCACCACCTCACTGAGAACTATACAGACACTAAATGAAAATTAAACTTGACTTGTGGAGGTCAATAGCACACTGACAATTCAAGTGAATCACGTCTCATGAGTAAGCTCATGTTACAGTAATTAATGAGAACAACCAGAATGAAATGTTTTCTAATTATCACATGGGCCTTATAGGAGCATGCCCTGTTTATATACCCCACTAAATGGTAACACATTAATTTTTTTTTACATCTTTCAGTAAATTCCGTTACTTTTCTTTAGCCCTGGAAAACTTAATGACATGAGTGCAGAATGCGGAAATGAGAAAATAATCTTACTAATATTATAAATGGGAAAGTTTGTAAAGACATTTGGATATTTGTCACAATGTTGTGCAAATGGAAATGAAAATTAGCACATAAACCACATAACGAATTAGAAAATCGAATAGATTTTATTTTCTGTACATCCCGATATTACAATCTGTTTGCCACATGAAGTGGAAAGATTTCTATCTGACGTAGCGTAGCTCTTCGAAATGTCGGTTCAAACAAGTTGCAAAATCAATACCATTGCATTCGTGATTTTTTAGGCTATACATTACTGTTGCTTTCTATATCTCCTTTTTTGTCTGCTCCTCGCACTAAAAAAATGTACCTAATGTCCATAGGCGACGGACGATTCCCACTTACCACTAGGTGAATCGTCAGTTAGTTATTCCATTAAATAAAATCTGTATCATTATTTCAGGAAATCTTGGTTTTAGATGAAGCCGACCGTCTACTAGACCTGGGATTTAGTGCAACATTAACAACAATTCTTCAATACTTGCCTCGTCAAAGACGAACGGGCCTGTTCTCTGCGACACAAACCAAGGAGCTACAAGACCTGGTCCGAGCTGGCTTAAGGAACCCCGTTTTGATCAGCGTCAAAGAAAAGTCCACTATAAGCACGCCAATAGCGCTCGAAAACTATTACGTCATCGTAGAACCGCAAGATAAGTTCTTGTTCCTTCTGAACTTTATTCGAAATCGGAAAATGTTGAAGGGCCTCTTCTTCTTACCGACGTGCGCGTGCGTGGACTATTGGGCCGATGTTCTGCCAGGGTTCCTGCCGGAGTTGAAAGTATTTGCGATACATGGAAAGATGAAACTGAAGCGAAGCAAGATACTTGAGAAGTTTAGGCAGGCCGATAATACTATTTTGCTGTGTACGGATCTTATGGCTAGGTATGTTTCAAATTCTTGAATGTTTTATTTAGTTCCTTATGGGAATGTTGATCCCTAACTGTAGCCGTAATAATATCTTAAAACTAATTATTAAGGAGTTTATGACAATATTTACAAGACAGTAGCAGGGTTGAATTTTTTTAAACCTGCTAGACATCCTTATGCAACAATAGAAATTTAGTTTGTAAAATATAAATTACGAAGTCTCCAGTAGTAAACTGTATGGCCGTTTATTGCACCTACGTATTGGAAATCGAAACAAAATTATTTATTTTTTTACTTATTCCCTAGAGGTCTGGACATTCCTGAAGTAGAGTGGGTGCTCCAATGGGAGCCGCCTACCAACCCTGCGGCGCTGGTGCACCGCGTGGGGCGCACCGCCCGGGGCGGAGCCGCCGGGTGCTCCTTGCTGCCGCTCCTGCCCACAGAGGATACTTACGTGCCTTTCATCAAAAGCAATCAAAAGGTGGAGCTCAAGGATTGGAGACAGAGCAAGGATGAAATCAAGATTAGTCCAAAGTTAAAGGATAAAGTGAGTATTAGGATTATTTTATTGATACAGAATACCTGTTCCTATTGACTTTGACTTACCTACTCTACTTGATGAGGTTTACATCACCTCACTGAATATTTCATCACTCTGAATAGATCTACAATAATATGTGTATTTAAAATGTCTTAATTATTGTCTTATGTCCGGGAGTCACCGGAAGCGCGTCTCACTTCGCGAATAAATGAATTAGTTTTAAGTCTATATTTTTGTATGTATGTTAGTCTGTAAGATATTTATGTTATGGGCCTCGTTGCCTGAAAAGATTTATTATTATTACTCTTCTTTTGTATTAAAATTGAAGTCTATTTTTGACGTTGGTTTATGAAAGTGTCACTGGCAACATTTTGCATGTATTCCTTGATACTTGTTCATTGAACCATACTAAATGTGAACCTCTTTTGGAGAGATCTGCGCCAAGACTTCTTTATAATATAAAACATGTAACTTTGTCATTCTAGGTGCTATCCATACTCCACAACCAGCAGCTAAATGACAGGGCAGTCTTAGACAAAGGTCTGCGTGCTTTCGTCTCACATATACAAGCATATTCCAAACACGAATGTAATCTTCTACTCCAGTTGAAGGAACTGCCGCTAGGCCACATCGCAACCAGCTATGGATTACTGAAGCTGCCATTAATGCCAGAGATCAAGGATGAACATAAACTTCAGTTTGTTGGACCAAAGGATAAAATAGATTTTAACAGTATACCATACAAAGATAAGCAGAGGGAAGAGAGTAGGCTGCAGAAATTGCAAGAATATGAGAAGACTGGTGTGTGGCCCTCTAAGAAGAAAAAGAAAAAGGTGAGTTTGAAGGTTTTAGGTGATTCAAAGTAAGAAGTACTATGAGCTAGATAATTATTAATATAGATTTTAAATGGACCATTTCTTCACTTTTATATTACTAAACAAATATTGCTTGGCGGATTGCATCGAAGTTAAGCAAGTGGGTTTCAGTCGGTAGGGTGACTGCTGGTGCTGGTGGTAAACATTGCTTCCGGCCGCGTGAATCCGTCGGTCCCAGTTGTTATCATTAGGTAGCAGCCGTTCAAACTTCCGCCACTAACTCCCCAACTCAGAGACACTAATGGTTACTTTAATCGCTCCTTAGTAAAGAATCACCATACAAATTCTGTACTAAGGAGCGATTTAAATAACTGTTAGTGACTCTGTTGGGGCGTTAGGTTCATTAAGTTGACCAATAACTTCTCTAGAAATCACATTACAGCAGCGCGTTGAAGTATGCTCTGGGTCTTTAATGAATTGGAGCTGAACAAAAGATTTCATTGAATAATTTTAATTTACTAGCAAACTAAACTTACTGAATAAGAAAATTTGTTTTCAGGCACAAACCCAGCCTTGGGAACATACAAAACAGGATAAAGAAGAACGGAAACAGAGAAAGAAGAAAAGGAAAGCATTGAAACAAAAAGAGAATGTTCAAGGCCAAGGAAAGAAAAAGAGAAGATTAGTGACGCAGGAGGAAATTGACGAGTTGGCAGCAGATGTCGCGCTTATAAAAAAATTAAAGAAGCGAAAGATTACCAATGAACAGTTCGATAAGGAGTTTGATGTTGATAAATAAATATTTTCTAGGCACAAGTTTTTTTAACCAGGAAACAACACATACCTCCCAATGTACATGTATGCCATCAATATGTGTCTTGCAAAATGCTATCTTTTTCATACCTCTTCATCACATAATACACCGATTACTGATCTAATCAGAATAACGAGACTTTTCATTCGTTCATTGAAACACATTGGCGTGTGATACAACAAAAAATAGGGAAAACCAGTCATAAGAGGGCTGTTACCATCTATGATTTAACCGAAATAATACTACCAATGAAAATAGTAAAATAGACATTTATTTCTGCTTTCATAATTGCAACATTTGATCTGAGTATTTTATTAACACAACAAGTATTTTATTAATCTATTACAATGTTGGTTATCTGGTAAAGATTGTATCATGTAAAAATAACAGGGGACAATTTTGTAGTATTTTTAAGCTGTAATAATTGAAAAATCTAACCAATGTCAATTTTTGAAAGAAATGTTATATTACTTAGTAACTGTTTTAATATTATTATATTGTAATACACATTAATATATTGCAAATTTTTCTATTATTTCTCAACTAGATATGAAAATTTATAACAACATTGGCACACTACATTATATTTATTTATTAGCACCAGTTCGTAAAGGCATGCACTTAAGTGGCAGGTAACATTAACAAGTGAAAAAACATTATATGTTGCACAATATAATATTGCCATAGGCTTCGGAATTTCGATAAACATAAAATTATGTTTTTGTATGACAACATTTTTACTGTCCAACATACTGACAATACATCTTTAGTGCAGTAACAATATATTTTATTTAATGAAGACACGTTACTTATTATTTACTTTGAGATATAAATTACAATAAGTTGAATCCAAAAAAAATTTTTTTTTTTAAACGCTTTTATTTCAATTTTTTTTTGATTTTCGTGTATTGTCATCGGAAATACACATGTCTGCCAAATTTCATCAATTTTCATTAAAGGGAAGTCATTCAAATTAACGTTACAAGATTTGATCCTCCGAAGTGAAGCTAAATATAAACCTTATTGCCGTGTAAATAGAGTAGCATTTTGATCGATTTGATGCGTTGATGCTCCGAAGTGAAAGTAAATAAAAGCGTTTAAAAAACGATTACAAAAGTTAAGCATGTTAAGGCCATATCTCTGTGGCAATACTCTTTCACTAGACTGCTAACAGCTACTAAATCAAGTTACAAAATAGAAGCCAATTAAAAAAAATCTTACATTATTGTGCGTTATTATTTTACTATTTTCAGTTTCGATTAAATATTTTTCTAAAAACGGTGCAGATATTTACACGTCGCTATTTATGAATGTTTGTATGTCAGTGCGCACATTTCAAATTAATATTAGAGAAGCTCAATAAGCGAAGTAAAAATTTAAAATCAACATAATTTTGACTAACAATGCGTCGATTCGGACTTGTATCGTAATCTGTACATCTACAATTGACCACAGATTAATCAGTACAGCGAATAGAAACATTGGCAGCTAATAAAAAGGTGACTGTCGCAAACAACATAATATATAACAGTCAAAAATTATTTTATACATTCGTCTTATACATATTGCATAGAACATTTACAATAAGTACATAATATTTTGTTATTTTGCGTTTTACACGATACACTGTTACACCTACGAACAAAATTATATAAGAAAAACAAAAATAATACAAAAAAACAGAAAGCTTCACATACAAGAAATAATTTACACAAAAACCTATCTCGTAATGTATAAAAAAAGCATTATCATCCCTCATACATTTTTTAAAATCCATACATTGCCTTGTCATGATCTTAAAATAGAACACCTAAATATACGCCATCTTATAATTAGAAAAAAAAAATCGTCGTAATAATACTATTTAACTTTATTCAATTAGACTATAATACTTGCCGCCTAAATAAGACGACATAACTTAAACTGTCAAATGCCAAAATGACATGACTAGCTGTCATAATAGACCGGTTACGAAACCTTAGATTATTTTCTACTTTTGTAAGGTTACGCTACAAAACACTTTTGAAATACAAAGAGAAATACAAATGAATTAAAACAATCGAATATATGCTCATATTATCAGATGTAAGAAAGTTAAGAATTTAAAACTAAATGACACGTGATTGACATTTCAGATTATGATTATATTTATCATTATTATTTTTCGCAAGTATAATTATTTAGATAAAACGTACATTTATAACGTACAAGTTATATAATAGTAGAAATTCAAATATAGCGCATTGAAGAAAAACTTCACAGATACAATAAAAATACTAACAAAACTACGCATTGAGCCAGAAGTTGTTTTAATAGCACAAGACTTAGAGATATACTGTAATAAATAGTAAAATATAAACATTGAAAATGAGTGAATATCATCAACCAACTTCCCGAGTCGATACTAATAAGACGAAAGTGTATTCTAATTAATTGCGTGATCTGATTGCCGAACATTATAATAATGCATTATGCATGATCATCATTAATCAATGGAAATCATACATTTGAAAATTATTTCGTTGTGGCTTTAATTTAAATATATTTTTTTTACAAATATTTGGTAAACAACATTGTTGTAAGCTGAGAAATTTATAAAAGTGCTAGTGGATGATGGAAAACATTGGTGGATGGTATATTATTACTCGTTTTCATAAGCACCAAGATATTAGTATGTCTTAACACTAACCTGTGACCACACGACGTCATACAAATAAATAAATAAAAACTAATTGCATTATACTGTATTATAACAAGTAAAATATGCCCTGCTAAGATTAGATTAGGCATCCTAAATCGATAATCGTAAACGACATCATTTTAAATAGGGGTGTTGACACTAATTATAATTTTATATAAATTTATGTCTAAAATATTAGTGGTAACATTTAAAGGCCTAAAATATGATTTTTTTATTGAAATCAATCACAATAAATTAAATATCATTAAATTAAAACGTTAAATTTGTACTCACTGTCACGTGACCTCAAACGCCATTTTGAGAATATGACGTCATTGGAACAATTTTATATGGAAATTCAACAAACTTAGTAGACAGATAGTATTGAATATCGTTTAGTGACGTCACGTGACGTTTTTGGTGCGAAATTTGATAGTGATTTTTATTTATCAATTTTTGTTTTTAAATTGAAGATTATTATTTTTTATGTATTTTTTTCGTGAATATTGAGGTTATATCTATAAAATAAAATTGAATCCTAAAATTAGTCAACATCCCTATTATATGCAGAGCCCCTAGTGGGAGACGCCAACTGATCTTGGTCTAACTTGTAGTTTAAGGCACACAAGTTCACGTACATTTAAATGTAAATTAATTTATGCTGATTTCTACGAAACCTTAAGAACACGATTGAAATGCGAAATAACTAGTTAATTGTATTGTCGTCGTGTGGCCCGAACATAACACCAAACTATTTGATAAAATAATGCGTAATGCAAGTATGGCATTAAGACCCACAATAATGACGAATAAGGCTTGTTACATGGCTTACATAAGATCTCGTTATAAAAATTGTAATAAAAAGCATATGACCCAGGGATGGTACAAATTATGTTGATTATTTATCAAGGGAGTTCTCAGATACCCCTGTTAGAGAGGGTCACTTTGTTGGTTCAAAAGATTCGAAACAGCCTTTAAGCTTACAGATTTTGACTCATTAGATCGTTATTATAAGTGCAATGCCAAACTTGCGAAACGTTCTTATAAAAAAGAGGATTTAAATAAGTAATAAAGTATTGCTTGAGAAGGCTTATAGCTAAGACGGGACCAAGAGCAAACGATTAAAAGGTATTTAAATATGAGAGGAGTGTGGTTATAAAAAATACCTGGCTAAAAGCACCACATACAACCGAACCAGGCAAGGTAACATAACGTAAATCTTCACAGGGGAAATATTTTTTTCCCCTATTTTTATGGCAGGAAAGAAATTTATCAAGGTATTAAGCCTTGATAAATTTCCGCATATTGCAGGAGATCGTTGTCTATAACCACACCTTGTATAGCTATTGTGTATATAAACGCACTAAATATATTACTAAATGCAGTGTACATATAACGCCAATGATAAGTTTGTGACGACTAAGTTTAATGTTGAAAATATAAGGCACATCGTTGTATCACCCCGCAATACTCTTAATATTTACAATATAAACGTACAAAATAAATAACCGCCTTTGTAACATACGGATCTTATTAAAAGCTTTCTCAAAAACAATGTACGAGTATATAGTAAGATTAGTAAGACAAATAATTGAGTGTTAAAAATAATTTAGAAAACATTATTTTATAGGTACAAAGTTTCAACTATTTTTATTCACCTTAAATATTTGAAAAAGTAAAATCAATAAAAAAAATAGTGTAGAAGTATAGAAGATTTCACCATTATTTTTCCAATACATAAACAGTGTAAGACTCCGTATGTTACAATTTGCAAGATTGAAATATCAAAATGTTTGGCAAAAGATTTGCTTCCGTCATTAACACTAGCATACCATACAAAAGTTATTGTCAATTTGCACTTGACTATTCAATATCAACAAAGGTGCGCGTAAAAATAATTGCACCCAATATGCTTCCTTGTTGAACTCCTTATGAAACACTATAAAAACATCTAACAATTTCGAGTAACTTAACGAAAACGTTACATTCTCAGTTTTACTAACCATTTATCTAAGGTATGAACAATTTATACAGATTTTGAACAAAATGACGGTAATAAACGTTGTATTAGCTTTAAAGCATTCTTGTAAAAGCTACGGCTAGATAGTCACCTATAAATACATCAACGTTTTAATCGAATATACCAATTCTAATGAAGAATATTGACGCTAAATATAAAAGTGTCGTTCATTTCATTATCGTTCCTTCCTCTACAGCAGTTTATGGTATATAAATTCGATCAAAAACCCCAAAAAATATAACATCAGGCGAGCATTCCGAAAAGCGGAATTCTTATAAGAAAATTTTATAGTATGCCACATCTATGAAAAATTGTTCCGTTTAAATGATTATTTTCATATCAAGGAAATCATTTTCCCATTACATGCAGGCCCGACCATTTTGATTAAAGTTTAACCACGGTACAAACAAAACGATTTATTAGGACATCATCTGGGGTGTTATCACAGAATCACAGAAGACATAACATACATGTGTTATTAAAAATTATGTATAGACGAGCAAATTGTAGGAAAAACTGTATAGAGTTACAATAAAAATTAAAACCGTACCTGCCAGAATAACACCTTATAAGTGACATAAATATTTGTGTACGTACAGTTTACTTAGCTTATACATCATGTTTAGGGAGTTCCCCTCTTCACCCTACTATTAGTACGACAACGGAACTCTTTCGTAAAACGTCCTAATATTGTAAGTACATGTAAGTTACTTAACTTTAATCAAGACAGTCGGCTGACCTGAGGTGGTGGCAGCTCACACCTCGTCGGGCGCCATGGCGTCTCCGTCGTGGTTCTGCGCGGGCAACGCGGGAGGCGGGGTCGCGGCGCGGGCCTTCTCGGCTGCTTCCAGAGCGCGGATGCGGTTCTCCTGAACAGAGAATATTAAAAATATTAAAAAAGTATGTATTAAGTGCTGTCTGTAATTGTGAGTAGGAAAAAATAACCCTCAGGAAGGGAGGAAGAAAGAAATTGTCAGTAGGAAATAAATAATCAGTGATACCTATATGAATAAAATATTTTAGACTTTGACTTTGAAACCCCTGTTAGTTTCTTGCCGCTTCTTCTCCCTGGACCATTCATGGTAGATATTTGTTGAAGTGATGGCGTTGATTGACTTTCGAAAAGCGTTTGTAACAAACCTACTTCGAATAAAACTTATTTCATTTCATTGTGTATCCATGTGGATAGAGACAACGCGCGCTAAAAACGTGGCTCTTAGTTGGTTCAATTGGACCAATGCTCAGTACATACTTGTTCAATTGGCGACGCTGATCTCACTCAGTTCATCAAAATCACTGGTAGCAGTAATATTGCATATTAGGATTGAAAACTTAATTTCAGACGTGGTTATGTTGTTAGAATATTTATTTGTCTACTTTATTAGTATAATTCGTTATTCTTGTTACAAGTATGTACCTATTACAATGTTTGAATTTTATTTAAGTCTCATTGTTTAAAATCTAAAAATGCGAGGTGGTATCTTAACATTTAATTAGAATAATGGTACTCACTTGCTTTACTATCACCGACTTCAGCTTCCGGATCTCATCAACCATGTCTGAAAGTTGCTTTTCCTGAAAATCAGGTGCATTTAACATGTAAAATTGAAAATATTGAGTTGACTAATGTTAAGTTATTCTAATGCTAAGTAAAGCGCTCATAGCCCAGCGGCTTGTGACGATTCTACTTGTAATCAACAGCGGACGCGGTCACTCGGGTGTCGTTAGTGACAAAATTTTCTTCTGCACTTCCGACGGTATCGTTCCGTTTGTTATCGTAAGATAACAGTCGTTAAGCCACGTCGGAGGCCTTCGAGGGCATGAATACTTCCGACATTTGGGTTAGCCACTATTCCCTTCGACTGCAGCAGCGTGATGGAATATGCTCTAAGCTTCCTAAAGAGCATATCGACGGCGGAAAGCGAAAACGTAGTCATCCACAAAAACGAAAACGTTCATCAGAGCCAACACTTTTTTAAAAAAAAAAATAACTAGCGTGTTTTTTAACTTAAACTCACGATTTTTGGATATTAGGCATGTTATTTTTTCTAAATATAATATAATTGTAACTCAAATCTCATCCAAACAATTATTCGCTAAGATTTTGTTGACTACGACATTTTGAACTATTTTTGTGGATGACTACGTTTTCGCTTTCCGCCGTCGATATATACAGCGTGTCCAGCGACCAAATATCGACACTATAGTCCTATTTACACGTATTAAGTAGTTAAGTAGATAACTAAATTTTAAGTAAATTAATACGTGTAAACGGACATTTTAGTAACTTTTTAGTTAAAATTTACTTATCTACTTAATACGTGTAAATCGGACTTATAGGATGAAGTCAGATACTCACTATGGCAGCGGTGACGGCCGGCGGCGGCGTGGCGGACGCGGGCGTGCCGGGCGTGCCCGCGTGCTCGCTGCGCTCCTTGTCCGTGCGCGGCGTCGGCGAGCGCGTGTCCTTGTCCCGCTCGCCCCGGTCCCCTCGGTCCCCCTTGTCCTTGGCCGTGGCGAGCGCGTTCCGCTTCGTCACCGTCAGCGTGTGCGCGCGCCCCGCCACGTACCCGCCCTGCACCACGAGCGCGCGTTCCTGTTTGGTGGCAGCCCTACTAGTAGTGCCCTTTTATACTCTGTTGGCTTGCGCAGTTTATTGGGATCGGTTGAAATTATGATTTTATTGGTACGGTCGCGGATTTGTATTTGGATTTGTTTTCATTGTTTCTTTAATTAAATATTTATGATAATTATTTTAGAGAAAAGATTGTGAATTCTTTTAAAAATACTGTCAGATGTTTTCCAAATGTGCTGGTATTGTTAACAATTGGTAATATTTACGTAATAAAGTCATCATTGGCATTCAAAAGATCAACATGTGATGGTTTGGATAAGTAAATAAAATACCATTCAAGTATCTTTTGTAACTTTATCTGAGAAAAATATTGTATTAATTCCATTACAGGATACAATGTGTACTTTAATTCAATTCGAATCGGTTAAGCTTTCATTGACTTCCCTTTGTCAAAACATAATAAACTAAAGAAGAAATTACGAGATAATTTAAAACTAATAGAAATGAACACTGATAGAAAAACCCAAAATGTCACAAAAACATAATTATCAAAAATCCGATAATGTTAAGGCCAAACGGTTAAATAAGTTAGTAACATCGAAGTAACGTTCATTCAAGAACAGCGCAAAACGTTCCATTAGTTAATAAAACTCAAACACACGAAAACACGTTAGGATGATAAAGATGGAGCCAACAGAGTCATCAGACATTACTTGCAGACGAGTTCATGTTATGTGAAGGTTACATGGTTCTACCACAAAATAGAAACAAAAGAAGTATGCCTCCACTAAGCCCTAGATATTTACAAATAGACACCGTTTGCGGACATGAAAAATAAGCGAAATAATAAACAGTCTTAGCCAGACTTGTTTTTCGTGTCCGTGAAAAGTGTCCATGTGAGCTTTGTTCGATCGCTTGTATGAAGTTATACTTCTGCGTGTATCTATTTTGTGGCTATTCACCGCGAAATCTGAGATTCGAAAGGTACCATTGTAGATTGATTTAATTTGGTCGAACCGTGAACCATCAGCATAACATTATGAACTCGAAGTAGGCACACCACACAAACAGTGTTAGGGTAAGATATTGTCAGAGTTGCCACATTGTAAACGAGTAATAAAATAAAGAAAATCGTTAATAGAAAATACTTAGAAACAGTTTTACTTAAGGTTCCAATCTAGGTTTAATATATGTTAACATATAACGTGGCAATTCTAACATACTTGGGAAATCTCTTGGTAAATCGAAAAAGTAATATTTACAAACTAATTCATGATATATTATTTCAAGTCCACAGCTGACATTAAAGTGTCTGTAAAAACTCACATTGTACAAAGTTATGAAGCAGAAATATTTATATTAAATAATAATGATGTTTATGCAATGATAAGTAAAAAATATGAATTCATGATAAAACGTATTTTAAAAGTCGGTAGTTAAAAAACAGTTCTATACAATGATATATTTAAAATTTAAATAAAGCATCACTTACTTTGTAAAATACAAAATTTATTTAAAACCAAGTAAAACTGATGATAAAATACAAAATTGGTTATTTTAAGTTCATAGTATACTTTTATGTCACTAATTTATGAACAAACATAAGCAAATATAAACAAATTCAAAATGTTATATTTTATCATCGTCACAGATATAGCATACGTTAAAAATAAAACAAAAATAATTTTCTGGGCAAGACATGCAATAACAGATATCAAAAGGAAATAACTCCATACAATGTTAATATGGAGTACCAAATGCAGTGTACACATTTGTCTTGGAAGAAAGAAAACAAAGGAAAATCAGCAACCAAATGGTCTTTCGTAATGTTACCTCAAACTACAATACATTGATGAATTGCAGTTATTTCTGAAGTTAACCGGAACAAACATCAGTCAGTTACAGTTTTATTATATGAATGATATAATGATTTGGCCCCATTACAGTTTTATTATTAGTATTAATCGGAATGTGTTAATAATTCAGGAACTCTGTGGAGTACACAGAAGAAGCATTTATGATACGGTATAGCCTAGTGAACACCCAGCTTTATACTCGAGAAGTAAAGATATAATGTATAATAGGTATATGTGAATAACGACTTCTTCATTGGACGAAACAGCTTTGTAATAGGGATGTTGACACTAAATATAAATTTATATAAATTTATGTCTAAAATATTAGTAGTAACATTTAAAGGCCTAATATATGATTCTTTTATTGAAATCAATCACAATAAATTAAATATCATTAATTTAAAATGTTAAAAATTGTACTCACTGTCACGTGACCTCAAACGCCATTTTGAGAATATGACGTCATTGGAACAATTTTATATGGAAATTCAACAAAGTTAGTAGACAGATAGTATTGAATATAGTTTAGTGACGTCACGTGACGTTTTTGGTGGGAAATTTGATAGTGATTTTTATTTATCAATTTTTGTTTTTAAATTGAAGATTATTATTTTTATAATATTTTTTTCGTAAATATTGAGGTTCTATCTATAAAATAAAATCGAATCCTAAAATTAGTCAACATCCCTATTCAGTTGCTACTGAGACACGGCAGTTATAAAATGTACTACACTATTGACTGGTATTGCAGCACTTATATCCATACGCGCTCGGATACCTACAGCATTTTTTTTTAAATACGGCGAGGGTAAAATGTGTGTGTTGACATATGATTTCATACAACGTATTCTAAATACGGTACGTGCTGCGCGTACGATGCTGACAAATGTGCGATCACCTTTAAGCCTGCCACTTGCACGCACACATGGAAGTTTGAGTTACACAATACATGCATAAGATATCGTTACATATCGTCCGATGAAGAGGCGGCCAACTTGACAATTAATTAACACCAGAATAGCAGAAGCATGTCTTATTACGAGCAAGTTGCACAAAATAAATACACACAGAAGGATAACTCCATACAGGAGCGCTCGGGCAAAGCACATAGACACTATTCGAGGACACGAAAAAAAAATTCCAATTCATTCCATAAATGGCGGAGTTCTGAAGTAACAACAGGAAAAAATACAACCGAAGAATCTTTTCCTTTTTTTTTGAAGTGGTTAAAAACGCGGACGATCCTCTCAATAGTTACCTTAGTGACCTTAACTTGTCGTGAACGGTGTCTATCGCCCCAACTCAGAGACTAACGGTTACTTTAATCGCTACTTAGTAAAGAATCACTAAATAAGTTCTGTACTAAGGAGCGATTTAAGCAACCGTTAGTGACTCTGAGTTGGGGCATATGTGTACCTTGCTGGAGCGCGCTTATACATTACTTCTGTCATCTCTATTCTGTGGCATTGTATACCAAGCTGTACTCACCTTGAGCGACATGGTGCACGGCTCTGCGTCCTCGCCCGCAAGCCACTCGTCCGCCGTGAGGCTGGCCTCGTCGCTCAGCGTGTCCGGGTACAGGTCCTCTTGGAACAGCTCTGACTTGCGCGGCACCGTCATCGATACCACCTGCCGCCGGACAACGGTCATGAATTGGGTTTGAGTTCAGTGTAACTTTGGAGTTCAGTGTAACTTTGGTGTTAAATGTAACTTCGGAGTTCAGTGTAACTTTGGAGTTAAATGTAACTTTGGAGTACAGTGTAACTATGAAATAACTTGACGATCATCTTTGAATTAATTCATTGTAACTGAAAATGTTGTGTAGAGTTCATATTTCTGTTTTTATTAAATTTGAACTAATCTAAGGTTCTACCCAACATACCTTATTTAGTTATGTATTTATGAACACTGCACATGTTATTTTTCTTAAGACCAAGTCCTTACTATAGAAAATACCGTGTTTCTTCCTGCCTTTTATTTTGAATACTGCTTGCTATTTAAATACTGCACATACAAGAAACTTTTAGACATTGAACAAATATTTCCGCGTTCGTTGATGGTTTTTTCTATTATTCGATTATTTAGTTACTAATCTTTACCTGACATAACCCAGAGTTGTTGAGACGATAGAACTTGGCGATTTCACACGTTGCTACATCGCAGCCTCGCTTCGGCATCATGCCGATACCTGTAGATGTCAAATATACCAAATATTACCCACTCTAATACGACAACTGAACCAATTCTTATGAACCTAGCATCGCTGTCATTGTACGTACCTCTCTGCGGATCCGGTGTTTGGAAAGTGTTGATATAGTGGACGAATGGTGGCTCTGGTGTTACCTGTGAATAACAGTAGTAAAAGTACTGCAGTGATGACCACTTTAGAAAATACAAATATAAACCCATAAATAAAAATATATAATTAGATAGATATTTACGAATGATAAAAACCAAATTTGATGCAATTAATTGATTTTTTGCAATTAATTAAACCTGATATGATATATTGGAATTCTTCAATCACACCTCATTTTGAGAGGTAGGAAAAATCTTGATATATTTGTAGTAAGCTGTATACCTACTTTAGTATTGATATAAGCTAATTAAAATGCTATCAAAATGATTTCCATTTCATTCAATAAAATCAGCTCTAATATCCAGCGAATATTTATCCCATTGCTATCAGATGCTACTCTCGCCTTGAAATGAAATATTTACTATTTAACAAATAGAGATTTCATAGATAGCAGGAGTTCCATCACCCACCTCAAAGTATCTGATAACGGAGTCTCCCTTCCCGCAGAGGTAGATGAGGTTGGTATCGGGGTCGTACAGCGGGAACATGACGCCGTTGCTCGTGTCGATCTCCACCGTCACTATCGGCTCGCCGAGCGCGTCCGGGGTGCGCAGCGAGTACTGACGCTCCGACATGCGGCTGAACCTGCCGCGAGAGACATTACAAGTTGTTTGTTACAAGCCATTACCAGTGTAACTTACATTGGCTAGATGTAACTAACTAGTGTAACTTGTAACTTGTGTAACTTGTAAGTTAGTGTAACTAGTAAGTTAGTGTAACTTGTAACTAGTGCAACTTGTAAGTTACACTTGTTAGTTACAAGGTTCACGAATCAGTTACGTTCATCGACCATGTAACACTACACAAGTGTTCCAGATCATAAGTTATCCATGTAGGATGCACTAGCGTCAGTCAACACAAATTTGCGACATCAAAGTCAAGAGTGCACTACAGTCTAATATATATTGAGAAAAATATCACTCTACCTAGCTTTTTCTACAACGATGCTACAATAAATTGCGGGTATTACAGTCACTATGATCCATGCAACTGGGTCAAAATATGGACATACAAAATATATTAGGCTGCATACATTATAATATGATACACAGATGGATAGAAGCTTACAATCATAATATTCAATGTAGTTTAGCCTCATCCCTATAAGACCTATTATTAATATATGTTTACAATTGTTACGTAGACAGTGCGTATGTGTGATAAAGTGTTTATCCTTACCCAGTAGTGAAAACAAGGCCATGTTTCAGGAAGATGGCACGCGAGGCCTTGCTGCCCTCGTGCGCGATGGCCTCCGACTCCACTTCTCCTTTCCGCGGATCTATTATTCTGTAACAACATGCTTATTCATCACCGAACACTGGCATGACTTTCATACTTAATTTTAGACGCTATATACTATATACCTATATAGTATATAGGCTGACTGGCAGATTATGGTTTTAGTATTAGGTCCACCTTTTGTTCTTATACAGTTCTTTGTGCAATAAAGTCAAAATAAATAAATAGGTTGATCTCCATATAATAATAAATGTAGTTAAATCATTTCAGTAGAGTATATTTTATATATAATATTATGTGATTTAATATTTTTTCTACTATCAATGTCAAGGCGACGAAGTTTTTAAAATTATCTGAATGAGTATTAGGCAATGGCAATACAATTATTTCATAGTTGTGAACTGGTAATCTCAATAGAATAAGTGATTTGTATTAGCTGTATTCTAGAACAACAGATGTATGTTATTAACTTTTTACAGCCTCATCGCAGATATCGTTAGGTCGGTTTTTATTTCATTCATATTTTTTTAATTTACGTTGTCCACAACCATATTCTTTTAGTTTTTGTGGCAAATGTCACCGTAATTTTTCATACATTTGTCACTGGATGTATTACGAGTAAGTAGTTGTAAGCCTCATTCAAGTTTTTTTCTGTTTATAGTGTCCTAACTTTGCAAGACATTTTCCAATATCCAAAACTTAATTACAAAGCGTTTAATTTCAGGTCTTCTTATATATTCTTTAGGTATATAAGTATTGCTAAAAAATCTTAAAATATAAGAGTTCATACATGTTTTCCCATAAAAGTCTTATGACAAGACGCTTGCCTATATGACGGATGTGATGCCTCATTATAAAGTCTTATACCCAGTAACATATTTTTTTAACATAAATATACATCTGTATCAACAATGTACGTATATTAATATGTTACACCAAATTTTACTGTAATGCAAGAAGTACTGATCCTTCGTGTGCAAGTGAATGTGTTTGTATGCATGTGTTTTGAAAAAACTGATGTATGACATTGGTAATATGCAGTAGCGATCTCTACGAATATTACACACAATAAAAACAATAAATCATATGATAGAGGTGTATGGAGTATGTCAATGACGGATACGAACAAGCGACCTATGGATGTCACTTGTTCATATCCGGCTCGAAGGACCAAAATGAACGAATGAACGAAGGTAATAATTTGTGCTTTATTGCAGTGAATTAAATGTTAAATTTAAAATAAAGATGTCTATGTACGTTTTCACAGTAGATGTTCTGGCTCACCTGATTTTCTTATCTCGGCAGGTGGTGAGCAGTTTGGAGCCGGTCCAGTTCCAGCACGCCGAGTAGATGAGGTCAGGGTGGCAGTCCAGGCTGATCAGCACCTCGCCCGTGCCCACGTTCCAGATTGCTATCTGTAGTCAACATCATCATCATATATTATGACATATAGCAAAACTAACTTTTTGATGTACACAATATGATGATGTATGTACAGAGTGTACAATGTACAAAAAGATATTTGAGATAAAGTATTAGTCAAGTGAAGGTATTTAGTAACGCAACAGATTCCGCAATAACAATTTTTGAATTTTTGCTTATTTTTTCACTGATGCATTGAAGTAAGTTTTTAACAAATAAAAACGATATATCAATTTAAAAATCACGATTATAATTTTTTCGAAAATGAAAGGCATTCGTTTTTTAAATCGAAGCGAGGGCTGTTACTAGTTATAGCTATATATAGATAAAGAACCTTGCTGTTTCGTATGTCTGTCAGTTCGTTCAATATTATGGACCAAGTAAACATTTATTTGTGACAAATGTGTGCCCCAATATATCAAACAAAATAAACAGACATTGTCATGATTAATATAGTCAAATAAGTTTATTCAATAAAGTTATCAAGAGCTAACACAGACAAACAGAGAAATATACGTCGTAGTTATTGTAAAAGAGTTTCATTTCAAATTCATAGCTAGTTTTACATACATCAAAAAAAGCGAAATATAGTAATCATTTCGGCTTTTAATACTCTATCTATCCATGAATTCTTTAAAATCAACCAACTTATCCATACTAAAGATACTGATCTCCGCGGTTTCTTCTTGATGCGTCTTCGCGACGATGACCTAAGATAGCACGTCAGTCTCTTTTGGTCATTCAAAATTCAAAATCATTTATTCCTGTAGATATCACTGATACACCTATGTATGTCTTTTTTATCTACCAGCACTTCGCAAAGGTGCTTTGTCATGGAGGAGAAGATATGCCGTACAGAAAACGTCAGCACATCTTTTAAAACCAGAAGACATTGAGCAACATACCTGGTTATCAGATCCGGCGGTGAGGAGCACGTTCTGCGCGGTGGGATGCCACAACACCAGCCCCACTCGCCGCTGGTGGTACACCAGGTCCACCACCGGTTCGGACAGCGTGCGGGAGAGACCGCCATCTGGGATCTGCCATACCTGGGGGAATAGGAAACGATTAGATTGTGGGTGTCTTCAAGGCAAGACTGAATAGGCTTTTAATAACATGCATCTTACCACCCAAGAGTCAAGACTACATACACTGGTCGAATGGGATTATATCAAGCATTAACTTATAATTCATAATGTGATAGTAACATTAGAAATAAATAATAGCTATCTATTAAGTGTAATTAAATGATTAAAGTCCTCGTACATATAGTAAAGGCAATGTAAATGTAGGTAGCTTAAACGTAAGAAAATAGTTATATTATATTACAACGTTGAGAAATATAAAGACAAAAAGATAGTTTATTTGTAGAATAATAAAGTAAGACATGCAAATTAAAATATTACTTTTACATATTTAACAGTACATGCAAATAGTTTTATTATTATTTATTCATATTAATACTAGCGAGAAATATTATTACCACTAATAGTCTATAAGACATCATTGGCATCATTAAAAAATTTAAATGGTCAACACTAATTCTGGGAATACTTTTTAAACTTTTATTTAATGACGTGCTCAAAGATATTTTCGCGCCGAGCTACTTACTACAATACAATGAAAAATATAATAAATTACAGAATTTCATAGTGAAGTTATATTAATTATAGGTATATAATATTGTTTTGCACGTTTCCATTCAGATAACCGAGTCTTTTTAAAATCCAAACAACAAACATGTCAAAATATGATAAGCAAATAATACAGAAACACTTATACCGTACCTATGAAGCAGTTGTAGATTTTTAAGATAGTATCTTTGCAGTCTTTGTTTATAATAAGGATTTACATGGTTAAATTAAAACTGTTCTTACGTGAATTTATAGGTGTCATGTTTTGCATTTCTGCAAAACGGTCCAATTAATAGATTACATTTTTGAAGGCCTACCAGTAGTTAGGGTTGCCAGGTCGTTAAACCTAAAAGCCGGACAGACCAGCCAATTTTGCCGGACATTTGGGTAAAAAGGCCGGACACCCTAAATTATTAAGAATTTTGTGTCTTAGTATTAATACGAAAAAAAATGGTTGTCTGTAAAGTCGGTTTACAGACGGTAGTTTAATGTGACAACGTCATGACACTCATGACAAAACATTGATGAAATGATTGCATACTTTTATAGTTAAGAAACTTTTATCTTTATATTACAACGCCATCTAGAACTCCTGAACTAAACTATTTTTTCAGCAAGTTCATTTCTGACTTAATTGTGTATATAGTTTTGTTCATAGATGGCGCTTTCTCCATTGTTCGCTCGCTGGCGGAACGCGACAAATGAGTCATGCTTTTTCGTGCATGCACCCGGCGTTCATCGTTTTAATAGACGTTATCACGTCAAAAGCATAACAAAATCCGGACCGGCCGGATACCAATTAATTTGGCCGGATACGCATGCAAAACTCCTAACTATGTCCTTTAATCCGGACGCCTAGCAACTCTACCAGTAGTACAGTGACTATAATTATAATAGTCAGTACTACTATTATGCTACCTGTAGAAGGCCTTAGCTTATTTTTAAACGCTCACCCTGCCTTTACTTCGCAACAAATACTCTTAAAGCGATAGGTAAATATTTAATGCCCTATTATCTATATCTTTAAAGTAAGGTTCACATTCCTCATAATTCACGAGGCTTGTCAAGTTCATAAAATTATACGTAACAGGCGAATGGCGATCTATAAATTTAAGTGGCATGTAAATCGCTAACGATGTACGCGGATGATGTATTACAGCGCGCTTGGCCAGCATTTTGGGCCATAACCCCATTTCTGTCAAAATCAACAAACCAATAATTAATTTACTGCACAAAATTAGAGATGTGTGCCCGAATAAGTCATTTTGTTATTTGTTTTTTAACTTTCAAACCTACCTCTAATGGTCGTAGCGCACATATCAACTCGGAAAGGGATCGGCACCGGATCGCCTCGCCGTCAACCTAACGTAAGCGCGTTATAACCCGCCGTCAACCTAACGTAAGCGCGTTATAACTGACCAACAGCTCCAAATCGACTCGGTTACGGCTAGGCGACGCCGCGCTTACGGCTCGACGGCCGCTGGTTGACGGAATGAATGACAGCAGTTCGCCGATGCAGCGGTAGCCGCGGCGCCGCGGCGCGGGGCGTGCACGAGGAAACGGAAAGGCGAAGGATAGCGTACGGTGAGACGTAAGCGCGGGTACGGCAAGTCGTCCACGCACCGTACCGCGGTTCGTGAGCTTGTCTCGAGGCGAGGTGATTACGTTACGAATCCGATAAGTGTGCTTTACAGTAGGGAGTTTCATACAAAGAATACTGACATGCAAGAGTTGATACGTTTACGTTCCGTTTACGAGTTGATATGTGTGCTACGACCATAAATCATTAAAAATTTATTTGATAAGAGTCAAGCTTCTTAGGTGGGTTCTTTGATAAATCTTAAGTAATTTTTTGCCACTTATCAAATAAGATTTTTTATAATAAATCTTTCATTGTCAGAAAAAACCAAGTTGCATCCAAGCTGTAGTTGCATCATTGTTATTCTCATACACTTCTACATGTCATCTTACCTTAACGACGCAGTCTTCAGACCCACTTGCAATGACATTGTCATTATGTGGGCACCAGGCAATGTCCAAAACTGGGCCTTTGTGCCCGCCCACTAGTGGATGATCCGCCGGAATGCGGCCCACCTGAGGACAAGGAACAAATCGAAAATCACTTTAAAAAAGGGTTACAAAATTTAAAAGTAAACACAGAGTAAAAAATTATAAATCGGAAGTATAGACAAACGTCTAATTATAATACTTATACATAGTTTAAGGCCTTGCATTCGTCTTCAACGAAACTTCTATAAACATGCAATATGTTTACAATTTGAAATTGAAATTTCCGCAGAGAAATCGCATGCGTGCTCAATTATCAAAATATAATTACCTAGCCACAATTAATAAATGATTTGTTATTCGTGGAGAAATGCCTAACATAAACGTAGGATGTAGTTCACGGAACCCATTGACGTCCAACATCCCTTACAACTACTTAATTAATAATCTGGGGAAGTAAGTAACAACACCAAACGTTTACATTTCAGCAAAAATTAAATAATGATAATACTCGTATTTGCTTTAATGAAGTCATCAGCATGTTCTATCAAAATAATTACTTGGAGTTCACAGCTATAGCTGCCTGATCAGGCTTTTTAAAGTGAGGGATATCGCCCTCATGTTACCCCTAAAGACTTTAAAGAACATAAAGAGGGTCGAAAGCCATAAAAGCATTTGAAGGCGTTAAGGTGATCTCATTATAAAACGTAAAGTATATGTATTTCATAAGCATTTTTGCCTTTCATTGGTTGACTCACAAAGAGGGCGGCGATAAGAGCCTGTGTGCAAGATGGATCTAGTGTAATGGGGCTGTGGAACGTAGAAGATTTGATTTTGTAATGTACAGTTTGAAGTCTAGTCATGGATGAATACCAATCGCACCTAAACACTTGTATCCTATCCTTCCATGATATCAATAAATATTCATGGAACACTGTAAGAACTGAAACGGAGTCGAATAGAAATGTTTACCTCATATTTTGAGCATTACAGAATAAACCTGGAGAAGTTCAGGTGAAACACATTTAGCCACGCAACTGCGAAGATTTAGATTGTTTAAGGGCTCCCACACAAAACCGCGATTTCGCATCGCATCGCAAATATCTGCGAATTCGCACGAACGCACCGCAAGAATTTCCGATCTGCTTCGCATCGCACATTCCTGCGATATTACGTCATCCTTGGTGACGCCATTTTAGTCCGCTCTGAGACAGCTTTAGAGAAAGACGCGCGGCGCCTTTCAAAAGCTCTTCAAATGAAGATATGCTCATTCTAAAATAATCAAAAAATTTATCTTCTTCAGTTCTCAACGCATAGTACTTTTGAGTAAAATAGTTCCCATCAGAGTTCATAATCGTAATAAATGGATGAACCCAGAATCTTCTTTTTCTTTTATATCTATTTAACAATAACAGCAGTGCAATAATCTTTTTGCGATCCATCTTACGCTTCCTAAAAACACGTCCAGTACGGCTTATTACACTTGAAGGAATGGTCGCCCTACCAAACGGTTTGCCGCACTAAATCGTATCGCAGAAATTCGCATCGCAAGTTCCTGCGATGCGAATTCGCATCGCATCGCATCGCAGTTTTGTGTGGGAGCCCTAAGACCTAGTTTCTCGAGCTTAGTCAGCCTAAGACACTTCACCGTCCAGTTGACCTACATTATACACAAAATAATCTTGGCAGAACACGAGATTCTCTAATTGGCCTCTCGTGTAATTATAGTGCTAATGAGTACTTTCTCTGTTAACGGGACATTGCACTGGTCCACAATATTTTGTTGGTTTTGCGCGATTTTTTTAGATGACACAGTTACGTATGGAACTGGAATTACTGATGACATAATGCAGTGAACTTATAATAACGTACTTATTGTTTTCGTTACTATTATTATTGCTCACCTCATCCAGCGACGCTCACTGTCGCTGGATCTAGCGACATTGCAATTCTTTTCCTTTTAATTTTCCTTTCTAGTTCTTCTACATACAGTAGTTCTACTACTAGACGTAGTGAATTACTTAGGTTAGCTTTTAAGTTACAAGTGCCAAAGGGAATGGCCTTTCAACACCAGGTGGAATACACAACCGTTAGTTACTTTCACACCAAAAAAATAGCCATATTTCCTACTAACAAAATGATGTTAAAATGAACCCAGTTTCAGATAACTTAGAGTCCTAACTCCTCTGTACCATCCAACCAGATAAACGACGCCGCTCCGTCTGATAGAGGAACTATTTATAGGTTCTGAGTGCGTTTTGCACGCGGCTTTGCGTATGGCCTTTTGATAGCCGAGGGCTGATAACTACTGCATATTTTCTAGATAATCTTGGTCAGCACCATCAGACGGTGGAGTCTTTGAACTTTCCTTCAGAAAACAAGGATTGGATAATCGGTATTCGCTCAAAACACAACTTTTTGAGTGTGTCAACGTATTTAAAGTCGTCGTCATCGAAAAGTTGAGATTAGATGGTTTAAATTTTCCTTTAGATTTACACGTAAACAATGAGACAGGTATGTAAATAGAACATCGGCACTTCTACTAATGGCCTCTGAGATGAGAATATACAATACGAAAAAATTCAAGTTTGCAAGTTTCAACAGTGTTTTCCTTCATCGATCCAAGTCACTGGCGTGTAACAATCGATCAGAGCGGCAAACTGAATTTTAATACTTTATACTTTATATCTGCCGCAAATATATAAATTACACATATAAGTACAGTTGTTATTCATGACCTGTCCTGCGTAAATAACAGTTGACGCGACTTTATGGCGTGATTCACACATGCAAATTGTAATGGCGCAAGTTTACCGAGTGATATTAACATGGCGCTTCTGAAACATGCTTCTACTAATTCTTCATAAAACAATAGTTGCCTGACTTTGACTTTGAAAGCGTAGGAAATGGTTATAGTTCGAGATAGATATATATCATCTACCCTTAAACCCGACAGATTGACCGATTTACAACAGTACTCAGGTTTTGAGATTCATATGGTCCAAGAGTCCCACATTTCAGACCCGATTCTAATAAGTCTTTAGATTCTTTAGTTATATTTGATCTTGAATGGATCGCCGTTTACTTGTAGACTTGGAAAGGGAAGGAAACTTCATTCGTTAAAAAAAAATTAAAATGGCGGCAAAATAGCTGCCGTGCCGCAGCGAATGTGATAAACTGGGTACAGAATCGACGACCCAGTCAAAGAAGGGGGATTTCTCCCTTTTATCTTCACCAAAAAAGTATCAATGATTTTGCTGTTGCGAATATTCATTGACTATGATGACCTCACGTAATCAGCTGATCCATCTGACCCAAAGATTTGGGGGTAATCTATGGTCTGACCCCGTCTGCTCGTGTGCGTACTGATAAAATTACATTTTATCCAATTGATTGCTGATGGATGTTTTATAAGCTTACGTACTATTGTTTTATAACTACAATAAATCTTAACGACCACTGTAATTATAAACATCCAACATGTGTTTCAAATAAATACCGCAAATAAAACAAATGAGATAAAACTTTGGCACACACCAGACTGGAGGGAACCCACTATTGTGCACCAGGAACATTTGGCAACCAGTTTTATTACACTGAACGCTAGAAACGTAGCAATAACAATAACAATGTTCGATGCGATTGCAATTCGTGAAAACAGTTTGCAGAGGACATTTGAACTTTGCGGTCTACGAAGCAAAGATTGACTATTTGGTGATGAAATGGCTCTCTGATCTAATAACAGCCTGTTCCTACGATCTTGGGCCTACCCTCTTAGAACCTGGAAGGCATAGACCAATATCACAGGTTATATTGATCAGATTCTCATATTTGTTTGATGAAACACAAAATTGTAATTACAGCTACTAAAGTAACAGTACAGTACTTTAACCCATCAATAGCCAACTACAGGGTACAAGTCTCTCCTCCTGAGGGGGTCTACAGAATACGGCAACATGATACTCCAGTACGGATAAGCGAAGGGACAGCTAATATAGTTTAATTTAAAGTATTGTGTGCTGCAATCCTTTAACCTTTAAAACCTTAATCCTTTAAACATATAGACTTCCCGCACCAGCTTCGTGAGTGTAGCGGCCATGCGTGTAATGATTTGACTCATAGAGAGGTTATTACTGAGATGTATAGAAATGTAGTGCAAGCGCTAAGAGAAGCCTCCGCGGTCGATAGTGATAGTACTAAACGTATCAAAAGAAAACAAGTGATAGGTTGGAACAGGCACGTCGCTGAGGCTCACGGGGAGGCGAGGCGTACGTTCTTGTTATGGCTAGATCACGGAGAGCCAACCACAGGGCGTATTTATTTGGAAATGTGTGAAGCTAGAAAGGTATTCAAGTCACGTTTAAAATGGTGTCAAAACCATGAAGAACAAATTAAAATAGACATTCTGGCTTCTCATTATTCTAAAAATGATTTTCGGGGGTTCTGGAAAGCCACTAATAAGATGAATAGGCGGCCAGCATTTCCCGTGAGTGTCAATGGCGTGTGTGAGCCTGACGAGATTTCAAATTTGTTTATGGATCACTTTTTTGTGAAATCGCCGCGGGTGCCTTCTTTATCGACGATTAATGTTGAGGCCGGTAGGGTATTGGGGATTCAGTTTAAGCCGAAGGAAGTGGCGCACACTATTAAGCATATGACCAGAGGTAAATCCCCAGGCCATGACGGTCTCAGCATTGAACATCTTCAATATGCGGGGCCACATCTACCCAGAGTGCTTGCTATGTTCTACAACTTCTGTATGAGTCATAGTTTTATGCCTAGCGACATGATGCGTACGATAGTTGTACCTGTAGTCAAAAACAAAACTGGTGATCTAGCTGATAAGGCCAACTATCGGCCGATCTCATTGGCAACTGTCGATGATTATTATTATTAAATTATATGTATAATGTGTTCTATGAATACTAAAACATTTTTTTCAAAGAATAACTGAAATGAACTTTGTTGAATAAGCTGCAGCATATCTAATGTACTTTCAGCCGAGTAGCAACGTATTAACATTCAAAACAACTTTTTCGGTAAACAGCCATGCATGAATTCCATTCATATAAATTGCTATCGCTATTAAACAGTAGCTCACAACCTGAACCCGAATAGACCGCAGTTCAGAAACCCATATTAATATCATGGAATCATACACTTTGCGCACGCGCCGGCACCGGTGCGCGCTTTTCTCAGCCACGCGTGGGTGGGCCCTGGATTTCCGACCGGTGGCGAATTATTACCCAACTACGCGCCAGATATAAATACAGATATTAATATAAAAATACCAAAAACACGTCGCATCCCAATAGGATTAGCAGATGCTTTAAAAATTATATATTTCCTAACAATCAGTGTTTTCGTAACAACGCATAATTATGGTATATTTTTTGTTATCGGGTGCAATTAACGTGTCCGGCAGGGTCATGCCTTCACGCGAGGATAAGAGTCGTCAATCATTAGGACAGACTGCCACGATAATGCATAAAAGGATGCATTAAACAACCATGATAAGTTATCGTTAAAAGCTCGCTCATTACGGTCACATTTTGGCCACCGCGACCGCAAGGAACGAACTGTAGTTATTCATCAATTTCTTGACCTTTTCCCAAAAATACAGTACCGATTAAACAATTTATTGCCTGTATGAGAAAATTATTTTGATCCTCGATCCTTTAACGTTTTTAATTATAAAAGTAACAAATACTGCTTAGAGTAAGCAACAGACACACGAGATTTTTGCTGAAATAGCGGACAAACAAGCTGGTAGTAAGTGGTCACTTTAGCCCATGGACCCCAAGTTAACCGGCAACGATGCCGACCAAAAAAGGGAGAAGGTACGAGCTCTAAGCCCCCAGTCAGGCTACGACGAGTTTAAGAGATTTAAGGCGCGGGCCACACAGAAAAGACGTAAGACGAAGACGGGGCTCGGACCCATCGCAGACAGGGCGCCGTTAAAACATATAGAAAAGACAAGGAACGGGCGTGACGGCCGGCGCACACTGGGCTTTTCCCGGCCACAGAGTACTTAATCACTACGTTTTAAGAGACCTGTACCCTAATTCACGTAACTTTAAGACGCATCGATTAAGTTGCAGTGACGCTGCAATCAAGTTGGAGTGACGCTACAATCAAGTTGAAGTTTGGCGTCTAAACCGCATTGTCATAATTTTTTGACTGCGCGTCAACTGCACGCCAACTGCACGCAAACTGCATGTGAACTTCACTTTTCCTGCACGCATCCTGCGCGCCTGTCAAACTTTATGAGACTTCAAACTTCAAAAGTTTATGAGAATACCAATCAAACTGCGATCGGGAACACGCTATCTTGACGCGCATTATCAGAATACCTTTTTGTGACGTGAGCGCGCTTGAGACGCGCTCGCGTGACGTGAGCGTGTTTGACAGCGCAAGAGAATACGGAAAGTGTCATTTTGATCGGAACGTCGCTGCAACTGCACTGCAATCGAACTTCTTAAGTTACGTGAATTACCCTGCTGCTCTCCGCGTCCTTTCCGCTCCCCCGCTGGCGCCTACGCAGGCCCGCGTCCTGTCCTTTCTGTATGTTTTCCAATAGGGCGCCGACGAGAAAACGTCGTGTCGGGCGTCCCGTCTTTTCTGTATGTTTTACGTCGCGACGGCTGCATACATTTTGTATGAAAGTAGATTAAACGGGCGCCGCGACTGCGACGGGTCCGTGTCTTGCGTCTTTTCTGTATGGCCCGCGCCTAAGAAACAAGTATCTTTTGGTTGCCTACTAGTACCTACATAATCATCGTCCCCTCGTAACATAAGCGCGACTTTACAGTAGAATAGATACCAGAAACTAACGCAACGCATAATAAATCCTCCGATACATTTATGCTCTTCATCATTTCACAACATTACGGGATCTTTAAAAATAGAAGTACAAATAGACGCTTGTAAATATTAATGCTATATTTAGCGTGTAAGAACATTATGCGTACATGTATTGCAATGAGCCAAATATATCTGGGATCAGTCATTGCGCCCTGCCGCGTCATCGTGAGTTTCACGAGAACCATTTTTGTCATGCCATCTGCTACTCCACGCATCAAGTACTGTAGTACTACTACAATGACGCCATACTGGCTTCAGATAAAAACCGGCCAAGTGCGTGTCAGGCCACGTGTAATGTAGGATTCCGAAGTTCATTGATTATTACTCATTAACTACTTAAGCCTACCCTAGCCGTGATAGTTTCCCTTTTAAAATTCATCATACATACTATTGCTAGGAATTGCGCTATGCTGCGGACGGACGGTTTCATTTTGACTTCGGAATCCTAAAAAATAACGCAACGATTAAATAAAAATGAGGCTCAGAGTGTACGGTAATACTTCCAACTTCCTATCATATCCTATCTTATCATGATCTTCAGGTTCTCAAACCTGTAAGCAGAAACTTTAGTTCTTTACAAGTTAGAAGCCTTTACAAGATCAGCAAACAAAACATCAAGTGTTCTTATGTGCATACTCGTATATTTTAAACTCTTTTGACGGTATTGTTTATAAATGTCTCACTGATTTCAATGTAATCTATGTCGCTTATTACGCTAATGAAGTTTGCACCTTTAATTGAGGTAACACAGCCTGTATCAATTCAATCAATCTTGTTATGTATTAAATTTGAATGAGTTTACGGAAAATGTTGGAAGCATCAAACTTCAGGTAACAAATAAAGTTTGTAAAAGGCCACTGGAGACCTACATGATTAACATGTTTTAACTGATGACAAAAACAGAAATGAAGAACCAATTAAGAATGCTGAGATGAATATTTCCGATACGAGTATACCTCAAGAAATCCAAATTGGGAAATGGGGAAGCAAACATAAGCGTAGGTAGAATACCTACTCTAGAATTCTAGCAAGCTACCCCCATGAATGTTACACTTCACTTCCTCCGCTTATTTGTATCACGGATGATGGCATCAGGTACCTAAATATAACAAACTATGCTGCTTTCGAACGTCAGTGATAGCCACAAATCAACTCATCATCTTGGCAATGGTGCACTTCGACACGTGCATCTCATGTATTTGCGAGTAATGCTCGCAACTGTTATGGGGGATGAGTCATAATCATCCTTCATTGGAGATACTTTAAAGGAACATGATGTGATGCACATAATCAAATCAACAGCGAATGATTAATTGAATCAGGAGTGATATCTTTAATTACGGTAGGTTGCTGGCTAAATACTGTATTAACAATTGGCTAGGTTGTCCCAGCATAAGTTTCCATGCCACAACGCACACATACCTAACACACACGCTAGACACCTATGATGCTTTATTTGCTCTTTCTCCTGAGTACCATGTACTATGGTCTGTATGTCCCAGTCAGTAGTAACAACATTGTACAAAGTAAAAGGAACAGCTGAACGCTAAAATATCTTTCGTTTTTTAAGCTAAAGACAACTTTTGCTGGGCGTTACGTTGTTTTATGGATAACTCTTATCACTTCAATATCCGCAATGATTCAATGGTTCAACAGTTGTATGAAGAACACGCTTAATGCCTTTTAGTGTTCCGGTAGCTGTTAGAACATTACAAGGGAATTAATATTTAAATCTGTTGGAACAGTCGGAACCCCTCCGGCGTCGTCGTAGCTTTGGGCGGTAGATATGCAGTGCGCAGCTATGCGGAGCGCGCGAGGTAATTCCGACTCGATATTTATTGCGCTATTTACACGACTCGCGCGAACTTGACATAGTTTCAAGCGGGGTAAAGGTGGGAATCTACAGGAGACGCCAATAATGATAAAACCTTAAAAGGCAGAAAAAACGATTAGCAAACTCGAATAATCACCATTGCCTACGAACATGGATGACAACAAGAAAAATTGCCAATTTAAGGGGAAACTTCTGAGATGAGGTGCAGACTCCTCCAGTGAATCATTCTCGGGGAGGGGACCCTATCGTGTCTAATATTACAACTTCGCCGTTGGCCTCATATCAAAGCCCCAAGGGACAAAAACAACAAAAGTACATAGTCTGCAAGTCAGTACTCTAGGCAGTGCTAGATTTGTCAATAGGCCGCGGCCTAGTGGCG
Source organism: Thymelicus lineola (assembly GCA_963932265.1). Classification (NCBI taxonomy): domain Eukaryota; kingdom Metazoa; phylum Arthropoda; class Insecta; order Lepidoptera; family Hesperiidae; genus Thymelicus; species Thymelicus lineola. The sequence continues at coordinate 11,137,695 of OZ010681.1, read as the reverse complement.
GAAGCGTCCGAGGAGCGGCAGATTTCAGAAGATGACAATAAAGATGATTTTGCTATTAAAAATGCCGTAAAAAATTGTAATTATTGTTTTTTTTCGCACTTTCTTAGTGACCAATTCAGTGTCTTCCTTACTATGAATGGAAAATTATTATTTTAGAAAGTTACATGGGGCGGCGGAAATAAATTGGCATACACTCATAAAAAATATAAATCCGGTACTGACTCTAGGAATGAGAGAAAGAGCTCGTTTACGAGTTAAGTATGTAGGTATACGACATAAAAATTGGACCATGAGGGATCCCCATTAATCTAATTCCTGTAGATAAGACTCGGCTGAGTTGTGCGATGATGAAAGAGTGACCGTGAAAATTGAACCGTTAACCGAACCATTAACCGTCGTAAGGTCTAGACTTGTAAATTAGAGTTTTGCTATTCCTGATGGAATGTTTAAAAAGCCACTACACTAGCCAAATACAAGTCGTAAGACTCCACATAAAACTTTAAGGCTTCCTAAAATCTGTTTCAAGGACAGCGCCCGCCATTTCATTTACATAAAAAAGAAGCAGGCTCTATTGTTCCATGAATAATGAAAATTCCAAGCCAAACTTTAACCGGCACTGTGGCGGATACTAGTATCTGAAGTCGTTATCATCTCTGAAGTCTGAACGTACTTGACTCTATCTTCCGCGTTATCTGCGGAAACTGCAGGCCGCATTGGTGTCGTACCCAAATGCATTTTAAAAGTATCAACGCATAATACGGTAGAATAGAACAATTAACACCAACAAATGAGATATTTAAAATACATTTTTCGTATGCGAAATGTTCCGATGTTAATACATAATTAAGACATGGCCTTATTTACTCCTAATTTACAAGCCTATTTGGTGAATTAGTTTTAAATTGTGATGGTGATAGATTCTGAACCCAATAGTCTAGGTCGAAAATAAACTTAACTGAGCCATTTAGCAAACCCTCTTGTTTCTTTCTTATTTTCTTTTTTCTTTCATTGTTTCTTACCTCTGTTACCGGTTCATAGCCGACGAGTCGGTGATGAGTCTAGGTGTACTATAACTTAGGATTGTTCTGAGTATTCACGATTTATAGGATTATGTCAGGGTTGCAGCCTGATTTTACAAATCCATACTGCAGAGAATTGTGCATTATGTCTGCAAATGTTTTCAGGACTTTACTATGGGTATCTATCTGATCTTTTATCAGAATTCTTCAATATTCTATGTGGAAATCTTAGATGTGTCCATTGTTGAAATAGCGGCGGTGACCACTTCACTATCATAAGGTCTGTATGCTTATGCTATCACAATTCTAATACGGTAGAACCATGGTAATCCAACGAACGTTTTGCAGGGCGATGTCGAATTATCGAATTTGTCGGAGTATAGAGTACTGCCTGCTATGACTGCCTAAGGCCTAATTCGAAATTTTTTGAATAAGACTACCTTGTAATTCGACAAATTACAAATCAAATAATCTATTGGAACTATATCTTTTATGTAAAAGCAATAGAGATAGGCGTGTCGGATTACAGGGTACCGGATAAGACAGGATCCGGATTACCGCGGGTTTACTGTAGTGGAACAGTTATGGCTTCTAATGACAAATGTGCCGAATTAATGTCCACGATCGCAAATCGCCGAAACCCTCCGTTCGACAGGCCACCACCAAAAGATCTACAAGAAACAACTCATGAATAAATTCATCTACAGTACTGTGTTTAAGGGATTTAAAAAATTATTAAGTAATAATCATAATAATGAATGTTGCTAATTGAAACACGCTCAAAACAATGAGTTAGCTGACAGCTCATTGTGCAACCGATATGGCGGGAACAATAGACAGTGAAGCCAGGCCATTGCACACGTAATTACTAATAACTTTACCTTACAAAGCTTATTTGGATCCTGTTCAACAAAAGTTGAAGCCCAACCTTGGTTTAATTCCTGGTTGGGACAGGCTTTATGTGAAAGACACAACTATATCTGTACATGAAAGATATTGAGGGTAAACAATCATTATTTTAAATATTTGCCTGTTTGTTTACACCTGATAATAGAAACAAATGGATGTAGCTATTGTTATTACTGATTTGGTAAGCTTGAAAATTAGTGTTTGTTTTATTTTGAGTCACAAGAACACATAAAAACATAATATATTATGTCAATTTAAACACTTCCGTCTAAACTTATTTTTCAAGGTAACTTCGAAAGCTTAGGTTTCCTGAAACAAAGTGAGGGCTAGTTTTTGGGCCACATAAAAAATACAAATTCACTCCATTCTGCAGTCATCTATACTCTAGTCTCTACACTCCATTATACAGTTTCTCGCTAACCACAGACCCATAGAGCATCATAACAATGGTGGAATGTTTCGAGGTGGGAATATTTGTAAACTTTTTCCCTGAATGCCATTAGACTGGTGTCATAACATCACCAGTTGAGTAACAATGAGATTGGTACCATGTAAAAATGTGGAATATATATTACTTTAAGATTAGGTACTCTAATATCATGTCATATGCTAAAAATATTTTGAGACAAAAATAATATTTTAAAAATAATTTTGTTTAGAATATAAAAGTGCTAAAGCTTATCCTAATTAAAAAGAAATCACCAATTTTGATATGCCCATACATATTTCTGAGGTACAAAGAAAGAAATTGAGTTGCATGATTTTTTTTTAAACTACAGCTAACATCAGTTTTAAACTTCTAGTAAGTTTCATTTTCCTTTTAGTCTCTTAAGTCTTCTCAGCTAATAACATTTATTTCAATATGCAGTAATGAGTTACTATTATAGTGATGTCTACACTACAGAAGTCAAGGACAAAAGAGGGAAAATGAGTATGCATTGCTAAAATTTCATGAAGATAATAAACATCCTTTTGCCAAGTTTCATGTAAAGATGAACTACATGAATTTCTTCATGAAAAAAAACAACATTTAAGACACCTGAACCAACATAATAATATTTTCAGTTTTAGTTCATTTTATGGTAATATACAAAAAGTTGAAACTGTATACATCCATGTTGAGTGATATTATCATAATTTAGCTTACGGAATAGATAAATAACTTTAATTGACATCCAATTTTACTTAAATTTATGCAGCAATAAATGCAGCTATTGTAAAGTAAACTAGTTAACAACAAATATTTGTGGTTAAAACAAATAAGGAGCTTCATATTTAATCCATTGCAATAAGAACCAGTCTTTAACACATTTTGATAAGAAGTAACTTGTTAATTAAAAGTAAATAATTAATAGTTACACATGATAAGGTGTACATTACTCATTGTGGTATCTCCTCACAAGACAAAAAATATGCCATTGGAATCGAAATATTATCAACATCCATAAGGAATTTGGCAGACCTCACATTTTTTAGATAGAGACCTTTCAAAAATAAGAGTATTTTCTTTCTTTGACGTAATAACTCTTACTACTTTTTAAGGCTAGGTATATGTTATAAATTTCAAATTTCTTTATTCATAAGTATGTATGATAAACTTATATGTGACATTCATTTTTTATTCTACCATTAATATTGTTGAGATTCCTTGGATAACATTGAAACGTTTTCGAATGAAATAACTCCATATTTCAAATGCTTAGTATGCCTTTTACCCTTCAATTTAAATACTATATCATTTAGTAGGAATAATATGATTATTAAGGTAGCTCAGTTTTGTACAGACTAGCGACCAGGTAGCTCGTTGTGTTTAGATTATCAAACATCTAAACAAATTTCTGCCAATAAGTAAAGTGTTATCACAAACTTTGTGTGGCAAAAAACATTATCAATTTACTTGAAAATTATAAAAGTAATCAGTAAAATCTCCTTCGTTATTTTTCACTAAAATTCCCTAAAACCTCAATGTTTTGGCTACTGATGATTGTTTAGCATCAAATACTAATGACATTTTATGGGTAGAAATAACAGGTACTAAAACATTGAAGAAACCCCAACTTACCTTATTGTGAGGAAGAACGATGAAGGCACCACCGCCAGCAGACTCGACGATAATCGCCAAGAACTTGGGATTCACAGCACAAAACGTAGAGTCCCAAGAACTCTTCGACACTCTTACGTTATCATAACACTGTTCCCTTTTCAACGCCTGCCCGTACACATGGCGGAATTTTGAACTACGCACCACTCTAAACGACATCTGCAAAACCAAACGCACGCACTCAAAAACAACCAGTAACAACCACTAAATTATTAGCCCGAATTATTCCACATAAAACATAACCTATAAACCCGATATGACCTATATTGACATTAGTGAAAAAAATATAACGCCGATCAACTCACGTTTAAATAATATAAGAAGAAATATTAATATTTACACAAGGTATTTCAATGAAAACATTTGAATTTAACTCAATCTAATAAAAATTAAAATAAAACTGAGAGCTGCTAAGGTTCGAAGGGAGGACGGTTGGGAAAACGAGCGAACTCCATATTTGGTAATGCTTACAGCAACTGCATTTACTGATTTTAAATTTGCCTGAGCACGACTGATGTATTATTAGGGACCAGGAATATGTAAATATATTTTTTATCAATTTAGATTTAGTTTTAGTAAGTCCTTTTACTTTATTATAATTAATAACAAGTTTTCATTTGGGCAACATTTTATAATATTGAACGCGGCACGGTACTGTCAATTGCAAATAGTATTAAAGATGCGTTCAGTTTTGTTTTCATTGTAAATCACAAAAAAAAACAATTTACATACAAAATCATCATTAAATAAATAAATAAATACAAAAAAGTCGTACAAGGACGATCATTTTATTTCCTTAACTTACTTTTGGTGCTTCTATGCGAATCTCTGTAGGTTTACAAACATTAAGAGATTGAGCATGGTAACTGTGACATCTTTCTCTGCCTACCCTCTTTGTGATTGGTGCTCTTCTGATTTGAGGGCTAGTGAAGCTGCTATGCCTCTTAACTTCCTGCAAATAAAATACAAATACCAATGCTTACGATTAATTAAGCGAGTGCTAGATACAATATTAATTTATTGTTTATTCTAAAACTAAAATAACTGTCATGGTTAATATATCTATACTAATATTATAAAGAGAAAAGATTTGATTGTTTGTATTGAATAGGCTCCGAAACTACCGAACCGATTTGAAAAATTCTTTCACTGTTGGGAAGCTGCACTATCCCTGGGTGACATAGGCTATATTACATTTTTTTTTTGGTATTTTTCCCAAAGCGAAGCGAGGGCGATTTCCTAGTATGGTATAATCGTACCATAATATTATATGGTATAATAATGATAAGATTGATACACAGGAAGCAGAGGTTTTTAAAGGATTACTTAATTAATTGCCAAATTTACAAAAATTGTAATATAATAAAAAATTACATAATACCGTTTATATTAGTTATCCAATCAAGTTAAATCAGAATCAAAAGAATATTGTTCATACAAATAAATACATGCTCAGAAAGTTGTTGTAGATAGATATTTAGTAAAAAAATAAGGATATCCAGTAATCAAACCTTATTATTTTATTATTTACTTACTCCATCCACTTCCATACGGCTCATATTTCAGCTTATTAAAATTGGTATGTATTACAAAAACTTTTGAATTTAACAGACAGATCGACTTAAATTTTAGCACACTTCGTTTTAACACGTTTAACGTTTCTTTAAATAAGTAACTAGGTATGTTGTATTTTTAAATACCCTCATTTTAAGTAACACTCTCAATCTTTTAGTATCGACAGTACTGTAGTCAGTTTACATAGGGTTGCCAGATAGCAAGACTGAAATATCTGGACATAAATTCATTAAAGTCGGAACATAAACGTCGGGATTTGTCAAGACAAAACTTTTTTTGGAAATAGCCGGCAAACAAGTTGAAGACGAAACACGTGCACGTGCGGTGGCAAACGCGTTCTGTTAAATCAAATGAATTGTCGGGATGTTTCACATATGCCAGCCGCCCCATGACGGCTCACATTTTTTTTTGATGTGAAACATCTATAGGCGAGATTTTTGGCGCGGTGAGTGGCGACGCTTCGCAGCACTATACTATTATGGTAGGGCAATATGAAAAAAAAATTGGTTGTCTGTAAAGTCGGTTTACGGACAATGGTTTTACGTGATAACGTCTATTTCGTAGAAGAATAATTTATGATATAAATAATGTAATGTAAGAACGTAATGGAAGCCCTACGCACGGAGCCGCGGTGCTACTCGCCAGTTGTGTCAGCTTGAACATGGCTTGACGCGCCACCGCGACCCGCGTATCTAGCTAGATTATAATATTAAATTTCATACTAACTATACGATTTTAAACATATTTGAGTTGAAAATTTGGTTTAAATCGTTTTAAATATCAGGAGCTGCGCGACATCTGTGATTTTCTTGACTACAACTAAAGTCCGAGTCGATGTACTGTGTAAAGTTCTTTCAAGTAGTTCATACCTATAAACAGAGATGACGCTATTGTAGATTTTCTTCCAAGCGGACCGATTACGCTTGAGTGGGAGAGAGACGGCCGGTCTAGCGTGCCTCTCTCTCTAATGCTGCGCGCGCTTCCGTGACGTTACTCGGTTTTCGTGAATGCCTCTCAGGCTCATCGTCTTTATAAACGTTATCACGTTAAAATATAACAACACAATGTGGGTAATCATAAATAAACTTAGTTTGATAGGCTGTAGCATACAGTAGGACAAAACTGTCATCATTTTCTGGAGAAAATTCGTATTATTGTAATTTTTCATCATGCCATATTTAGTTCCTGTCATAATCTGTACTTTTATGCTTATGTATTAGTCTCAGATTAAAGAAATAAAAGGCAGATATAACTTTCCCAAAGAAATGCAACGAATGACGTGAAGCCGCTTTTTCTCTATGTGTGCATGACAACCATATTGACAGCTAGCAATGGCATCGTAGAGACACATACTTCTTTGTGTGTGTAAGTTGCCAGACATTGAAAACAAAAAGTCGCGATCTCCCGCAATTTAGTAAATATTTTTGCCATATTTTCAACTTGAAATATTATGCGCAATTAAATTGGCAAATTATTTATTATTATATCACTAGTTATCAAAAAGTATAGATATTAAACATGTCAAATGTTCTTTTAATATACACTTAATATGTTGAATTGTTTTAATTTATGGTTTTTTTCTCTTATGGGTAGGTATTTTTAATTGAAAAATATAAAAATTTTAATACATTTATTAAAATTAAAATACATGAAATATATAATATACGTCATCTTCGTTAAAATGCAATGAATAAACAAAGCAAAATTTGGATGGCCAATCATTATCTTGCCTACTTTGACGAATAATAAAAACCCATTTATCTCGTATAATAGTATTTGTCGGCAATCTGCAAATAAAATAATTTATTGAGTAGGCTAAACAGGAATTACTAAAATAGAATATAATATTTTCTTTCAATCGTGCATTTTATCGTCGGCATATGTGATATTTTCAATCAACCAGGCTTACCTATGTTAAAATCCTAATTTTATCCCTTTAATCCTTTGTACAATCTATATTATGTTTATAATAACCCAGCGACAGGTATTTATGCATTGGCTGCATTTCCTGATATTTAGATTTAAATAAATACAACTATCTACTTTTAAAATATTTTTTTTGATATAAATTTATAATCGATCAGTGTTCAAATAACAAATGCATATTTCCCTTAATTTAGGGTAATCGATCTTCATATAAAGCTGGTATTAAATTGAATAATTGTCGAGGTTTTGTGTTCCGAGCGCACCGCAAAAATATTATTATAAATAAATAATAAAATAATGAACAGTTACCTGTGAAAAGATATCTAATATTATTTTCCTTGATTTTGAGAACAACTTTAGCATTGTTTAAAATTGCAAGACGGCATTTTATCTAAGAAAATTATTTAATAAATTTTGACAATTGTGACATATAAGCTATTTGACGCTTTCTTTAGAACTGACTCGGGTTTGTATTTGCTTTTTTAGTTTGTATTTGCTTTGATAGCTTCACATTGTAGTTGGATGAATACATCTGCCTTTTATTTCTTTAATCTGAGGTATTAGTTGTATAAAATAATTTCGATGTTTCACATCTGCCAGCCGCCCCATGACGGCTCACATTTTTTATTCACTTAGTTAATATTTTTATAATTTAACGGTTATATTGTTCTACAAGTTGCGTGGTATCCTTTGAGTCATTATTTGCACATCCGAAAGGTTCACTCCTATTTTTGTAACAGTCACACTGGGACACTCTGTATAATATAATAATAATACTAATATAATATAGTACGTTGTAATTTTAATATATTTCCCAACAATATTGTTACTAAATACTGTTTGTATTTCAAAATCTGTCATTATGCCTATTGACATTATTGCAATTTTTCATTATATCAATAATCAAGAACTTCAGCAGTGCGTTATATTCTGGGAACATTGGTGCACTATGAAGTGTCAAAATCCCAGTCAATTGAAATGTCATTTAATTTCACGTGATCCGTCTTTAGGTATCCCCTATATAACATGGAGTCCAGTTGAATATATAAAGTTCTTGGTTTCTACTTTCCCTGTGCTACTCATGTTAATTAAGTACTCTGTGCTCATGACAAGTTGACAGTGCTTGATTGACGTAAATGAATGACATTTGTTTTTGTAAAATATTTTTTTTCTTCTTACTGTTAGTGGTAGCGAAATACAAAATAAATTAATTTATTTCGCTAAGTATTTTGTTTTTTATTGTAATTATTATGTTAAATATTCCAATGTTATAAAAGAAACTTGTGACGAGTTTAGATATCACGATGAGTAAAGACATCACTTCAATCGGCGGTCTGATGGTAATTATTTAAACATTACTTCATATAAAAATTTACAAATGCATCATTGTAAAGTAAAGTATGAGTAATAAATTGTATTTTGCTTAAATCTGGTCCAATTTGAAATATTCTTTCCTTTGACATATTTTAATCATAAATTTTGGCAATTTATTTCGAATTAACCATCTTCTTTTTACAATACACATTTTCCTACCTTTATGGATTTATTTTCGAGGGCTAACTTTTTGTTGTGACATTTTCTAATATCTTGACATGCATTTGTGACATAAAAATTACTACTTGTTAAATTTTTAATTTTAAGACTCAAAATGTAAAATGAAAATAAACTGATACAACTATCTCTGATATCAAATGTGTGTTTTCTGTTCATCTGGTTCTTCTGTTTATATAACTTGCATATAAAATTTACTTTTGTATAAAATTTGCCTGTTTTGAAACATTTTATTAGAAATAAGGAAAACCTGTTTCCTTAATTACATTGTTTTTACCTATGCTATTTATTATACTTTATAATTTTAATTTATGCACATACATAATGTGTAATGCTTGTATGAGCATCTCAGTAAATAAATAACAAATTATTTTTAAGTGTGTGTACATTAGTAGCTGTGACTAAACAGATTTAGTCTTGTAAGAATTGTAGACACTGCTAGGCAGGAATCAATGAACCAAATAAATTATGATATAATGCTATTGTTAACATTCACTGAAAATTCTACCTAAATTCCGTCTGTCTGCCACCAGGCTGTATCTGATGAACTGTGATAGCTAGACAGTTGAAATTTTCACACATGATGTATTTCTATTGCCGCTATAATAACAAATGTCAAATATTAAAAACAGAATAAAATAAATATTTAAGTGAGGCTCACATACAACAATGATTTTTTTGACATTTTTTGCTCAATATTAATAATAGCAACAGGTAGACGCTTGAAATATTCACAGAATATTTAGTTGTATAATCACTTTAAAAATAATTATAATATAATGTATAGCTAATGGTACTGAACCCCTCATGCACAAGTCCGACTCGACCAGTTTTTATTTACCCAAAAATCTGTGGGCAATCCAAAAAGTAGCTAGGTAGGCAAATGTGAGCTAACTGAGCTACAAGAATATTTGCCTCCCAGGTACAAGCACAGTAGCCCTTATTATTATATTATTGCCTATCTATATATATAAAATTGAAAAGAGACACACCTTTATTTACCCAAAAATCTGTGGGCAATCCAAAAAGTAGCTAGGTAGGCAAATGTGAGCTAACTGAGCTACAAGAATATTTGCCTCCCAGGTACAAGCACAGTAGCCCTTATTATTATATTATTGCCTATCTATATATATAAAATTGAAAAGAGACACACCTTTATTTACCCAAAAATCTGTGGGCAATCCAAAAAGTAGCTAGGTAGGCAAATGTGAGCTAACTGAGCTACAAGAATATTTGCCTCCCAGGTACAAGCACAGTAGCCCTTATTATTATATTATTGCCTATCTATATATATAAAATTGAAAAGAGACACACCTTTATTTACCCAAAAATCTGTGGGCAATCCAAAAAGTAGCTAGGTAGGCAAATGTGAGCTAACTGAGCTACAAGAATATTTGCCTCCCAGGTACAAGCACAGTAGCCCTTATTATTATATTATTGCCTATCTATATATATAAAATTGAAAAGAGACACACCTTTATTTACCCAAAAATCTGTGGGCAATCCAAAAAGTAGCTAGGTAGGCAAATGTGAGCTAACTGAGCTACAAGAATATTTGGCTTCCAGGTACAAGCACAGTAGCCCTTATTATTATATTATTGCCTATTTATTATATAGTTGTGAAATACATTTTTGTATCCTCAATGCTGGTTGTTAAGAGGGACCTACCACAATCCACTGAAAACCAAAATCCATTACATGCTGTAGCTATGTAACATGCACATCTTCAAGTCCAGACTGAATAGGCTTATACTATAATAAATTACCTAAGATACTCTACCACCCAGGATTTTGCCTGTAATAAATGAAACTTCATTATCAATATATTATGTTACTATTTCACTTGTTACAGTCACAAGCCAAGGCCCGAAGATGTATGCTGGGAGGTGTGTTGATTGTGAATGTGGCTTCGCTGGTGGCTGCTGTCTGCCTATTACTGGAATTGAAGGTTGAAGACAAGTGAGTTTTATGTTTATTTATACAGAAAAAACTCGAATACAGGTTGACAATACAGTAGTTTGAATACAAACAAAAACAGTCTTGTCAGTGTTGATTGATGATTAGCTTCAATGAGTTTTCCTGTTGAATGTCTTTAAGATAGAAGTTTTAATGATGAGAAACTTTGGTAGTTTAGACAACAATATGTGGGTGGGCAAGGCAGGCTTGGCTGCCCTGGCCTAACCCAATAATACTATGGGTTCTCGTGGATTTACGCAGGATTTAGTAGCCAACGAGTGTTTATGTTGCTTGATACTCTTCAATAGCAGCCTCCGAGGGTTTTACTTGGCTTTGCAAGCACTGAAGCAATCAAGAAATAATAGCAGTCACACTTCCACCTACTGATTGTGCCTACACCACACTTGAAGTGATAATGCAACCAACATTTACAATGAGCTTTGAGTCTATTTGTAGTTATAGCCCTATTTTTATAGCTATCACTATTATCTGGGCTTCAACATTATTTTATATTGCTAATTTGGTTTGTATGTTACTGTATGTGGAAGTTTCAAACTGATTCTGCAGATGCTTTGCATAGACTAGAAAGTCGTATGTTGTAAAATATTGTAGGTTCCCCCCAATGTGTTTCAACATTGGTTTCAACTAAATTTTTTACCATCCAGGCTGTTTTTGATAGCATGTGTCAACAGGTAGATAAAGAGTTGTTGTAGGTCGCGTAGTTGCTAAATGCTACGACTAGGTCATCGTTTAAATTAGTTGTGATGAATCTATCGAATAAATCAGAATAACCTTGGAGGAATTGCGGGGAAGCGACATGTGCGCAGCGTGGCATAAAATTTCATTCAAGGTTAAAGAAACTATTTTGACTACACTTACTAGCTTAGCTTAGCTATAATTATAAATGGATTAAGCAATATCCACTCTCCATTGCCCAGTTAGTAGTGATCACTGATCCTATCTGACAAAATGACTGACGCTAAAGCCGCTAAGTAGGTACCTACCATGTCCAGTAGGGAGACATGAGGTAGATATCAGTTTTCGCGATGTTTGCTTATTTATGATGTTCGTCCTTAAGTGGAAAAATTTTGCCTGTATAAGTAAGTATTTGCACATGATAATCGTAAGATCGTAACAGTGGATAACAATCGATAAGTTGATGTCCTATTCTTTAATATAAAGACTTGTAAAGCAACGGAACGCCTAATTGAATCAGATGGAATGCAATTCAAGTGACGGTGAACCTAACATCGTTAAAACCAAAACAAGATTTTATTATTTGTATCGCAGTTGAGCTCGCGGATTATTATTTGCGCATTTTTCACAGCCAAAATGAATCGCGTGATCTTCGCAGATAACCGAATGGTTTACATACGCGATAAAGTATGATGCAACAGCTAAAATAGATTAGGTAATCTTCGCAACTGGTAAACCATATATGCGATAAAATAAATAAGCTGCGTATATATAATACTTTTCTGAAATAGACCACTGCATTAACTCGGAAAATTCTATAGAGCTGTCCCAGTCTTTCCGTTTAATGAAAGTCCCCTGAATTCTTTGGCCGTGTTGGGGTGGCCTGGAATACTGACCTGAAATCCATGCCGGCCTATCAGGGTGTCGTAACAGCCCGTCTGGCTGGCTACCACACTGTTGCTTAGGTCATCCGCCAAACGACTCGTATTGTGACTGGGGGCTTGAGATCCAGTTATTTCCTACTTTATTCTCTCATCTTTCTTGTCCGGTAACGCAACAGTGATAATAAAAGAGAAGGCACTTCGGGTCGTGAGAAGTCCTGATCACGTTTTCACGATCAAGAGAGACGCGAGAGTTTACTCGTAGAGCTCATGGGGCATTAGGAAGTAGAGGAACTGTTTCGTTCTTATGATATTTCGGAGCCTCACATAAGCGTCGAATGGCTGATATAAAAAAGGGTGTAATAAGAAAGATTGCCATTTGTACTTTTATGTATTTTTAATGATTTGATTACCGTAACAATAATTATTCTTCGAGCTTCGTTCTCGATATTAGCATAGCACGACTTGTAGTAACACGTACGGATCCGCCATTTCGCACTGTAGTTTGGAGGTAGATAAAAAATAAAACATAAAATTATCAATTTTTGTAGGGTAGATTTATAAAACCTCACTTGGTTGGGGCGCGCTCTTCTCCGGTTCGTCATTCACGTTTCAGTGCTTCGCTGTTTCGCACGGGCGCAAAATTATAGTTAAAGTGAAATTCTTAAAAGAAAGTTTAATAGTCATGAGAAAATCAATTACTTGTGTAAAAGATTAAAAAAGTTAGAACGAAAAATTAACCAAAGCAAAATTGATATTTTTATTGAGTGATATGCAGTGTGTTTCGTTGGATTTCGTGGGATTCGTACAGGAAATGTTGGATTCGATTGGATAGTGATTCATCAACGTTTATAATCAGCAGGTAGGAGAATTCCAGTATTAAAATTTAAAGGATACAGCAAGTAACTAAATAACCCTACTTTAGTCGGTTAAATATTGTTTGCAATGTAATTTGCAAGGAAATTACATGCAATTACGAAGCAAAAACAGATTATCTGTTATATATCAGTGAATATATCAATTTAAATATGAATACTCCTATTCCTCTTTTTTTCCCTTCATTATCAGCACGTGTTTTCCATATGAAAATTATATTGCAATATGATTTAAATACTATACATAATTGGATTGTCCTTTGGGAGCCTTCCAAATAAGTACTTGCTAACCAGAATTACCTGTGGAGTCCTTCCATTGCTAGTAATTGTATTTCATAAAGAATTTATCAATTTATATTGAAAATAAATACAAATATAATCATATTGTAGTAGTGTACAAATACAAAACCTAATCGGATTTTCTTCTGAAGGCCTTTTAAATAAAAATATACCTGCTAATAAGAATAACTTATTGGGTTCTTCCATCACTAGTATGCACTAATACCTACTAGTAATCCGTAATGAATTTATATCGAAGTAGGATATAAATACAAAACATAATCGAATTGTCCTTTGGGGGCTTTTCAAATAAAAGAGAAACTGCCAACATTAATTTCCTGTGGGTTTCACTACTCTTATTACATTAGAATTACACTCCAATCGAGGCGAACATTACACATTTACGTGCGGAGTCTATAGCAAACTATATGTTACATTACAGAAAACGTATCAGTTACCGCTGATGACGATATATTTATCAATAATATTTGATAGTACTAATCCTTTCACTTTTTATACTAAGATTCTCATACAATGAAGGTGATCTTATAAAAATACGTTGCAGCAACGTAATGAAATTAGACTTCATTTATTTATTTAGTTATAAATTATTAAAAACCAGTTCTGCGTTCAATCATAATTCATAAAGAGCCCTAACCATGTTATGCAGACAACTGCAACAAAAAGTACTCGGTAATCGGATCTACCTGTGGGGTATTTCCACTGCATTGTACGTGTATTTCATAAAGAGCCCTAACCATGTTATGCAGACGACTGCAACAAAAAGTACTCGCTAATCGGATCTACCTGAGGGGTATCTCCACTGCATTGTACGTGTATTTCATAAAGAGCCCTAACCATGTTACGCAGATAACTGCAACAAAAAGTACTCGCTAATCGGATCTACCTGTGGGGTATCTCCACTGCATTGTACGTGTATTTCATAAAGAGCCCTAACCAGGTTACGCAGATAACTGCAACAAAAAGTACTCGCTAATCGGATCTATCTGTGGGGTATTTCCACTGCATTGTACATGTGTTCCAGAAAGAATCTTCACCGCATTATGAAGCCGACTAGCGTATATTTCATATGGAATTAATACTGCACGCTATTTGTTGAACTATACAAAGTACTTATTGATAACCGGATCTACCTGTGGGATAATCGATTACTCAAACAAAAATTATATTTCTAAAGGAACTCGCGTCACGCTGCACACCATACGGTGAACTGAAGCAAGTACTTATTTTTCGCATGAAACTGCGAAGGATTTCTATTCAAGGAACAATGGCAGTAGGTATATATTCAATTAGCAGCAATAGAGTCATAGGGCCACATGATCGTTAGGGCCAGATGCCATTATGCCATATACACAGCACTATAATAGTCCACCGAGACTATATGTTGCTCAAGGAGTCACATTTTCCGTCCGCAGTTACCGTGACTTGTGAACTAAGTTCCTTTTCAATCATAAAGTCTATAACTCAATAAACAGCTTAGCCTGTCATCAGGCCTTTAAGCTACAGTTCCTTTTATATGATTCTCTGACAACTGCTGCAATGGGCGTAAAAATTGTACAAACCATATGTGACTCTGACACAAAGGCAGTCAAGGCAGACAACAATGCCAGCCTAAAAACCGCCTAAATCTGTAAGCCCTAGACGTAAGTTCTAAAACATTCTCACAATATAGACATAAATTATGGTATGCCTCAGTGAATCAACACGGGAATTTTATTTATTCTGGAACATACAGTTCTTATGTTACCATGGAACAATTCGCATAAATATACTTATTTATGCATTAATATCGCAATAATAATGAGACATGGAAGTATTAATATACTTCTTACGATTACGATTTGATTATACTGAAGGTAAACTAATCAATGTATGTGTAAAATGGATGCATATGCCAATATATGATTGGCTTATAAAATTATGAATATTAATTCCGAATTTCAAATTATATTTGAATAGTTGAGGACAACTTAATTCAAGCTCTTTTATACTCTTATAAACTGATGTGATAAGTTTCTTTTAAAAAAGAAAACCTTTTTTGGTTCAATTTCATCCGGATTGAAGAAAATACTTATGCTACATCCTGTTTATACGTCATAGGTACATATCGTTTGGCTTAGTATAGCAAATATTTTTAAAGGGTTTTAAACTTACGAAGGCGTATGGAATACTTGTCTATTTCTACTTAATTAATGATAATAATAATAATAATAAACAAATAACCTTCAATGGGTGATTTATTTTCTCGTTGGCCAGTCAATGATAATGACAAATAGTAGGTATACTTCTGTATACCCCTTTTATATATACGATAAACAATATCATTGCTTAATGTATTAGTTAATTTTCAAAATGTATTGCTCTGTTAAAAATAATATTTTTAATACTTGGCATTTTTTAATATTTCCGTTCTGGCGGACGATTGATTCATCTTTGCCTACCAGGCTAGAGATACAAATATTTTCTATATATGCAAAACATGCATGTATTCCACAGATGATATATAACATTTATACTTCATATGAGTATGCCTCAACAACGGGGTCCCGCCTCCATCCATCTCGTAACCAGAATCCAGACATGATCACTAAGAAAACCTCATATAGGTACAACAAAATTTGTTGTATGAACGATTAAATTTGCCATTGAGTGGATGTTGTAAAATAATACAATCAATAATGTATTTTTAATGTTGCAGAATTCGGATCTAGGACATAGCAAATTTACAATCATACATCGAATGACAAATCGAATTAAATTTATCTTTGTTCTAATAGAACAAATCTTAAGAGTAATAATTTTCTTCATGCGAGGAAAATCTGAGGCGAATGCAAGCAATATGTACACTTATATGGTTTTATAATTATATTCAAGTTTTACGTCTTTGGTTCACCCATATATATGTCATCCTATAAACATAACAATAATAGTGACAAAGTGACTAGTGATTGTCCCTTTATGGCCTCCACCAATAATTTTTTAAACATTGAGTAATTTTATTATAACTATAATATAATATTATATAATACTTGCTTACACTGAAAAATCACAGTATAGTTACCGGATAGAAGTCCGGATATTGTTTCCCCTATAAAAACATCCCAACTGTTTACGCTTTGCACTGCTTGAGTTGGGTTAGGAGTGGTTTGCGTATTGTCACGAAAACAATTATAACTTTACAATACTTTTTAATCCAATGTTCCTTATTATTTCACATAGGTTTTAATTCTAGAGATCATAAGCAGTTCACCCATGTCCTTGCTAATTATTCAAGGCAGTCGAGACAAATAAGGATTATATTTTATATATTTTTATTAAAGTATTAAAGTATTTTATTAAAGTATTTTCATTGCGGCCTACTTAAATACTAGTTAACTTGGAACATAATTATATCCAATGTTATTCAATTTAGTATTTTTTTTTTACTGTCACATACTTATAATAATAATAATAATGATAATAATCCTTTATTTCAGACTGATCCATATTATGTTAGTAGGTATATCTTACAAACTAGTGTTAGTAGATACAAAACCAGTAAAATATTAAATAATCATAATAATCAAAATTTATTACAATATGCTTTTGGTCGAAAAACCAAAAGAAGCCGATACATTTACTTTATTTTATACAGATCTATGCAAAAAAAAAATAAAAAAATCTTATGACAATGGTAGATCAGTGTTCTATGTTGTCAGTCTGTTCAAATTGTTGTATGGAAAAGTGGAAAATTTACTCTATCAATGGACTGAATGTGCCTGATGCTTTGTTTTAGTGGTTCAACCCACTTTCGGATTATTGCCTTTCAAATTAAACCATTTAAAGGCATATCGGTTGGATGATCTCAGTCTATAGAGTACATCTGTACAGACATTTTTGTGTTTAGATAATATAGATAATGTTTTAAACAAGACAGTGGTTTTATATAGAAATTTATGTTACAGGTTTAGGAATTATTTCTGGTTGGCGACATAGTTGCTGCTATCGTTGCTACACACGCTGTAGTAGTGTGATCTAATTTAGCTGCAAAAAATTGGATCCTTCGGGAAAAAACTAATTTCAGTCAATACAATTATCATCAAATTACTTACTCTCTTAGTATTGGCAAGGGTTACATAGAAAAACACCATATATAATATATTATGAATAATATTACGAAATTAATATTTACCTCATTTATGTCATTAATCATTTTTTTAAAAGGATCTGGATATTTTATATAAAACGTGCATTAATCAGTAGATATTCCACTATATTTCGATAACATTGCACTCATGTTCATATTATCAAATAAAATTTACTACCTATCAGTAACATATACCGAGTGTGCTATATATTATGGTTATTAGATGCACATATTCTGTGTCACCAATATATTGATTAATAGATTGAAATTAAAGAGTAAAATATTGCTATCATATTACAATAAAAAATTGAAAAGCTAAAAATATCATTAGTTTCACGACTACCTTCTCTAAACTTCTACAAGTCGTGCTATGCTAATATCGAGAACGAAGCTCGAAGAATAATTGATGATTAAACGAACTTACCTGTACGTGAAGTTCAATCTCAATTATTCGAGAGCTTCGTTCGAAGATATTAGCATCCCTCCCTCCCTAGTGTACATGTCATATACACTACACCCCTAGTCGTGAAACATGAAACAGCTCAGCAAATCTCTGAACTTAATGACGAACCGGAGAAGAGCGCGCCCCAACCAAGTGAGGTTTTATAAATCTACCCTACAAAAATTGATAATTTTATGTTTTATTTTTTATCTACCTCCAAACTACAGTGCGAAATGGCGGATCCGTACGTGTTACTACAAGTCGTGCTATGCTAATATCTTCGAACGAAGCTCTCGAATAATTGAGATTGAACTTCACGTACAGGTAAGTTCGTTTAATCATCAATTATTTACTGAATGTTACCTTTCTGCACAGCGGTTGAATACGAGTATAGTCAAACCCTAGATGGAAAAAATACGATTCTTAGGGTAGACTACTAGTCTTTCTAAAGATCACGTGAATAAAAATCAGCCAAGTGCGTGTCGTGCCACGCGCAGTGAAGAGTTCCGAAGCCGAAGTTGGTTGATCGCCCACTTAGCGGTGATAGTTTTCCTTTTAAATTCATCATCTACTTCCGTAAACTTTTCGCTACTCCGACATCAGTCATTTAGCTGGCAAGAGGAGGGTCATTTAATTTTAACAACAAAGATACCCCACCACAACCCACACCATGAGGAAAAAGTCATCCCTATTTTCGCGGTTTCCTATAGTTATGTCATTAGGAATATATTTTTTAATCCTTCTCATTGGCACAATTAATATTTATTTTTATTTTAGGAGTTAAACTCCTTTAGAATCGATTTTTGGTCCACGAGGAAACCTATATTATGTATCGGGGAAGTAAACTAGAAAAAGAAATTCAGGATACGAAGAAACTACAAGGGTTCCCTATTGATTATGAAACCCTATATAAAGATTAAGGTGCTATTGTTTACGTAGCTGTTTCCTTATCGTATTAGATTTCAGTTATTATAATCTGTTTTATCATGCAATTTACGTACTTATCATCTGTTATGAAGCTATTATTGAATCTTATAATCTCTGCATGTGATTCACAAGATCGATCTACAGGTGGCTAATTACTGTAATTTGCCATTAATTTAGAGATAACTGAATAGAAAAAAAGTAATAGGTTTTTCCAAATTGCAAAGACAGCTATTTCTTTATCGGAGTCACGTTTAAAGACCATTTTTACGTCATCAATCTCCTTGTGGAGCTTGTGGAGGTCACCAATATAAGGGTGTGCGTGTTCAGATGTGACCTGGTAAGTGGTATAATTACGGTGTTCAGGTTTAGTGAGTATAAAGGGAACACACGAATGAGGCGCACGAGATTTGATTTCATATTGATTTAATTTGTGACTTGTACTTGTAATATAATGTAGTTTCGCATGTTAAGTTACCTGAATCGAATGTTGCATAAACAGAAGGCTTGACATTAATTTATGCTACTACATCCTAATCAATCTCTTAAGGACGTTCATTGGTTATAATATTATTTATTATTAGTTACATTATATAAAAAATATTCAGGTTTGCTCCTTGGTAGAATGACGAAATTTGAATGATCCTTTAATCCTAAGCTTTAACTTTCTAAACAAAACAGGGCAACCTTCACCAACCAATTGGTATAATTTGATATATTGAAATCAAGTTTTGTTTACACACAGATGGTAGTGTAGCAGCCAGGCTAATCAACCCAAATTCATACGCCGACTATCTTCAGTCTTCATCTGTCGATCATCTTCGAGCTGAGTCTCTTCAAGGCCGAAGTGTGTTCCACGCCGTCGCCGATTTGCACTCTTTTATATGCCCGTCCAAGAACGCAGCGACGAGAAACTACTCACGAGTCTGCATGCGTACGCCGGCGAATAGAGCGCGACAGAAATAATTGTTTTCCTCTCGCGCATTAATTGCTGTACATGATGTTTTAATTACTATTATTATTATTTAAATTTTACTGGTCATTTATGTTTCGTAATTGGCTAAGTAAATAAAACTGATTACTATCGGTAAATACTTAATGGAGGCTATACACGTTCATGTGTACTTGATCAAGTCTGCAGTTTGACTTGACGCGCCATCCAGTGTGCATGAGATATCTATTTGGCCAGACAGTTTACCATGGCCATATAGGATCAAGTAGGTATATTGGATGCCGCGTCAAGTCCTCTTGACGCTTGATCAAGTACGTACATGATCGTGTATGGCCTCCATAATGTAGCCGGGTATAAAAATATAGGCAGGGTTGACTGAATAAAGCATTCCATTACATACGATTCCATTCTATACGATTCCATACGCTTCAATACGAAATATATACGCTCATCCTTAACCTTCTGAAGCAGTTTTATTTATTGGAGTCTGTTAATAGTGGACTATAACCACCACCATGTGTGATGTATAATTAAGTTCAAAATTGAAACAGTCAATAGGCTGTTACTAAGTTAGTGCGCGTACCACCCTGGTCTTTATCACCTTACCATCAGGTGTGATAGGAGTCAAGCATTAACTTAACAAATGTAAAAAAACTGGAGCAAATTCCTAACGTACAGTTCTGTTACCAGGATCTCAATACGCCGAGGATGTGCGCTCACACTCCTCGGGTTTGTGTACTTCATGTCGCTGTACGAGATGTGCGTGCAGGCGGCGCTGTTCACGGCGCCCGGCGCACGCTTCCGGTCACAGTTCCGGCTCGGAGCTGGTGACGTCATGGACATCTGCAACAAGTTAGTACTATCGGTAGAACAACGACGAAATCCTCTCAAGGATATCTTTCAACCGTGTCTTGCGAGGTTTGATAATTGAGGAGATTAATATCCTCTAGTAAGGCCATTTTTAGGCAAGGTTTTGATGTTTTGCATGCAGTTTCCCAAAGTACTTATTAAGCGCCGAGTTGCTACTTTTTCCTTTTGGATAAAACACTCAAATTATCTGGACCTTCCATTCAAAACATTATTGATACTCTACCCATACCCATACTCATTCAACTCCCAACCAAACTGTAGTTTGGTAAAATTTTTCTTAAGTATCGAAGAGTGCTCGTGTTAGTCGAGTTTTATCTTTTGTCTTTTCATCATTTTGCTATATCGGGTATATACACATCGTTGCCCAGTGTCAGACAGCATCCTACCATTTCGATCATTATGATCGTCCATCATTCACTTGTATATAGCAGCCTCGGCAACTCAAAGAAAGAACCAGTTGGCGTATGCTATAAGCACGCTTACTGCATTGATTCATCAATCGTGCCACGTAAACGTCATCGGGTACCAACGCTTCTAACGTACTTGAAGCAGTCGAATCGAAATCGTGCCGTATAAATGAGTTCGTTCAGTTTTCTAAAAAACACTATTATATTTTACCTTGTAATACATTCATGGATACATTATCGCCTTTTTGTCGGAAAAAACATTCGTTTATTTAAAAGCAAATATGAAAATTATTATTTGGCTAGCTACTTTTAAACAACACGCAGTAACATATTTTTACTATACCTACTTATTTATTTATAAGCGAGAATGACCCCATTTTGGAGATAGCGATGTAAAAAGTCATTCAATGGCCTAGATATCAGTTTAAAATAGATCATAATGTGTGTTAATGACGATTTGCAAGATTTCCATAGGCGACGAAGACCACTTACCACTGTAAAAGTAAGGCTAATTTAGGTAATGAATAGTTTAGGTTTGTGTTGTTAGTAAATATTTGTAATCGTCCAGTTAGTAATCGTTAGTATTTGTCTCACTCGAAGTTGGTCACAGATCGTTGCCTACCCCTGAGGACAGATGGTGGCCTCTTGTATAAGATAACCGCCAACCTACATCCTTCTAACGGAAACAACTTATACGAGAATTTTAAATGACTTATGTGAGGCGGGATATTGCTTCGGTCAAACCGTATAACCACAATCAAAATTAATTAGTAATCGTCCAGTTAGTATTAAGATGAAATCCTCAACAACAGCTCGTCGTGTTCCAGCTGGGGGCTTGAAAGCCAGTTCTTTCTTTTTCTTCTCTCTTTATTGGCGGTCAACGCATCAGTAAAGCCTCTGTTGTTCTCCTCTGGTGTTGCTGATGTCCTTGTATGACGATAGCCACTTACCATCAGGTGGATCGTCAGTTCGTTTGCCAGTTATGTCCATTAAAAACCCTCGCAGGCTGGTGTCGGCGGTGCAAGCAGTGTTCTCGTGCATCACGGGCGCGGTGGTGTGCCTGTGGTCATGCACGCGTGACTTTATGCGCGCCTCGCACGTCGTCTCCGAGGGGTACGCCTGGTTCGGCGCGGCCTACTTCTTCTACGATATATACTCTATGTACATTGTGAGTGGTAACTTTACCTTAGGGGCTATTCGTTAATTATGTAAGGACAGTTATGGCCATTTTTGGCTTTGGCTTTACGCATTGTTCCCGTTCTAATCTCATGTTTCTATTGTACATACAAAATTTCTATTTTGAGAACACCCCTACTCCTCGGGATCCTTAGATTTGATGAATGGCCTTTTAGGACTTTGTAATACATATAAATATGAATTACATTTTCTTACCCTGCACTTGGAAAGCAATAGCTCACAAAGAAGTTCTCCACCAGGTGCACATAACAATGAAAAGCGAGGCATTAAAGAAGGAAGGCGTGTTAAAGAACAAAATCCTGGTGGTGCCCAAACGGGACAAGTCTTCCGGTGACGGCGGCGGCAAGCGGGCCGGGAAGGAGACTTCGTTCCTGGAGTACTGCCGCCAGGAGCCAGTCATATTGATGCACCATCTCTTCATAGGCGGGTTCGGCTTCCTGGTCATCGTGGTGAGTGGTAGCGTTGATTTCAATGGTTTTATGTTTTATTGTAGGTATTTATACCTAACAGTGAATATTAAAAATTACTGCCCATTCAAAATGTGTGCATTTCGCAGTTTACCGCCTATAATTCAAACGATCGCATTTACAACGTGTGACAGTTGATACAGTATCGCTACTAACACGTAAAGATCGTCACGGTGCAATCGTGGTTACGTGGGCGTAATAAATGGCAACTGGTTTAACTAACCTATCTCTTTAAAATCAAACTTATTTATTTATTTATTAAGGTTCACCAACAGTTTCTACATGAAACCAATGTGTAGGTACAAAACAAAATGTCTTATGCTACATGCGAAACCAAAGACAGGTAAACACAGCTTTCACCAAAACAAAGTATGAAGTGGGGGGAAACTTTAAATCTTCGAGTAGGTTCATACAAAAACAAATACAAGAAAAAGAACGCGGTCTTTAGAAAATCGACTAATTAATGTAGTGAATCATTTTTAACCATAAACCATACTTCTCCACACCAGTACCTTCGTGGCGGCCTCGGTGACTGCGTGTTCGGTTTCGTGTACCTCATGGAGCTGTCGACGCCGTTCGTGTCGGCGCGCGGTATCCTCTCCCGGCTCAAGCTGAAGGCGAGCCGGGTGTACCTGGTGAACGGCATCGCCATGCTGCTCACGTTCTTCGTGTGCCGCGTGGCCAGCCTGCCCTATGTCTGTCTCATGTACAGCCGCGTGCTCGGACTGTCTTACTTGGAGGTGAGATTCCGGAAGTTGATAATAGATGTCGCTACATGCTGAGACGGCCATTTTGTTTAAGGATGAAATATTGAAATGGACGGTTAATTTGAACGGTTTTGTAGGCACAAGTAATAAGAGTTTGTGGTAAACTTAATTAAGGGAGTTGAGAAAATTTAATACAACATTTTAAGTGGATGAGCAGTTCTTGTCGCTGTAGGTTTTAGCATTAATTTCAAATAGATATGTAAACTCACCCTAACTTAAAGTCATTAAAGGTTACTTAAATCGCTTTTTGGTACAGAATTTGTATGGTAATTTTTTACTAAGGAGGGATTTATGAAACCGTTAGCGACTCTGAGTTGGGGCGTAAGAGCTTTTTTAACAAAATTACACTTCTAATGCTTAATTGTTCTCCGGCCAATACATTTGTATTCGAGCACGCAAAAATCCACTGGTTTCCGAAACTGTGAGCTGTTGTAAGATTAACGATGACGAATGTTTGTTCCAGGCCATCAGATCCCTGCCGCTGGGCTGCAAGATATCGATCTGCATCCTGCTGCTGCCGCAGCTGTACTGGTTCAGCCTGATGTCGGTGGGCGCGGTGAAGGTGTTCGCCGGCAAGCCGCGCCAGCAGCCGCTGTCCGCAGGTACCGCCCACCATTCTCTGCTGTTGGACGACGCGACCACATCTTAGAGCCCGCGTAGACAGAAAGAGACAGAGGGTCTGTCTCTGTTAAGCTTACCTTTAAGAATGAGCTACGGGCTTATCTACTGAATAGTAATAAATCACATCGTCATCTTTCGTGTTTTTATTAAGGTTGTATATTATTATATATGTATGTATCTATGTATGTATGTTATAATATGCATGGTATCTATAATATATGTGTATTTATATCATAAAATATGTCGCATTTATATAAATTCGTATTTATACTGCCCTTCGTCTCTCGTGTCTCTGTTTGGCCTGGTTGTACTTGGTTAGCTGGTAGAAAATAAATATTTAAATTAAGAGTTCAGCTGTTCTGAGTTCTGCTTCTGAGTTCTTCGTTCTGCGTTCCGCGTTTTTTGTATTTCTAGGAATAGAACGCAAGCGTTCACTCAGGCCGGCGAGGTCTATCGCCTGACTGCTTGCTGTCTGTGCGGCGCTATAGAGTTGCAATCGTTACAAAGAACGCGGAACACAGAACTAAGAACCCAGAACGGCTGAACTCTTTCTGTCTGCGCGAGCTCCTAGGGCCTGTGTAAGTCTAGGCTTCGTTAGTATTTGTCGCACTCGATTTGACATAGATTCCTTGCTACCCTTGAAGACAGATGGTCGTCTCTTGTATAAGTATGCTTAGCTTCTAGAAATCGGCTCAAAAGACATGGTAGTTTTTGGTTCAAAAATATTTGTCTCGTATATCGGGTTTTCTGTGACGTCACATAGAAGTCCGAATTACATACGGAATACTAATGGATGATGTTGGTACCTATTTATTGTAAAGGTGACCACAAGGAACAAGAATTTTTATGTGTCTTCTTACTTAGTTGGTTTCATTTACAAGCATACAAGAAATTAAAGACTGAGAAGAATTAAAGAATCATCATCTATGTTTGTTTTTTACAGGAGACACGGACAAACGCAGTTGATGCCGGGCCAAACCTAGAACCAGACACAGGCGTGGCCACGGCAAACACTTCGGGGATTGAAGCGCTGCGTCCGCCCGTGTACAGGAAACATGACTAACGGCATTGAGGTATTCGCGTATGAATTTAAAACTTATATCTCTTATTTGTAGCATAAATACGCTGTATAGACTATGTGCCTCTTCAGTCACTTGCTTTTTTAGCCTTTCTAGTGAAGGTGGGTGATGGGCGGATTCGACCAAAATGTATCCTTATTATAAAATTTAATAATCTGATTGTCTTATTATAAAATCTTTAATTGAAAATAAGAAAAAAAAAATACTTGTATTTTATTTCAGATGGCTTACTTGTTCATTCATCATTCATTTATCTGCATTCAAGGGATATTAATTCTGATAGATATTTGGTCGAATCTACTAATCCGCAATATAGTTTCATAGACACACCGCGAGGTGGCGCTGCATTGAATGGTCATGTTAAACTGTCAATCATGTATTATACTCTATCCGGTGTATTTATGCTATAGAGATCAGTGATATATTGTTTTGTATTTATATCATAGCTATTAGACTTGATTGTTGATTATATTTATTGGTGAATGTGGGGTAGGGAATGAATATACACGGTTCACTCTTGTCCATTATTATATTGTGCGTTGAAATAAAATTTAATCCAGGCATGAAAGTTAATATAGTTCAATATAGAGCAAGATAGTTTCTGTATCTTACAACTAAAAAGAATATTCTACCAGAGAGATGCGCGAGGTAGCTAGGCAGTGCGCAAGGACTAAAATCACCAATTGCAATAAATCCTCAATTTTTGCATTAAGGTCAATAAACACCATTATGCGATGCAACGCAGAGCGCAATATTTTTAAACGTCACTATAATTTGGACCTTAGTGACGTCATAAAAGAGTGATAAAAGATAAATAATTTAAGGAGAACAACAAAGTGACGTCACACATGTCAAGTTAAGCCCCGCTACGCTGTTACTTATCTTGGAGAATGAAGTGATCCTATTGGTAGATTATTCCTCGATCATCGCCTAGTTCTCATATCAATGGTGTTAAAGTGATTGAACCATGTATATTCAGTTATCAAAACGGTTAGAGCTTTTATCGTGTTGTCGCGGTACAATACGACTACAGGCGGTCGCTCTGTACATAGGGAAATTGATGTTAGTGTATGTATATGTTAAAATTTCAATTGATGTAAAAACTAATGAATATGCTACTAGGAATACCAAAATGAATCGAATAAAAGAATCTGTCCTTTTTTCAGCAGTTTTTCAATTTGAATCGAATATGTGGGAACCAAATTGTAATATGTATTATAATATGTATTGTAGTATGTATGTATGTTTGTATGTAAGTCATCGGCTGCAGCTGAATCAGTTTATTGTAGCTCCATAGTTTATTTTATTTATATTTATTTATATATGTTATATTTATGTATTTAAGCTTTAATACTTTAATTTATATCTATTTTGGTTTGTATGCACTTACTGAATCTCATCTAACGCTAGGTGGAAGATACCAGCAGGCATATGTATGTATATGCGCTCATTTCACAATTTTGACCTAAACTCTACTAACTCACAGGAAAGCATGTATTATTAATAAATATACTAAATATGAGTTCAATATCGCGTTCGGTTGAATTTTCGGTCATATCGGTAGTGGCCCTTCGTGTCGATCGCGCACGAATCACTGTCGGGTACACAAATGTTGAAAATTCAACCCTAAGTACAAGCCGTAAGGCTCATATTTACATGCTTCTTATCCATTCCATGAGTCTAACAGGAGTAGGTTGTTGGTGAAGTAGTGTAACGTGCGGTGACGTTTTGTGGTCGTCCTGTATTCATAGTTCTTACCCATAGTACAAAAAAAGATATTATACATTAATACATAGATATTTAATGCTGCCTGCAATGTATATACGATGTATACGGTGGATGTATTTAAATTATAAATAATACCGAAAAACCATAAAACTAATTAATTTATTTGTATTATACATACATAACTGGTTTGAATATGTAATTATGTAGTATTTTTTTCTATAATTATTTGATTTTCATATTGCTGATTTATATCTATCCCACAATAATTCAAATTCGTAAGAAGATCAACTCGATAATCTTTAATGATACTAGAATATTGAATTGATAGATAAAAAATATATTTAGACATTTGAGATCACATAAAAATAGGGCTAAAATAATTAAACTATTATTACTAGTACATTATACTTATAATATTAAAAAAAAATTACTTTGTCTCATTACGTCTATGTGCTAGCAAAGAACATTTATATTATCCCATAAAATATCGTTATGAAACATGAAAAATTTATAAAGTAATTTACAATATACGAACATTTTATTATAATACCATAATGTATGAACTCAACGAATGACGTGTTATATTTTATCTGAAAGGAAAACAACATATTCATATTGAATGTTTAGCACAAACTTGCATTTCAAATTTAATGTGTAATAATACGTAATGAATACACGAATAAATCGTACATTTTAGTATTTGTTAAAAGGGAAGAAATAAACTATTTCGGAAAATTGAGTGCCATAGATGCATAGAGAAATGAAATCAAGTTATTTGAATGTTACCGTAATGAGGAAAGTCAGTAGGTCCGTTAAATCACTTCAAATCACCTTTTTAGGGTTAAAATACAAGGAATTTTAAAAGCTGATGCTTTTCATTAACTTTTATGAATGTGCTTGTATGAGGATGTGGTAAAGCGTGATAGTTACGGTGGTGGGTGGTGATACTGGTGATAGTTGCGGTGACGATGATGATGATGACAAAGGACATTTTGAACATGGATTGTAGTATAAATTCTTAGACAAAAATATATTCGAATTTCGGTATTCGAATACAAAGAAATGTTAGTATTAATTACCAAAACACTTTGTTTTGCTTCTAGAATCGATGTCTGTACAACATTAGCATTGCTTTTTTATTTTTAAGTTTTTTAACTGAGGAGCCAAGAGCTAATTCTATAAACATATTATTATAATTGTTGATAAATAGATCCGTAGAGATTTCATCATGTATGTTGCTTTGACTGTGTACGGAACTGATGTTATGTATTACGTACGAAAGGAAAGTACCTTTACGTATATGTTACGTATACTTTATATATACGTTACTTCACTTATACGTATGAAGGAGTTACCATGAAACTAACTTATTATAAAATCTTTTTACGAAACTTCGGTCGTATGCGACCAAAGCATTAAGCGTTGGTGGAGGAAGAGATTAATTTTATTGTACTGCACATTTTACCATTACAGATTACTCATTTATTACCTTAATCTTTGTATTTATATGCATTTATATTTATATGTTATTAATATAAGTTTTTCAACATTAACCTGCCTTCTAGTATTTATTAAATTCTATAATGTGTGTATCAACAAGTAGTCTTTTATTTAATTAATTACATGTAATCCATATATGTAATGTATTACGAGTAGTTAATATAATCTTATTGTTAATTCTACTAGTCCATCGCTAGATAAAGCATGAGGTCTCAAAGCCAAAATTATAGTTCCTTGCGAGGACCAGGTCCAAATGAGAGCCTACATAAGATACAAAAACAGTAGATATTTACAAACCGCTAAGAAGTATAGCTGGTAAGAAACATTTAGCCGTAATAATACTGCACACATTTCATGCCGGCACACAAGGGTGTCGTAATAGGCGACAGAACACGTTATTACATTTTATATTCAAGTATTCAACAAATAATGTTGGCTTTTAACAGAATCTCAGTGTTTTACCACTAAAACAGGGTTGTCAATTATTTATTTTAGTTTAAAAACCAGAGGCTAGTGTTTATACATATATTAACTATTGATGTAAGCAGTAGATTTAAAACAAATTGTACTTGCTTTGATTGTTGTTACGCTACAAGACATTCCCAGGAAACTTAATAAAAAAAGAAATTCCTTGATTTTCTATGGTGTTTGTTAGTCACAATCTTAACGAAATCGTGTCAAAGCGAATAACAGACACATCAAAAGATTAACATACACAAGTTAGTCTGTTTTGTGAATGCCTAAATTACTATATGATTAAGTAATAACATTTATTGTAACCTAAATAAATCCCTCTCTCCTCTTTGGACTGTGCCCTCCTTCACTACAGCGTGGACTAATATAATTTGAATATCAATAGTATTAACGACCTCAGAAATTAAATTGAGATTTTAATTAGAAATTACCGCGTATATTAGGGGCAGGTTATGACGCGAAAAATAAAAATAAAAATTGTAAAATGACATTTTTTAAAATGCAATGTTCATAATAATTGAGTTTTCTTAAGTATTAAGTATTGTTTGACATGCATGATATATTTTATTTAGTGTTGCGAGAACTATTAATTAAGTATGCTTGAGAAATTTAATATAAAATAGATAATATGTCATTTTCCTCCAAACAAAGAAATAAAAGTATCGAAACGTCAAAACCTGCCCTATTAATTATAAACTTTTGGAAGATTGTTTACATCCCAAATCTTCGGCTATTATGCGTCTTCCTTAGCATGTAACTGCATCCATTTGATACTAAAAATATTGCTTTTATGACTTTTTTTTTATTATGTACGCATTTTTCTGTCTACCTGCTGTCTTCCTTATTTACTTATTATAATAAGTGGCTGTAATATAATCTTTCAGAACTGTTAAACTATCTTGTTAATGATGTCGTGTGTATCGAATTTCTACTTGAGTTAAAGGCGAAGCAAATGTCTTAACTGTGATAAGTTATGAGTAGATTTTATCATGTATGGTCATACAATTTATTTCCTTTGTTATAATGATGCATAAGTCATCTGTAAAAGTAATAAGTGGTTTGAAGTCAATAACATTCTATTTGAGTTTTTGTCGGATTTCAATAACATTTAGAAAACCAAGATATACAATTAAGATATATATATATGTATGTATGATACATTCAGAAATCTTTTTGACTGATAAACAGTCAAAACTTCATCTCAGTTAAGCTCTTTTACTTAAAAAGATTAATGAGTCAGAACTTTGACATTAATACATATTAGTCTGTGACTTAAAAGAGCTTGATAATTTAAGACAAATTTTCCATATTTTTTGTGGTCCGAAATGTGCATTTAGAAATAATACTAATATTTAAATTAAAATTGTAGTATATCTTGACCTCACAAGGTAATGAAGAATGTTACGGTGTCTTAGATATTTGATAATTGAGATACTATTACAGGTCTTATGATGTAAAAAGTTGTTAAATATTATAGTAATGTTATCCAATTCCAGGTGAGAAAATTTCTGTAATCTTGATGTATAATAATATAATTATATAAAGCGTGTAATGAAAGAGTAGTATTTACTGATTTGTTAAAATTAAATATTGATAATGCGTATTATCATGCGTTTAGTTAATTAAAAATTGATTTAGTGAAACAGTATTTATGAAAATAAAATTGCTTGCACAAATCTCTAATGCTTGAACCGGTCTGCCATAATATGAATAGGGTTACCAGTTTATATATTTTATTTATTTATGATTGTAATTTTAATTTTAGAACAACCCGGCCTAAATGTGATTTTGGTGTTCAAAACATGACGTGTAATAATAAAATTATATTATATCATACAATATGTATCGCACCGTTCGATGTAAGAATTGTGTAGGCGTTTCTAGTGATTATTAATCTATGCTTGTATCTTTTTGCGATCTTAGATCTTTGCGCACTATCCGACACGATATCGATATCGGGAGAGTATTGAACATCGAGAGATGTAAAATTTAAGAACCGAACATGACATTCCGTACCATTTATTCTAAATGCGATCATTTTCTACTGCCATATGAATGATAAATAATATAAATGAGTGACAATAGTAATGAGTGATACTATGGTTATTACCATCACAATTTTGAAATCTCTAGTCTTGCAGTTTTCAATATCATTAAAGAGAAATTATTAGTTTCTTAAAGTATTCCAGTTTCATGGGAAATGAGTTTATAGATATGGCCACCATCCACAGAGGTAACCAGGCAAACAACTAATTATTTTATAGAAGAGTTCTGATTCTCTAACAAACAAAATACATATTACCGGCATCAGATATCGTTATTGTGCGGACAGTGGGTATTCGCTCTTAGATAACTTCTTTATTTCGTGGTCGGGCTAGTAATGCTTTGGCTTGGCATTAAGGTATAGATGTGATATAAACGTTACTATTGTAATTTATGATTGACTAGTAAACTTGTTGCACTGAATGTTTTATAAATGTGTAAAAAGTCAAATGTTGTCTTATTTACTATTTTTCCTAACCTCTGTGCGATCACCGATGTTACACGGTTTATAGCTCTGTTTAATTTTAATTTATTTTAACTGTACACATAATAGTTTGAAACACAATCTGAATACACCTTTAGATTTTAGGAAATAATCTATTTAACAAAAAAATAACCGACTTCAAATGAAGTACATCCAATAAAAAAAGAATCGTCGAAATCGGTTGGATATTGAGTTGTTCGTCCATTTACCTATCACGCATATACTTAATGCAAATTTAGACTTATATGCTTTTGAATGGATTCCATTGTCAGATCTCGCTCCAATTTATGTGGGACCACACAAAAAGCACCAGCTTTCGATTAAAAAAAGAATCATCAAAATTGGGTCACCCAGTCCAAAGTTCTGAGGTAACAAACATAAAAAAATACAGTCGAATTGAGAACCTCCTCCTTTTTTTGAAGTCGGTTAAAAAATGAGCAACTTTACTAATGAAATAAATTAGTCAAATATTAGATTTTCAAACAATTTGGTCATGACAGGATATCAGTAATGTCCTTAGGGTATCTGCGGGCACATACAAATAGATAGAAGTTGTTCCTGTTGAGTCAGATTCCAATGTGTAAACATTTTGTTTCAATGGGAAAAATCCTATTGAATTACAGTGTGTAACACAGTGTTTCAAAAAATCCTGTTGTGTAACAGCGTGTGACATCGCTACAATATCATGTTGAGTAATAGGGATGTTGACAGTAATTATAAATTAATATAAATTTATGTCTAAAATATTAGTGGTAACATTTAAAGGCCTAAAATATGATTCTTTTATTGAAATCAATCACAATAAATTAAATATCATTAATTTAAAATGTTAAAAATTGTATTCACTGTCACTTGACCTCAAACGCCATTTTGAGAATATGACGTCATTGGAACAATTTTATATGGAAATTCAACAAAGTTAGTAGACAGATAGTATTGAATATAGTTTAGTGACGTCACGTGACGTTTTTGGTGGGATTTTTATTTATCAATTTTTGTTTTTAATTGAAGATTATTATTTTTTTTTCGTGAATTTTGAGGTTCTATCTATAAAATAAAATTGAATCCTAAAATTAGTCAACATCCCTATTGTGTACCTACCCACGTTACTAAAAGTCCCGTTAAGTAAAAATGTATGATACACAAGGCTCACTGCACTATGACACGGTTCGTGTGAGTTTTTACCATTATTAAAAAAACAAGTGGAAAATGCTGATAATTAGACGCTAACACGCTAACATATCAAGATAAAATTAAATCTCAGTAAGTATTATCAATTTTCTTCGTAATATCACATAATTATCACTGTAATCCTATTTATTATGATTTGGCAAAAGATACGCCATGTAGATGATAAAATTATGGTAAGTATCTATCGTCAAGCAGTAGCGGGGCAGCTCAGTGGGCTGCAAGATGTGGTATACAGCTCTTGTGATCGTGTTGCTGGTACACCAGGTATGTGCGCATTATTGCACCAGTGCATTCAGGTCATATTCAGGTGAATTCTCTTAACTGTTTTTAACAACGATGCAATCTGTGATCGTTCTGGGAAACCGTTTTGATCTCTTAAGATTTACTCGCTAGAAAGAAATCAAAGAAATAAATATGATTATGTAGGACCTAATGAGATGTTAAGATATGTAATTGTTACATCATTCATTTCAATGTTAAATGGTAACGATGTTGACATCAAATCGATTTGGCTGTATTGGGGCAGACTAGGGTATCGTAAAAGCAGACTAGGAAATGCGTATAAAGCCGGCTTGGTGGTAGAGCTGTGCCTAAAGATTACATTGTATTATAACTGGTATTAATATCATCTCATGTCTCCTCTGAAGATTGCATGGGTAGCTGCCATCCTCTTGTTTGAAACAGCCGTTAAGTCAGTACATAATTTCTTTGTTTTTTTTTGTTGGCTGCCAATTTAAGGCATCAGTGGCATCATAGGCATCTATGGTATTACTGGTGTGTTATATTTTTAGCCAGTGCCGGTTTTAGCACTACCAGCGCCCTGGGTGAGATTTTTACGGCGCCCCATATCTGCCATTGATACCATACGAAATTGACCCATACGAAAAGCATAAATATGTATGTAAATCCATGCCAAGATACCGCTTTCTAGCACTAACGCCCCAACTCAGAGTCACTAACGGTTACTTTAATCGCTGCTTACTAAAAATTCACCATACAAATTCTGTACTAAGGAGCGATTTAAGTAACGATTAGTGACTCCGAGTTGGGGCGTAAGTGCCTCGACACTATGCTGCGGACTAACAGGCATGAAAGGGTTCCGTTATGCCTACCTGCAGCGCCCCTTTAAACCTGGCGCCCTGGGCGGTATCCCAACCGCGCCTTACCCTAACGCCGACACTGTTTTTAGGTCTCTTACATCTTCGTCGACTATTCAAAAGATAGCTTATTGATTACTCTGATATTGCATAATTTATACTGCAAAGCTTTATTTATATATATTGACTTGAACTAGTTATTTAAAAAAGAGACGAGTTTTCATTTGCATTTTCTAGGAGTTCAAGTTCAAGAGCAATGTTTCAGGAATTATTTTCTGCTTCAGGTACCGGCTGAATTTGCGAAACCAGTCTACATTGAAGATGTAACAAGTAAGTTCCTATACCTATTGGTAAGCTATTGAAATAATCCTATTTGTATTGTATCTTGTAGTGATATTGATATTCCACCTTTATAATGAAATAGATTTCAAATAAATTTTAAAGTTTTAAAGCTACCCCACAAGGTCAAGTCCCCCCAAAAACAAAAATCCGCCACTAACACAATGGGTTACCTTGACTTAAAACTATAAGATCCTTTGTACGAAGGTTCCACGGTGTGGCGCAGCCATGGCGCAGCACTTTTGCACAGAATTTGGAAAAAATTGCCTTCTTGCTTTTTAGGGTTCCAAAGTCTGTACGTCCGTCCGTCTGTCCGAAGCAAAGCGCCGAGGCCCTTAGTGCTAGAAAGCTGTAATTGAGGATGATTTTTTTATTCGTCGCGTTCCCTATACATAGTGTGGAGTATCGTTGAAAAGGTCTTCCAAAAATATTATGGGTCTTCTAAGACAATTTTTGGAATTATTGACCCGTTTGCGAAATATTTGGCTTTAACGTGCTAATTTTGGATAGAGTCAAGTGTCCCCTCCCCTGTTGGCTAAACGGTTGGAGTTGGTCAAGTGAAAAAATTCTAAAAATTGGTTATATGATGAATTTACAAGGAAAACTATCACTACCTACTATCGATAAACTTACTACTACTGAACCCTACATTGCGCGTGGCCTGACACGCACTTGGCCGGTTTTTCTTCTTGAAAGTCCAATAAGTAATTGCATGAAGTCTTGGCCACCAGGTGGTAAAAGAATAAAATTTTAAATCCTTTTGTTTTCGCTACTGGTAATTGATTAAACCTGATATGACTGGTAATAGCCCCAAGATATTATCGATTTAATTCACCGTCATGATTTAAATACCGATTATAAATCAAATCGAAATACGTCATTGCAATAATTAATCAAGTTGCTTATCAATTGTAATTACTCGATAAATAAATAATATCCTATTATCGTAACTAAAAACCTACAAAATTAAAAATAATAATAATAATTGTAATACTCTTTATGGTTCATCAAAAGTATAACAAACAAAAAGATAAGACAATAGGACATACAAAAGGCGGCCTTATCGCTAAACAATGATCTCTTCCACGCAACCTTAAAGATACTAAGAAACGAGAAAGGAAGTGGTGAAATGGTGGAAAGGAAAGATTGAGATTGCAGTATAGAACTTTTACTTGAGTTTTGAAAGATTGTAAAGAACCAACAGATCTGAGAGAAGGAAGTAAAGAGTTCCAAAATCAGAGAGCAGTAACAGTGTAGCATCAGTGTAGGAATTCACACAGGAGGAGGTAGAGTGACATGAGGTGCTAAGAGTGAGGGACTTCAATGAACGGAGAGGTCGATCATGAGTTTAATGTAGGAAATTGAAACGTAGTTTTATTAAACGTAATTAATTGTACACAAATTATTAAACAAATACATTAAACAAAAATGTAAGACCTCAAGAGCCCTTATAAATTGGTTTGTAATTCGAAAGCAAAACGATCAATCTTAGGCATAGAAAATTGATCGTTTCAATTTATAAGATCTTGAGGTCTTACATTTTTGTTCTATAAGTAGAACCACGAGGATATCAGCGGGAATAACGTAATAAATAAAAACAATAAATAATCAGGATTAGGTCAGTTCTTGGTAATAGAGACGCATAATCTTGCCACCGTCGGTCTGTATTTTTTAAATTATGGCAGTTACTCAAGCCGCTCAATTTCAGGGAGCTCAGGATCCCGCATCGTGTCGGGTTGGGAGTCGAGGCCAGGGCAGCACCCGCACCAGGTGGGTCTTCGCCAGGTGACCTCTGCCGGTGCCGTTAGCGGCTGCGGAGGTTCGATCGTACACCGGGAATGGGTCATCACTGCCGCGCATTGCACTGCCGGGTGAGTTGAATAGACGGCAATAAGCTAAGACGTCTAGAAGTAGGTACGTTCTCCGTACCCAAAAAATTTGGTAGGTACACGTTATTAATTGTAGCTAAATTAATTATTTAAGTGTGCGGCAGGTAATATTTTATATGGTGCTCGTTCTAACTTCAAACAGCTGCCGTCCCGTTGCTAAAACTTATTTTCCTGAAAATCAAATTAAGACACTTAAATTCTCTTAAAAAAATATTCAACCCGTTTCGATCCGCGATATTTATACTTCTCTAGAATTTTGGCGAACTTCGATGAAACTCTGCCATGATGATATTAAACATTAGGTAATTTATAACCGTCGGGGGTGTTATTGTTGGCGCCGTAGCGAACGTTAACCCCGTCTGGAGTCTGAAGTTGAACCAAACTCACTTCCCGCAGACAAAGCCATATCAATTCCCAGCTGGAACGGGTCCAGTATCGCTTGTCGGTCTGGGTCGGGGTTGATTCGGAAATTCCTATTCAAGGATGATAAACCCACATACATTAAATGAGTAATGGAGTGTAAACGTGACACGGTCAAAGTATGAATATTTACGTGTCATGTGCTGATAGTTTTTTAAATAGGAAAATTCGCAGGTCTTGGTCTGTTTATACCAACTTCAAAAAAAGGAGGAGGTTCTCAATTCGACTGTATTTTTTATGTTTGTTATCTCAGAACTTTCTACTGAATGAACCGATTTTGATGATTCTTTTTTTAATCGAAAGCTAGTGCTTGTCATGTTGTCCTACTTAAATTTGAGTGAGATCTGACAGTGGCATCTATGAGAAAACCATATAGGTAAGTCTTAAATTTGCATTAGGTATTCTCAATATCATGCCAACCTATTTCGATGATTCTTTTTTATTGTTATTGGAAAGGATGTACCTACTTCATTTGAAGTCGTTTTTTTGTTAAAAATTTTAGATTAGCTACTCTAGAGTGGATTTGATAAAGGTCAGTAGTATCTACTCAACTAGAGTCGGAAATTTTTGGGGCGTTGGATAATTTTACCGTAAATAAAGAATTATACATATAAAATAACAATAGCAATCGGCCACTTAACCGAAGCGCTATCAAACTTCTCACTGTAGGTACTGACCACAAAAAAACAGTCTTCGAAAAACTTAAGTAGGTACCTATATACGTTAACACGTACAGCACGTACCTATACCTACCTATAATATTTAAGGAATTACCTTTTATTATATTTAAGGAGTTACCTTAATTCCTCATGGATTCCACTGACCATTCCATAGGACCAATCTGAATTCAAATCGTTTCATATATAACAGAGTTCTGAGGTAACAACCATAAAAGAAATAAATACAACTATAAATAGAGAACCTTCTCCTTTTTTGAAGTCTGTTAAAAATGAAAAATAAATCTAATTCTGTTACATAGGAGCGTGACGATAGTGATCCGAGCAGGTGTGACGCACATGACGCGGCCGCAGTACATTTTCGAGTCTACCGAGTGGTACAACCACCCTAGCTTCAACTCGAACACGCCGTCCACGGTGCAACCTAACGACATCTCGATCCTGAAGCTGATCCGACGTGTCACATATTCGGGTTTGTGGTTCTTACTTTATGTTAACTGATGTGAAGGAGGTTGTGAAATCGTTTTGCCCATACAATAAATAAAAAGGAGGCATATGTTGTTTTCAGTACTGGCAACATTACACATTGATATAATTAAATACCGTTTCCTTTTGGCGGTACCTACTTGCAAGTATTCTAATTTCATATAGGTTCAACGATAACAATTTCTATAAGTACTGTAAGTGGTTTCCTATGCATCATGCTAAAGAACGAATGCATAACATGTTCTCTATTTTATTTTTATAGTCTATTTGCGTCCAATTCGCCTGCAGCCATCACGCGATGCCTTCAGAGACTACGACGGGCTACAGGTATACGCAAGCGGCTTTGGCAGAACATGGACCGGAGGTAAGGAAATAATGGTGTAGAATTAATACGATAGTGTTCAGAAATGAGAAATACTTACCAATTCCTTTTGAGTAACAATTTTAATTATTTATGAATGAACTCGTGTTAACTCCACCACACAGACATACTGACAAGAAATAAACTTCGTCTAACTGTCGATATGTCATCCAGGTACCACACCAGAAACCCTGAACTGGGTGTACCTGCTAAGTATGTCCAACTCGCGGTGCCGCAGCGTCTTCGGCTCGATCATCACCGACAACACCGTCTGCGCGGGCTACTACAACGTCACGTCGCAGTCTATTTGCCAGGTGCCGTTTGTCATTTATTTATTTTGATGGAGATTGAGAAATGAGGTTTAGACGTTTTGTGTTTATAATAAGCTTACGGATTTATATGAAGTTGAATGAAACCGATAACGTGAGTTGAAGACACCTAAAATAAGAGAAAAAAGTAGATAGGAAACGTTCGTTGTGTTTCGGCTGGGGAGTTAACAGCTAGTTCTTTATTTCTTCTATTTTTGGCCGACAATTCATCGGTGAAGCCTTTTTATGTTATTGATGTCCATACGTTGACCGTTATGTTACTTTCAGGGTGATAGCGGCGGTCCCTTAGTGCACGAAGACTCCGATGGAGTACCTTACCTTATCGGGGTGAGCTCGTTCGTAGCGGGCGGAAACTTTGGCTGCCACTCAGGATTACCTGGAGGTTCGTTTTAATTGAACATGACACTTCATACATTCTTAGCATAATGGTACTCAATTTTTCATTAAAATGTTACTTATTTTTCATTAATTATTTAATCATTCATTCATTCATTAATTAGTCATCTGTGACAGTTAACATGCTATTCTTTAGAATTAAACTATTTAATCTCCCCAGAGAACTTGGTTGCAAGGAAACAAATAAACGTCGTGTTTTGTTAGAAATTCATGAAATCATATAACACTTATTTTAATCCTATGAGTTACTGGGTTATCCATACATAATATGTAATTGAATTAAAAATATTTTTAATTCTAAATTTCCTTTCAGGTTTTATTCGTCCAGGTCCGTTCTTGTCTTGGTTCGAGGGAATAACTGGGATAGA
The DNA here is from genome assembly GCA_963932265.1 of Thymelicus lineola. Lineage (NCBI taxonomy): Eukaryota > Metazoa > Arthropoda > Insecta > Lepidoptera > Hesperiidae > Thymelicus > Thymelicus lineola. The sequence continues at coordinate 11,098,272 of OZ010681.1, read as the reverse complement.
TTTTGAAAATCTAAACGAAGAGGAGGAAGAAGAAACTACAGTGGGACCAACTATCACAACCACAACATTAGCCCCAAATACAACCACATCTGCCCCAAGTACAACAACATCTGCCCCAAGCACAACAACATCTGCCCCAAACACAACCACATCTGCCCCAAACACAACCACATCTGCCCCAAGCACAACCACATCTGCCCCAAACACAACGAGCCCGGATTGGTGGCAACCGACGACCCCGGACGACGAAACTAATTGTCCCCCCTGTACCCGTCCGCCGCGGCCTTCACCGCCACCGACACCACCACCACCGCCGCCACCGCCACCGCCGCACCCTAAACCTGAAAGCGAAGAAGACTCTGATGAAGATCCAGAATTATCAGAAATTCTCAAGAGGCTTGAAGTTAAAGTCAAAGTTAAGGTCAGGTTTACAAAGTCTAAAACCCAGAGGGATGATTAATTTTATATACTGTTTTTAATGACAATGGTAAAAATGTTTACATATACTTTTTGAATAAATGTTCATACAAACTGGCAAAGGCGTTCGTTTCATTCAGAAAGCATAGTTTACCCACTTCCTATATTTTATGAAAGTACTTAACAACATGAGAAATATATTTTTCTATATGAATAGCCGACTAGTAAGCAGAGGAGCCACCTATGCCCTGTTTAATAAACTTTACAAATTGTAAATTGTAATTGTAAATTACAAGTTACAAATCTACAAGTTTCTGTATAATAAAGAATACAACTTACAAGTTTACCATGGTAGAAAATTGACAAAATTGTAAAATTGTACCTACAATTTTACATATTTCTGTTTAATAAACATTTTCTCTACAGGTGACAATTGACATATTTGTAGGGAAAACTGTTTTATTGAACAATACTTGTAATTTACAAGTTTACACATTTTGTAAATTGTAGAACAATTCCGACAGGTGGACTCGTCTTGTGTCAGAAATTTACTAAATTTAGTGTCTCAAGTAACGAAATTTATTTGTATAACACAAAAAAAATGATTCTAACAACTAGTAGTGGAAGTAGTGACAGTAGTGACGATGAATATAATGTATAGGGGCGGCGGCGGCGAGTTTTTCGTAAAAGTATTAACTTTACTTTTGATGTGACAGATTTTACATTCAACGAAAAAATTGGGGTCAGCAAAACTACATTCGAATATTTGGTAACAAAAATAGGAAATGATCTTAAATAAAAGGTATATTATAAATGATATTATAAGTAAAAAAGAAGTAGATATGTCACTAGCGCGCCGAAGATGAAGAGAGGTCAATTGACCTCTATTTGTTCGTAGTCGTTCTGTCAATACAAGACGATATGGACGCTTTTGTTGTCAGAAGTGCTTGAGATTTGACATACAACGTTAAAATGCCTTCGTGTATTATTGTAGTGTGATTGGTGTAGTGAAACAAAAGATGTTGTAGCTCTTTTCGGAACAGATTTTTTGGTTGATTTGTAAGGGCATGACGTATCTACATTTTTTTTAAATATTATTGTAAGTATATTATAGACAAAAACGTGATTTTGTTATTGTGTTTCACAAGTTTCGTTAAAAATCAAACACATAGGAAAGCACTCTGTAAGCTAATTGGTAAAACCAAATTCTAAATATTTTAAAAATTTTGAAATCTATCCATGTAAATTTCTACAACAAAAAATTACATTTTATGTAATTTGTAACCTACAACTCAGACTTACAATTACAAATTTGTAGATACAATATTTTATCGAAATCTACAGGCGTTTTCTACATATGTAAATGTTTATTAAACAGCATTTACAATTCTAATATTTGTAGGATTTTTATATGTAAAATTCTTACATAATTGTAAGGTTTATTAAACAGCACTTGTCATAAAATTTAACAAATATGTCACTTATTTACAAAATTGTCGAATTGTAACGTTTATGGCACTGATGGTACCTAATTAGTAGTTATCGTCGCCCATGGAAATGAGTCCTATAATAACACCATAGGCAGACATCATAAAAGAAAGGACTGGCTCTCCTTATGTGGATCATAATATTGTAAGCCTACGCCGGGGCGTAGAATTTATTGGCTCAACAAAAAAATAACCTTTCATATTGCAACACTGGAATGTCAGTCACTCAACGAACTGACATGAGGACATGCCAAATTCCAAGCAAGAAATGTCAAAACTGACAACCATTGGTACAAGCTACAATCCAAGTACAATCACGTATATATTTTAAAGTTATATAGATTTATTTAGTCATACTCACGTCACGTTATTCCGTGTTATAATGTTATTCCGATTCCAATAGAAACATGGACATTTAATTTATTGGCTTTTTCAACATTCCAAGTAAACTCCCAACAAAAATACAATGATATTGTGATAAGATGGAGGGATCCAATACAAAAGGTAAGTGACTCAAGATTTCAGTGATCCAAAAAGTCTTCATTGTATTTTAGAAGTGTTTTGGATTCCTTGTCATTGGAGTGCGATTTGTGTGGGCGAAACTAGTTTCCGACTAAATTGTCTTTTGTTTGTTCCCTCGTTATTAGTGACTAACGAAGGACGATATATTAAAAACATGATGCTATAGAATTGTATAATTAACGCGAAATCATTATTTAATTGTGTATTATACAACAGCGAGATACTTCTAAATTGCCATTATTGTTTGGCTATTACTCATCAAATGCTACATGCATTTCCAGCATTAAGTCCTTAACCACATACAGTAAACACATACATAATTTCACACTTCACAAATCGCAAATTAAATTAATTTGCAGAATAAGTATGAAGTATGATATAAGTGGACTCCGTGTCCACAGTATAATGATTAGGAATTAAGAATTGAAATTAGGATAGAATAGGAATTAGGATATAAGGCTGCATTTTTTGGAAAATAATTAATTACATAAAACTAGACTAAGCATTGAATTTTATGAGTTATACAAATCCATTTTTGTACTCGGAAATACAATAATAATTGACATTAATATAGCAATGCAGCAAGTACCTATTAGATTAGTTACATTAGTAGTCTTTTAAATAAAATTTAGAGAAAGAGAAAGAAAAAACTGGTTCTTTAGTTGTTTGCAGTTACAAATGATAAAAAAAAATATTATTTTGCCATTAAAAATGCAAAATAGACAAATATCTGTTTGGGGTGTGTAGTGAAAAATACACATATTTATTATGAACATTATGAAATCAATTATTCATCTTTCTATATAATACTCTGCTACTGCAAAGTTTTGGTATTATGGTGGAACTTTGTCTCTATAACTACTGTGTTATATAACATGAAAGGAAAAACTACAGTCAGCAAAACAAATATTTTATTAAAAAATTTAATAAATTTATTTTGTATTTAGGATGCATCCTTGGTTTTGATGATTGCAATTAGAATTGTAGTGAATACACTCTTGAAATTTTTAATAATATTCTGATACATATACATATATCTGATACATGATATGTGTGCACATAATATGTGTTGGATGTATCGTTACACATATTATGTGTAACAATATGACATGAAAGCCGTTTTAATAATTTCTAAAATTTAAAAAGGGACATAATTTAAGAGGGTAAATGAAACATGTTTTGTCTGCATTTATATATAATTCTACTCTGTTGTTAAATAATAATACGAGTAGTAGATAATATAATGTTAGTAAAATTTATAAGATATAAAAACAGAGTGAATTGAAAAACTAACAAACAGAGCTGATGGTACCAAATTTTCGTTTCGGCTCTCTGGCTCTGACATCACTAAGACCAAGGCCAAGCGCATTGCCAATTTTTGTGGCTTATATTACATAAATTATTTATCTAATTGTAATTATATTGTATTAATATATGTCACCTATTTAATTCTTATTGCATCATTGGCTTTAAATTTATTTAATTTAATTGTATTTTAATTAAATGAAGCAAAATTATAGGTAAAATGATAATAATATATTATTTAACCATTACAATACTAAGACTATAGGACATCTTTTGGTTTAAAGAATCTTTATTTCTCAAAGGCTTTTACTTGACATAAAGTCAGATAATATTTAAATGCTATACTTAATTAAAGTTCATGTCCGGCATGCGTGTGTGTGCTTGGGTTTCAGATCCCTGATTTGGTTTTATATGGCTTTAACCCATTACTGAGTTCTCTCTTTTTGAAGAGGCCTAGAGCATAATCCGCCATGCTGCTCCAGTGCAGATAGGTGGAGGGGTTTAGTGACCAAATCCATTTTTATGTTGCTGGGTGGCTCCAATATGGCTTGATGACTGTCATCTTACGACAATAACCAGAACGTACCGTTTTACGTGCCCTCCGAAACACGGAAACGTCATAGTATCTCACTGTACTTGTTGATATAAAGTGCGAGCAGGACGAAGCATATTGCTCTCTCGCTCGCACTTAGACCTAAGCCTTGATATGCTATGACCTGTGAAATATACTGCGACTACTATAGCAGGCATCCATCCAACTACTGACCGCGTCTGCTATTGCTTTACTTGGTCGTTCACTTAGGATAGACATAACCCGCGGGGTATTCTTATATTACGACTGACATTATGACATTATGGCAGTGAATTACCGCTTTGTACGCATCATTTATGACCCGGGTCATTACATTTTCATACGAAATTACAGAGACCCTCAGCTGTGCTGGATGTTTGAACGATATAGGAGATGATGACTACGTGTCTGCACTCAGCCAGTACTGGCACAAAGACTGCTTTCGGTAAGCATTTCTTTCATTCAGATGAAGTGTGTTATGCTAAATTAATTGCTTAAGGCTCCGTGCCGGGATATCAACAATTTCGGTCAATTTTAATCACTGTTTGTGTGAACAGGATAAAGAGATTAAGCTTTGTTTTTTGCAACTATAAGAGTCTAATTCTTGTTCTTGCTGATAGCGCAGACGAATTTAACATATTATTTATAATAATGGCAAATCACCACTATTTAAAACCCTTCTTTTCCGAAAAGTAACGAGCAAGTGATTTTTGTCTTCGTTTTATAACGAAAATACAAAATATTCCAAACATTAAAAAATATAAATAACATGAATATACGATCTATTATTAAGTAGCCTAGCCAGTTTTTTAAATTCCTATCCAAATATAGCAGAAAAAATTTTTGAAATAACGTAATTTCGTTCGAAGTAAGTATTTTTTTCTATTAATTAGAAACATTTTAAGGAAATTTTAAAAAAATACACATTAATCTTAAGCTAATCCTTTTATAGAATCAAAATTTTATTTTATGAAAAAATAATGATTTCGTTTGTTAATAATAGTTGCAAACTGAACTATATTATGGACCGCATTAAATATATTAAACCAGTACCGCCAAGGCTATCATCGCGTGAGGACGTATTACTTTTTTTCCCGCGATGCTCGCGTGTTTTACGTAAAAATTTACACAAATAGTACGCCGACTACCACATTTTGATCCAATTATTAAATGAATTATTTTTTATTTTAATAACACCACGAAACATCATATTTCTATGTATTACAAAATTGGCTGTTTGAAGGGGGGTGGGGTAGTTATAATTCATATAGTTAAGAAGGAGATGAATTTACTGAATTCAACGAACATACCCGAGTGGGGTATCAAATGAAAGGGTTTGATTTGTGTAGTACTAAATTGACTGTTTGAGGGGGGGGGGGAGGTAGTCACGAGGAAGGGGATGAATTTAGTTAATCAACAAGGGGCCATCCATAAATTACGTCACACTAATTTCATGACTTTTTGACCTCTTCCCCATCGATATCACCCCTAGTGTGACGTCACATTCGATGAAACGAAACTGTCCAGTAAAAAGAGACAGACACATAAATTCTACAGTGAGATAGGAAGCATTGTACAGGGAAGGGGGAGGGGAGTTGAGTTAAGTTGGCGCCGCTGTGGCAAGGTTGCGCTCCAAAAATACCGCCCCTGGTCCCGATGGTGTTTCGGGTCGAGTGCTGGTTTCCGCCCTAGACGCCGCAGAGTCCCTGGAGTAGCGACTAAGGGGACACCTGAATGCCTGTCTCGAGCAGGGAAAATTTCCTAAGGCGTGGAAAACAGGACGAAAATTGGTCGTGCAAATCCAGCAAACAATTAATAATAATTACCGACGTACGTCAAGCCTATTCATGACTTTTGCATCGTGCATCGTGCATTGCCTTGGCGGGACGTACAGCATGATTGGGCGTGTATAAAAGGTTTAAGCTCTGAGTCTGATATTTATGGGTACGCAGACGATTGCACAGTGGTAGAGAGATACCTACCAAGTCTCAGGGCCAGTCAGGACGAAATTCAGTCTCAAAGAGAGGCCATGGTGGCTCGTGTGAATCTCACACTTCGGGCTGTGTCCGAGTGGGGCGAAGCCAATCTTGTGAGATTCAACGCCGCTAAAACGCAGACGTGTCTATTTACCGCCAAGAGGAGACCGCTTACCTTGGCTCCTACTTTTCGGAATATGCCCTTGGATTATACCGACTGCCTTCAGTTGTTAGGGGTAGAGATATCCTCGAAACTCAACTTTGGGTGGTTCATTGAGACCAAGGCTAAGACTGCTGCAAGGAAACTTGGTGTCCTTGCAAAGGTGCGGCGGTACTTCACACCGAGGCAACTTTTAACCTTGTATAAAGCTCAGGTTCGGCCGTTTGTGGAGTACTGTTCGCACATTTGGGCAGGTGCAGCCAAATGTCACCTTTCTGCCTTGGACTCGATGGAGAGGCGTGCGAAGAGGCTCATTGGTGACCCAGATTTGGTTGAGACCAATCTGCAAAACCTCGAGCACAGGCGTAGAGTAACCAGCCTCTCGGTTTTCTACAAGGCACATTTCGGAGAGTGTGCACAGGAATTGTTTGATTTGATTCCCCCATTTCCATTTCTCCATTGAACGTCACGACGCACGGCGGGGATCCACCCTTTTGTTGTGAACATCCTGCCGGTAAGGACGAGGCGGTTTGCCTCGTCATTTATTATACGCATCGCCAAGGACTGGAATAAATTGCCTTCATCGGCGTTACCGCCTGCCTATGATGTGGATGTCTTCAAGAAAAGAGTGAATAGGCTTTTACTAAGTTAATGTGCTTACCACCTTGGACCACATCTTCACTTAGGGAACATACCAAAACCACGTGCCTTATTTAGGGGGGGGAGGGGTCTTCAAAACACCACGATTGGTCACAGAGGGGGGGGGGGTTTAGGTTTTTGTCACGTAGTCAATATTTTAGCAACCATTGCGTCACAAGTCGTCAAATATAAGCAAAATTACTATTTTTTAACGTGAAAACTAGGGGGAGGGGGGTCTTCTCATATACTACGAATGGTCACGAAGGGGGGGGGGAGGGGGGTAAAAAGTTGGAAAAATGGGTTACGTGGTTTTGGTATGTTCCCTTACCATCAGGTGGGATTATGGTCAAGCATTAACTTATTTGTTTAAAAAAAATCAACAAATTAAACCTTATGATCATATAGGTAGGGCTGAAAATATTTTTAAGTATTTCGTTATTAGGTACCTCAAATTTCGTGTTTTAATACTAACCATTATACATATTATTAGATTTTGAAATGTGACGTCACGACATAGTAGCACCCCTTCCACCCCACACCCCTAACGTGTGACGTAATTAATGGATGGCCCCCAATGGTAAAACACGATTTGTACTACCTATATTTCATTTTGAAACAAGAAAATACGTCCTGCCTAAATCTAAGTTTAAAACCCGTAAAATAAAACTTAAATTAAAAATTTAAAAAACCCCCACTCAAAAAAGAACAACAAGTCTGAATATGTAAAAAGTCATAAAATAAATTTTCAAAAAGTCATAAATAACATGAATATTACAAATGTACTAGCTGACCCGGCAAACTCTGTACTGCCTAACAACTCACCCCTCTCGAGGTCTCCCTCGAGCCCCATCTCCCTTCTCTTTCCCCTCCCCCTCTCTCTCGACTGTCAGTTATAAAATAAAAAAGTTAGATATGTCGCTGATGGTTACGTTAGAAAGATAATATGGTCGTTAAGTTTTCAAAGAAATCAGACCTCATACTACAGCTATGAAACAGAACAGCTGAACGCACCTATAAATATCTGACAACCAAATGACAATTTGACAAAAGATATCAAATGTTTCACAGCTAGGAACAATTTGTTTGTTTTTAGTATTTTTCATTACTTATTATTCATATTTCTCACCGTTTACAGCTTCCCTGAAGTTTCACAAATATTTCAAGATCAAAATTAGCCAAATCGGTCCAGCTATTCTCAAGTTTTAGCAAGACAAACGAACAGCTATTGATTTTTATATATAGATTATTTAATTTAACTAAATAAAACTTTGTCGTGTTGGGGGACGGCTCCATATTAAAAACCCATCCATCAGTCTTGATAGGTCCACACACACACATAGTCGATATTTTTCCGAGACGTGGGCGCCATTCGATTACCTTTCTTCCCCAACGGTTATCTTCGAACTGTGTGGCCAGCCCATTGCCACGTCAGCCGGCTAATTCTTTGAGCTATATGGGTTACCTTTGTTCGTCTACGGATCTCCTCATTTTTAATTCGATCACGTAGAGAAATACCAAGCATAGCCTTCTCCATAGCCCACTGCGCTACTCTGAGCTTGTGGATTAGGCCAATAATGAAGCACCACGTATCGGATCCGTATGTCATCGCTGGCAACACACACTGCTCGAACACCTTCGACTTCAGGCACTGAGGTAGTGTTTTGGACGACAAGATATGACGCAGTTTCCCGAACGCAGCCCATCCGAGTTGGATTCTACGAGTGACTTCTTTCTCGAAGTTGGACTTACCCATCTGGATCAATTGTCCCAGGTAAATGTATTCGTCTACAACTTCGAGAGCAGCGCCGTCAACAACAACCGGTATGGGTGTGACATGGACATTTGACATGATTTTCGTCTTGTCCATGTTCATCTTAAGACCCACCCGTTGTAAGGCGCTGTTCAAGTTTCCGAGCATTGTACCAAGTTCCTCCAGTGAACCCGCCAGGATAACTATAAATTATCGGCATATCGTAGGTGTATGAAGTATTTACTATTTTTATATACCAGTTTTTATCAGAATTAAAATGTTGAATAACTTTATAAAATGACTGATGTAATGAAAACTGGCCAAATCAAATCTAACCTACTTTAAGATCTCACATTTTTAAATAACAGCAATTGTTATAGATATCCAATAAAGCAAAGAAATAGAGTTTAATACTTGTTCATAATGTTATTTTGTTCCTATAAATACATATTTCGATTTTGCATAGAACTTTGCACTCATTTAGATCTCCGTTCTTTTTGCGGCGAAGCCCACAGCCAAGCTTAATTTTTGTATTGAACTTGGCTCTCCTTTTTTACATTTATGTTTTTGGTGGGATATCACTACTTTTTGTAAAGAAAACTAGGCAATGCCACGTGCCGCAGACGATACACCGTTGGCCGGTTGTTTAGCGCATATTACAAGTTTTTTCTGCGATGGGGACACCACTTATTTTTCAACTTTTTTATTTTTTGATTTTTTCCTACGCTTACACACAATTACCACGCTGAATTCCAAATTTCATCCTTCTAGGTCATCTGGAAGTAGGTTAGATTTAGGTACTATATGTCAGTCAGTCAGTCAGTGCTAAAATTTACGACTTTTTGACCTTCATATCTTTATAACCGTTTGAGCTAGCTTCATGAAATTTGGGCTTCTATATGTCCTTATGGATGTAATTAAACACACGTAGTTTTATGTGTTTAGGTTTTTGTTATAGAGGTTTTGAGTTATAGAAGGGTCAAAAGTGGCACCAAGTGGTTCATGTAATATTACACTCGGCGCTGGCTAGCCAGTTCCTTTGATTGAACTTGGCTTGACACGCTGCCGCGTGTCTAGGTTTATTGTATGATTTTTTTACTTTTTACCTAATCAGACTTTTTTGTTTTTTTGAGACCGGGTTTTTTAAATTTTAAATTTAAGTTTATATAATACGCCAATTTAATAGGTTATGAATATGACAACATATTTAGTCCCAGAGCTCACAAAAATTTTTTATGGCCTAAAATTTTAATTGCATTTTCAAAAACATTTTTTTATGAAATCAAGACTCGTTTGATTTTCGGGTGGGTACCAATGAAACATGTTAAATTTGTCGGTAGGTACACTCTAAGTTTATCGCAAACATAAATGAAATCTCTGAAGGAAAACACTGAATAACCTAAATATGTACCTAGTGTGTGTTTATCTAAAACTTTTTCATTTTGATTGTAATATACGTAAATATACTAAACTAATATACAAAAACATTCCACACTTTTATTTCTAAATTGTTCATACTATGCATCCTAAAATTATTATCAACTAAAGGATCAAAATTGTTTAAGCTCGAACTTCAGCCAGGTGTGCGTGAACGATGCACACAGACATAGCTTCTCAATGAATATGACATAACTCTGTCAAATAAATTTTCGGCACGGCCTCTTAAAGTGAAGTCTTGATTCTGTCATTCCATTTGTCAAATAGTAAAAATAAATAATTATATTGCTTGTTGTGTCTATAAATTTTTCTTCACTCACTAGGTGCTCAGTTTGTGACGCTCCACTTTCCACGTGGTACTTCGAGAAGGGCGGACTTCTGTTCTGCCAGGGAGACTACTGGGAGAGATACGGAGACAACTGTCAACAATGCACACAGGTAACTATCATTTTTTGTTACCTGTTTGCTGTTAAAGAAATTGGTCCTTCGAGTCGGTACAAACAACGACTTCTTTATTGTATTTTTTATTCTGCTCCCTACTACTCTTTCTCAGATTTTTCGTGTTAAATCTTGTGTAACGTTCATCAACTTGTGGTCCAGGTGATAACAGGTCCAGTGATGGCGGCGGGCGAGCACCGGTTCCACCCCGAGTGCTTCGCGTGCGTGGCGTGCGGCTCACACGTCGAGGACGGGGAGTCGTACGCTCTGCTCGATCGCTCGCAACTCTACTGGTACGTACAGTGCGCTTGGCGTTTTGATAAGGTTTTTTAGATAATATTTTGATAAGTGATCGAGAAGCATTAGTTTGCCTATTAGACTTTTTGAAGCCTCAACATACAAATCGAAGTATATTTGTAATTGAAATAACAATATATCATAAAAAGCCACAACCAGAGAACTGATATTCTGTCATATGAATGCAGGCTGATACCTTTTTGAAATCCTTATGATGTGCTCTTTAATTTGATACCCATATTGCATTATTCGATTTATTTTTATTTTTTAATACTTATTTCAAATCTAGCGATATCTTAATTATGTAATTCCGTTCAGTGGTTAGAAAGATACGATATTAAATAATATTACACGCATACATACATACATACATACAAGTTTTCGGCGAAAAACATAACCCTTCCTAGCAGTTGGGTAAAAATGTAACATTAAATATATTACAATGTATGTGTTCGTAGTGGGTCGTGCTATAGCGAGTGCGTGCGCGCGCGCCGCGACTCGCACGCCATCCGCGTGCTGCGGCTGCCCGGGGACGCGTTCCGTCTGGCCACCAGCCGCTGTGGAGCCGTCACCGTCTCGCAGTGAGTACTGTTGACGGGTCTTCGTTATTGGACACACACACACACACACACACACACGCACACACGCACACACACACACACACACACACACACACACACACACACACACACAGCACTGATCGAGAGGTCTCTAGAGTCAGAGTGGTATCGAGGTGGTAGAATCTATGTATTATAACGGTTATGTTTGAGTTCTATATAGATTCTACTACCTATAAAATTGCACATCAATCACATAAATAGTATCCTTTATTTTCATATACTCACAATAAAGTTATTACACTAATAACTAGGGGAAGATCCAATCATAACTTCATTCATTTTGCATAAAAAGATTGAAAATGCTTCATATGATATATTCAATTTTGGTAACATTCAATTTGTAATTTTTACAAGTTTTATGTGTTTTTAATGAGAAACAATCAACTTAAGGTTAATGTAAGATTAAAACTTGGAGTTTAAAATTCTACTAATACAGAAAATCAGTAGTCAAACTTGGACACTAGATCACTGCTGAGTAAGGACCCCGCATTATTTTTTGCTCTTTATGACCGAAACACGTAAATGCATTTTACTGTTGATTTTAGGGGGGCGGGTAGGTACCCAGGCAGGTAAAATACACTATTTCCATTCATGTGTTTCGTCGGGATTAAACTGTGTATTACGAAGCCCAGTTAGCTCTTAACCAAATATCATTAAGATGGATGAAGCCCTTCACAATATCCCAAAATGTCATGTCATGATCACATGGTCACAATGCTACCAAAATTGAAATATCTCTTATGAATGCCAATTTTGTTAAAACTATTTCCACCTTAATGGAGTTAGCTTATATTATGTCATTCAACTGTCACTGCACTGACACTAAATTTCCGCTGATACGGAGGTAATCTATAATCACAGCACTCTCATCTCGCCTTAAAATCACTATCTCACAGACCGTTAATTGAATAATCATATCTAATGATTTCGATTTAGATATTACAAATTTTAAATGAGTAGAATTAAATTTTTGTTAGAATTTGAAATTCAATGCGGAATTTTCAATTAACGGTCTGTGATTTTGCAGTCGACGGCCGCTTCGTCAACAACACGACAACGACATCTTACGTACGTGTGTACGTTACGTTGTGTGCGTGCGAGAGGGGTGGAGCTTAAAGGCGCCGTCACACCAGTAAATGTTATCATGTTAAGTAATGTTTTAGAACATTTTATATCTGCAGTGTGACAGCCCCTGAATTAAAAAGCTGTGTCATTGTCGTGTCCCCCAATGTGAAGCGGCCTATGGGTCATATGTCGGCGATGTAATATGGACTCTAATGCCTACCATTAAAGCACTAATTGACTAACAGCGGGCGCTGCGCCGGCAAGCTGTCGGCGCTGGCGAAAGCGCTGCTGCGGGCCGCGCTCTCCGTGTGCATACAGCTCACGTGTCATAGGTACCGGTTGATATACAACCTTCAGGATTGGACTTTAGAGTAGAATTTGGCATGGCTGATTGGTAGTTTAGTAGTTCCATAAAAGACTTGCTGTACTGGTGATGTAATACTTATATGTATTGTATGTAGATCGTATGCTATGTAACCGTACAATTTAGCTAGTTTTGCATGGCTTTGTAAGTTTTTGTTCGTAGTCAATTTGAGAGTAGTTTTATTTATCTTGTACGAGTATAACCTTGGCCATTTTAAATTATAATATGAGGCATCAAATAAATTAATGTGTATGCTGATTGAATATAATGTACAACCGCCATTTATATTTAGCATGATACGTAAAATTTAAATAAATCAGTTTTGTTAAAATACTCAACAGATCATTGAATGGAATGCTCTGTCTGCTTTGCTTGAATGGAGTTAAATAACAACCATCAATTAAAATTATAGTCAATGTGAACACCATTACCATTATCCTCCTTCGAGAATATTAACTTGCGACGTGTTAATTCAATTGTACATGCATAATTGTATGTTTTGCTGTCAGCTTCAATAATAAAAATTGTAAATACCAGTTGTGCACTTACAAGTGCACAACTCATTTAGTCCTTCTATGGTATTTCGGCTGCGTTCAAAAAGTTTTGGCATGAAGTCACATACGTTCATATTGGTTTCCCTGTTAGAATCGATTCCGGTTGCGGCGTGTTGACGCTGCACATCGGAGACCGCGTGCTGGAGGTGAACGGGTCCCCCGTGCGGGGGGACATCGAGCGGGTGCTGGCGCGCCCCGCCCTCGTGCAGGTCAGTCCTACACCGACTATATCGTTGGTTAGTTGATATCAATGATCGTTGGTTGAGAAAATGTTAACCAAATAAGATTCAGCATATGATTACCAAAGACAATGAAATTAGCATGTTACTGATTTACCGGTACTTGTTTTATTTTTATGATACCGGTATTATAATGTGTACCGGTATAACTCAATGTTTAGCAGTAATTAATATGGATGTTGATTATCTATTCTACAGACATAATAAATGATAGACTTGTCGTCATTGAACACATAGAAATATTATTATATAAACAAATATATCCACAGCTCACAATAGAACACATCCCGGACACGATAAACTCGAAGCGGGGTCACTCGGACCGCACGGTACCTGAACACACGCACACACAGCCGCCGACACAAGACGAGCGGTCACACAAACATGAGATCAAGTCGCCCGTGGAGCGGAAGATTATTAAGGAGGATAAGAAGTACGTTCCGGACGAGGGTGGAGGGGAGGACAGGGGGAAACGGGAGCGGTTCAAGCGGAAAGGCGCTGCTATTGGAGTCAGGAGCAGCAAGCGGCAGCAGAGCGCAGCGCTGGCTAAGGAGCGCAGTAGCAGCATGTCGAAGCTATTGGACGTGTAAGTAATAATTATGTTTAGGTGTTAAAGTGTACCTTATATACCTTTTTATAAATTAAATTTGATAATACCCTCCCCATATAACCTTGAGAACCTACCTTAATCATGTTGCACCTTATTGGATGACGGAGGATGATTTCCGGTTGAAGATTGCTTGTCTCTACCAATATAGCAATAGCGATATTAACGAGAAACTGTTTTGGGTGAAAGAGCGGGGGAAGAGGGGCCGCAGTGCACGTCCGCAGCTACAAAACAATATTTCAACTAATTTAACCGTAATAATTTTTTTTTAAATAACGCTTCACACTCATAGCCCCACACTAGGATTCCCTGTGTCGTGGGTGCCATGGACAACATACAAGACAAGGACATTCACACCCAGACCGAGAACAGAAATTCAAACTCATCATTCAAATTTCTGCCTCGCTGGGAATCGAACCCAGGACCCTTGGCGCGGCGATCCGGCTCGCCACATGGGTCGTCAAGTTATTGTGACTACTATCACTAATTAAGTGACACATTGTGTGACAGAAACGCGGAGGGGCAAGAGCAGAGTGGAGTGCAGTGCGACTTGAGTCGCGCGCGATCTTTTCGCGCCGAGCCCTCGCCTGCGCTCAAGGTCTTCAGGGCTTCTGATTTGCTGCAGGTAAGACACTTTACCAGTATGAATGCATACTTCCTAGGTTAACAGTTTGGCCATTATAGTATTTCTGGTACATTTAAAATGCGCCGCCTAAAATGATCACGTTCGATCTTAAATATGTATGTATAGTGCGATAGATACGTTGTCACAAATTGCACCCGCTATATGTGTCTTTGGTGAGCTTGTTACCAAACTGCTTAATGTTCTATATTGTTTTCAGGGTGAACTACTAGGATCAGGGTTCTTCGGTCAAGTGTACAAGGTGACTCACCGGGCGACTAACGAGGTGATGGTTCTGAAGCAGCTGTACAGAGTAGACGAGGATGCACAGAGAAACTTCCTCAAGGAGGTGGCGGTACTGCGGTCTCTGAATCATCCCAACGTGCTCCGCTTCGTGGGCGTCCTGTATAGGGACAAGAGGTTGCATCTCGTCACCGAATACGTCACTGGAGGCACCCTGCATAAGCTTTTACAGGTTTGTTCATGTTCCTGCGTTTATGTTTTGTACAGTAATTAATTAGATTATATAATAAAACAGAGGGCAAAATATGCTCCCTAACACACGCCCATGTAATAAAACGATTTTTTCGAATTGCTCTTCTTATCGCAAAAATGACTCTTGTTTAAGTTTGATCTAATAGAATGATAGGAAAACATATTTATAAAACTATCTCACTTCCAAGACGGCTTACTTATAGCTCAATTTTTATACATAGAAGAAAGATGACAGTATGATAATTAAAAAATTTACGTCTTTTTATTTTCGCTAATGTCATTTTCTGCTAAAGTGGAGAAGAGCAGGGCGGAGGGGGATCATGTTTGTAAAAAAGCAACAATCTCAAATTGATTGTTTGTTGGAAAACATCTCTGCTCGCCTCTTTGTATACTTTTTAGTACAAAAACGTATTGTTAAGAAACCTCTGTAATAATGATGTTAACAGGAGCACAGCCGGTCGCTGAGCTGGGCGGTGCGGTCCCGGCTGGCGCGTGACGTGGCGGCCGGCGTGGGCTACCTGCACCGCATGAACGTCATCCACCGAGACCTCAACTCGCACAACTGTCTCGTGCGCGGTAAGCATTATCCACACTCACTTCTAATGCCCCTGCTACATTTACGTTAGGGAATATGTGGCCAAATGTGTAAAGGCCTATATAGTGATATAATCACAGCCACGCCCGTTGTAGCGTGCTAACTGTGCCGCACTTACGTAATATTATATATCATTCTTAATGCGCGCTGGGGACTTCAATAACTCGCGTGTAATTATATGGAGCTCACGCTCCGATTAAACGTACGCGTGCAGAATACGCATGCAGAAACTGCGTGCGGCTTCCCGCTATATTTAATAAATATCGTATAAAATAAGATATATGAATGATCTGTTAAACGAGCATTTGATATATCAGCAATCTATTCAACATATTGGGAATGTAGATAAAAGATGTCTGTAAAGTGACGTGAAAAACATTATGACCATGAAATCAAAAATTTAAGTCCAAAATTGGTAGATCCAATAATATCGATTTTTTACAATTCAGACAGACATTAACATAATCGATTTACATTTAATTGATTTCATAACCAGTCCGAGGCGATGTGGAGTGTACGTCTCCAGACGGGATCCCCGACCCGGGGGCGGAGCTCTCGGTGGTCGTAGCGGACTTCGGGCTCGCGCGCATCGTGCAGCGCGCCACGCACGCCACGCTGCGTCGCAAGCGGTACACCGTGGTCGGCAACCCCTACTGGATGGCGCCCGAAATGATGAACGGGAATGTGTACGATGAGAAGGTTGATGTGTTCTCGTTCGGGATTATATTGTGTGAGGTTAGTGTTGTGGGATTAGTTCACACGTTCTCTAGATTATATCGATAGGGGGGCAGCCCCTTTGTTTAGTGAAAAAGTCTGAGATTAATGAAAATTTTAAATTAGTACTTGACTTGTTACGATTGGTAGGCAGCGATAGTCCAGTGACTAGAACGTTGGTCTCCTATTTACTTCGGTAAATAAAAAAGTCGTGAGAAAACCTTTTAATTTTATAAGGTTGGAGAAATTCGTAATACGGATAAAACCTGTAGTAATTATGGCTGACCTATCTTTGCTTGGTTAGTGCTAATAGTAAGTGAAATATTGTAAGATCATCGGCCGCGTGTCGGCGGATCCGGACTTCCTGCCGCGGCGCTCGGACTTCGGGCTGAACGAGACGGCGTTCTTGGAGAAGTTCTGTCGCGCCTGCCCCGAGCCCTTCTACCGCGTCGCCTTCCTCGCCTGCCACCTCGACCCCGACATGAGGTAAAACCCATACAGTTTATAAATTTATTAGGGTTCCGTAGGAAAAAACAAAAAACTGAATCTTTTCAGGATCACTCGTATTTGTTCGCCCTTTTTCATAGCCAATTTTCTCCGAAAATACTGGACCAAATGAGTTGAAATTTTATTATTGCTCTGAAGTATCTTTTTAGAATGTATTTAGTGTGGAAAAATCTCTTCGGAGATTTCAGAATGTCCCACTACAGGCACAGGCTCATTGAACAATAATAAATTATTTGTCAGTACAATGAACATCCATCCATATAGAACTTGGTCCGCATATAATTTTAATTGCTGACAGTTGATAAAATTTAGAAAGACGTTCTTCAAATCAGTAGCTTTACGAAGCTTACGTCCGTGTAGGGAGGGCCTAAGTCTGTTTGTATTGCAGACCGCCGTTCGAGGTGATCGAGATATGGCTGGAGAGTCTGGTGATGCAGCTGTCTATCGGTGGTGGTGGTGGTGGGGGGCTGGGCTCGCTGCTGGCGGACATCCTGCAGTACACGCACGGTGCGGGCGCGGGCGCGGCGCGGCGCGGGCACGTGACCCCCGAGTGCTGCACGCACCAGCGCGGGGGGCTGTTCGCGCCCGGACAGTGCTGTCACTGCGCTGGCTGCGAGCTGGCGGGGGGCGAGGAAGCAGCCGCCGACGGTGGGGTTGTTAAGGTATTAGGATATTATTGCTTTACATCTTGTTTTATGATTGAAATGACTCTGTTAGCAGTCTAAGCAGACAAAATAAGAGCCTCTGAAGCTCAGAAGCACTTATTTTGTGTAGATATTTTTGATTGATCAAAGAAGAGTGGTTTGCCTTTCAGCCAATTAGTTTGAAAAGCAATATGGTTAATATTATATAAGATATACTCCAGGCACATTCGGTTTGGACTCGATGTAAACAAACTGTTGCCTAGCAACCAGAAACAAACAGGCGCATGAAACTTTTTGTTATATTATGCTGAACGCATATACGTATGTCCGCGCATTTGTATGAAATATAATGAAAGCCCGATGCGGATGACATATGTGGTCGCATATGTTGCTACCTTTTAATTTTTACCTTATTATTATTGACCTTGAATATATAGTCTCATTAAACAATTAGTTTGTATCAATCTGTGCAATATAAAATGCATGTATATTATATTGTAAAGTACTAAATAGTTATATTTGTCCGATGATCAGTCGAAGTCCAACGCGGCGCTATGTCCCGCGGCGCGAGGGGCGGCGCTGGGCAAATGCGTGTCGGCGAGCCACCTGGCGGGGCGGCGCGTCACGCTCAACGAGCTGCCGGCGCGGCGCCGCGCGCGCTCGCAACACGCACTTGCACCGGGGTACATCCTACGGGCGCGCGGACAGAACATCGACATCACCAAGGTAACGTCACATCTTTTTATGTGGTGATCTCACCGTGATCCCTGGGAAGCTCATTCTCACTTTTTGGATTTTAGAATTTAATAATATATAACGCAATGTTTTCCAGGTGGACGACATAACCGAGTGGCTGGACCCCCCGCAGCCGTTGAAGAGGACGAGCCCTGACTACCAGCTGAACAGCTTGCCGGACCATCCCAAGTTCAGGAAGCTGGAGGAGGACGAGGGCGCCCTGCCCTCCTTCCTCCGGAACCAGTCGGTAGAGGGGCTGGAGACCACGTCCAAGAACGAGGTGGACCACCCGCTACCCTTCTGCCGGCACGACAGTATCCCGGACGGCTGCTGCACCACCGATACCAACAGCGACTCCTCCGACGACGACAGCTGCCTCAACATGGATGTCGACCAGCTGAAGACCAACCTCGTGGACATGGTCCGCAAGGGCGGGAACATCCTGGCCAAGAAGGCCAGCTACGACGTCACGGACGTGACGCTCCGCCATCCGGAAGTTCAGCCCAACGAGCGGAGAATAGCCGACGCCGATCCCAGGAGTTTCAACATCGACTACCACGCCGACAAGTCGACGATGATCGCGGAGACCATGAAGAACATCCCCAAGATGCTGGAGAAGCCCGCGGAAAAGCAGACGAACTTCTTCTCCAAAAATTTACTGTCGCCAAAGTTTAAGAGATTGTTCAAGCAGCATTCGCCCGAGGAGGTGAGGAGTAAGGAAATCGATGAGAATAGGGAGGAGAAGTCGAAGAGTAAGTTCTTCATCCAGCGGCCGGCGTCGCCCGGCATCGTGCGCTCCTCCTACAGGGTGCGGCCCGCTGACGAGGGGCGGAAAACTAATCTGAATCAAGATGTTCTGAAAAGTGACATCAAGTTAGCGAGCATGGGCAAGCCGATGACACCCATATTTAGAAGGCACTTGCCGTCAGAGAAATCCGACTTCGCTAACTTTAGGTTCAGTTGCCGGGAACGGAGATATGAACCCAAGACCCAGGAGCGATTCGTCGATGTCGGTCGTAATAGAATAAAGGCTCCCCTGAACGCAGCGGAGAAAAGTAAAATACTCATCCGGCCGAGTAATAATCCGTTGGCTCCTGTCATCGAGAAGAAGAGTACTGTTGAACCATCTATCAAGGACAACGGGAAGGAAGTGAAAAGGAGGGAGCTAGGAATTACCAGAAGTAATTACGTGCGGCTAGCGAATCTCAGGATCAGTAAGCAGGAGTTAGGGCAACCTGTTAAAGACAAGGGTGACACGTCGCCGCCGGCCGAACGTGTTGTTTGAGCAATATTGCACTTTATTGTGTTTGGTATACGGATCGGATTTGTCTAATAGTGAAGTGTTGTGTTATTTTGCACACGTTGTGGAAGGGAAAACTAAAAGATCTAAGGTAAAGTATGGTATTATACTCATAATAACAGAACTAATTGTATTGTACATTAGATATTCTCAAAAATGGCTCAAAGAAATTGTAATATGAATAGCTATACATGTTTTTGCATTTCAAAATTGCTACAGAAAAGTCTAGCAACCTAACATTATTTAGAATTGTTAAGTTGAATTAAAGATGTTGCGAAATTTGGGGTTGTTTATGGATTAAATTGTTGAAGACTGAGCCCAACTGGCATTCATGATTGTGTTCATTCCAAATTACTCAATTTTGTATGAAAAATTTGCTAAAACCTACATTCCATAATAAAAGTTTGACTGAATAATTATAATCATCATTTTAAAATCCTTATTTGTTATCCCCCAATGACAGTTTAGTATTGCCACCTACCGCAATTTCTCACCATCACCCTGGGTTGACTGGTAGAGAATGCCTCAAGGCATTAAGTCCGCCCTTTGTAAAAACCTGTTTTAGGTCTTGCAAAAAGATTAAATAAATAAATAAATAAATAAATCATTTTATCAAAGGTATAAAATTCATTCCTAAAATTAGATCCCTACATATTGTAACACTGTTGTGCCTTTATGCATTTATAGGTGTTAAGGTGATCTTAGTGTTAAAGCAATCTGAAATGTGTTTATCACTTGGGCCCAGTCTAGTTCTGTAGTCTTGCCATGTTATTGTAGTTATACATTTGTTGGTACATTCTGTACTTAGGTTAGGGAGCGTCAGGGCTCGCTGTTAAGAGATTCAGGGCTTTGCTACTTGCCATTAGTCTGATATTATGTTGGGATTCTGAGGCTGTTCCTCAAATACAATTGTTTTGTACAAAATCAGACTGTTAGGCACTTCGTATTTTCTGCTATTTTGTCACAAGAAATTTTGTATTTTATTACAATATCCTTAGAATCCCAACGTTATTTTTTCCTCATTTACTCCCCTTTGATACATACCTATTATATACAATATACTAAGCAGTTTTTGATGAGATTTTGAAACCGTGTTAACATTGCTGTTTTGTAGTATTAAAGTGTAAATATATGGTTGTTTTGAGCACAATAATTGCATATATAAGACCTCTATAATCTTTTTTGGGCCACCTTGTCTAACTAATATGTTTGTCCAACAATGAGATTTATTATGAGGTTCTTAGCTTATAAGAGTTGGTGCTTCTTAGTAAGCCACTTATAAGTATAGTGTTTATGTCATGCCATCGTCACAAGACTGCATTGGTTACGTCAATTGCGGCAGTAGGAACCATGCAACGGACACGACATCTATTGTGATACACATGTATTGCACAGTACACTGAATATGCGGATTGAGTCACAAAACTATAGTTTTGTCAATTACATTGTCATCGATAATTGAGATAAATATTTTTATGTTTATTATGATTAACTCAGGTTTGATTCATAAATGTTTGGAATACTTAGGCATTCAGTTATAACTGTTTTAGTCTGATGGATCTGATTTTGAAATTGGTTGTTTTTCATGCGTTGCTTTAGTTTCTGCAGTCAAATTATCAACTTGATAATAATTAAGCATTTTTATGCATTTTTCCTATTCTCTACAATATTACTATTTATGTGTTATAATGATAATTTGGAATGGACGAATAGCCCTCTCCAGTTTGATAGTAAAATAGAGAACGTAATTATTCAACTTACGTAAATCGTCCTGTAGAGAAAGATATTTTACAGAGTAGGCCAGACAGCCATAACAAGATCTTGTTAGCAAATTATTTCATTAAAGTTGCCTCTATGTTGGTACTTCGAATAATTGTGTATAAATATATTAGTAGTGCATTATACACAAGTTAATTTTAATATTACATAAATACATTTTGTATTATAAAAATCTATTATTTTTTAATATAATCGAATATTAGAACATTTTAGTGAAATATCATAGTCAAATCTATTGATATTGAAGATTTTTTCTATAAGTCCAACAGATTCAGAGGAGCGATTTCATATTATTCTCTATTTTGTATATTCTCTCGTAGCTTTGTTTATCAAATTAATAGAATAAAGGTTTTGTCCGTCATCAATTTGATGTTTTGTATCAGATTTCTATATTATATTGACTCATACTTTAATGTAAGTTTCACCAGATTTTGAAAGTTTTCCTCATTTAATTTATGCCTAACAAATTAAACATGTTGGATAAAAATGTTAAATTGACAAAAACTTTCAAATTGTGATGATAATTGTATAGTTTTATTGAGTGCCATTGAATAGCGCATTGAGCATAGCGAGTGAATACAGTTTATTTAGCTTGGTATAAAATTCATTCATTCATTAATTTTAGCGTTTACTGTAATGTTATGATGAATCTTTTTAATGGTAGATAATATTAATTTATTAACATAGATTATTTCCAATTTAATTTACTTTTTAATTCCGTAGTCTTGTAAGGCTGATAATAATAATTATATTTTATGACAGGGTGCCATTTTGTACTTTTTTACTACTTACATTTTTTTCGACAGTGCTTCGATCGGAATTTTTGATCGATAAAGTTGAGGATAATGGATTTATCTGATAAAAACTTTGAATTAGTTACAGTTATTTCTGTGTGACTTGAAAATGAAATCCATTGGGTAATTATTTTACAATTTAAAGTGAATTTCTTCTGCAGTGGTGGAAGTTGACAACAGAATAGCTTTATTCAAAACTGAACTCTCTCAGCCCCAATATGGATTATCTTATCACTAGACGAGTTATAAGTAAAACTAACACTGTAATGTTGGCAACTTTTGACAGTTGCTAGGCAACTGACTTAAGGATTATGGATGGATAGTATATTGAAAACTGTTATAAGGTAATAATGGTATACGATAATACGGTAGATGCGGAAGATTTTTGCAGATTATGTTATGTTGTGAGATGAGAGACTTATGTGAAATATTTAATTATCTACAATGGATTTCCTTATTCGACATATTTCGACTAACGTATTGTCATATTATTTTTAAATTATTTCGTATTTGGAATTCGGATTTCGTTTAGCGTGCGATAGTGCTCGTTTTTTATCCTTATCTGTGATACATTTTGTTTATAAAATGTTGCAATAACAAAGTATTGTAGGTGTCTGTTAGTTTAAAATTAGTTTAATTCGATTGATTCCAAATTAATTGTTGTAATACTCTAACGCTTAACAACGATGTTTCCGTCTCTGCATTCCAGAAGTGTTGGTTTACCTGCTGTTTGGTTAAGTACAAAAAATAATAAAGAATATATTCAATTAATTGTGGTTATTTGTTTCTCTGCCCTATTACTTTACTATTCAATGATTATATTTTGTAACAAAACAAAAAACAACAGTGTAAAAACATACTAATTGCATTGATATGATTTTCCTGTGGACTAGCACTGTGTAATAGCATTTTTAGCTTGTTAAATAAGAACTTACAATATGCAACTTAGGGCATAAATACTATAGACAATCAACGGATCATTGATTCAAACATCAGTTAGGATATGATCAGATAGGATTCGCGATATTGGGGCGGCTTAGAATACTAACCCC
The DNA here is from genome assembly GCA_963932265.1 of Thymelicus lineola. NCBI lineage: Eukaryota > Metazoa > Arthropoda > Insecta > Lepidoptera > Hesperiidae > Thymelicus > Thymelicus lineola. The sequence goes on along the minus strand of OZ010681.1, from coordinate 11,074,587 downwards.
AATCTCACGCCTGATGGGTGTCGTAAGAGGCGACTAAATCCGGCCCGCTGATGGTAGGGGCCATCGAGGAATTATATTGGTAATATTGATTTTTATTGTTAATTAATACCATTATTACAATTATTATTTCTCCATGGGGTTCGCCTGGATAGCTACCACCCTTGACCATGAGTCGGCCGCCAAACGACTCGTGTTCCGGCTGGGGGCTTGAGAGACAGTTCTTTCTTTCTTTTTCTTCTCTTTTTCTAGGCCGGCAACGCATCAGTGATGCCTTTGATGTTGCTGATGTCCAAGGGCGACGATAGCCACTTACCATCAGGTGGATCGTCATCTCGTTTGCCGGCTAAATATAATAAATAATGTATAAAAACAAATGTAACAATTCAGTTTACTATATATACATTTATTTGTCAAGATAAAGACGTAGAAATGACCTCCGGCGGGCGCGGCAGCGACACGCTGGCCAACACGTTTACATCTACACTTCATAAGACAATTTTAATTCCTAATTAAATCTGAACGAAACCACTAAATATTAATTTATGAATAGTTACAAAAATAAGATCAACATACTTTCTCGACAAGACTAGGTACTTAGTGGGCGTAGTGTCCTTTGTATACATGCTTAAGGGTGCCTTTATAGACGGCCGATTCCCTCTACAAAAGCACCCTATCCTACGAATAAATACACATTGCAAACGCACGTTGCTGTATATAATAATAGTGTGAAGGCTATTTATTTTGGTGACAATGTATTCTATTCTATTATAATTATACTTATTATTCAACAGTTTCTTAAACGGTCTACAATTTTTTTTAGACTGGCAACACTTAGATTTAAAATAATATTACAATTATTTTAGCCCCAGTAACATAATTTAATTACAGCATATAATTTCCAAGATTGTAGACGATGAAATGCACCATATTCATATCAATTAAATACAAGTGCGTCGAAATATTTGTGTTACCAATTTATGTATGGCAGTATTGAAGGAGAAAATATTTTTAAAATTAAATAAAAATCATGACTTTACCAATTTAAAATTTTTAATAAAGCGAGCGACGCACTTCTATTACTGTACGACACAAGAAATGTATTATATTATTTCGCATACAATATTTATATTTAATTATTACATTGAATTTAACCATGTCAACACATTTATATGGCTTCAGATATGGACGTGAAGTAATTAAACATACCGGTTGAGTTATTGCTAAGTTTAATCTATTTCTTTAGAGTAATTTTAATATTCACGTGTAGAGTTAAATAAAGATCTGTCATACAGTACTAGAGCGAGCTCACTCAAATTCTACTTTGGTGCAATAAAAAAATCTAATATAAATAAATAAGCAATTTGAAAGAATATCTAGTACCTACTCGCCCGCTTCCACGCTCAGTTGACTGCATCGCGGAAAACTTGAACACAAATAAATAATCTTGCAATGAACATTGAAGTATTATTACTAGCGTGTAGAAGACACCGCGAACACCATGTATGTCCCAATGCATTGACGCCACACGGCTTCAATCTTCAATGGATTCGTTCGATTTTGAAAGGAGAACAGGGGCTCAATTTTTTTAAATCTAACCTCCCGGGCGGGACACACATTTTGTTCGAGATGTCTGTTCTATGACATTATACTTCAATGGTAATGAATCACATTTTCTTAAAATTAATTAGAAAAACTGAATTGATTTCACTATCGATTTATAAATAGGTTTATTTTAAAGAAATTTATACATAAAAATGAGAACTATTCATTTATTAATTCGTATACAACATTGTACAAATAATACGTTATTTATTCGGGATCATAACTCGGTTACAGTGTTTATTATAATGACTATAAAACGCCATTGAGTCGTATAACCGAAGGCAGGTGGGCCGATAAGTCTTGGCACAAAATCTACCCTTAAAGTGGCTAACGTGGCCCATGGATAGTAATAACGGACAGCGACCAGTAGGTAAGAAAATAATGGTATATTTACGATCGCCATACCAAGGGTCTTGGGTTAAGAATCCCAGCGAGGCGGAAATTTGAATGATGAGTTTGAATTTCTGTTCTTGGTCTGGGTTTGTCTTTGTCTGTTGTCCATGACACAAGGAAACCTAGTGTGAGGCTATAAGTTTTTAGTTTTTAACGTTATTATTATTAACTTAAAACCCACGTCTCTGTGACCAATTATTCAATAAAGGCAGGTTCCAACTTAGAAAATGATTCCATTTCAGTCCTCAAATTATATCAATACCTAGACCAACACAATGTACAGATCGAGGTGAAATATAAATGTCCATGAGCTATAGTCGCCAGTTATGGCCAGATTGACTATGTGCCCAAATGCTATTTTTTATTATTAAAGTCAAAATCAATAATAATATAAATAATAATGTACACTTATGTTCATTACAGAGTCTTTAAGAATTCTTCCAATGACATTAAAACTGTATTTTTATTTATTTATAATAACTAATTACTTGTCAATCGTAGGTAATATTCTTATTGCGAAAATGATACAGTACCCTAAATAGTGTAACATAGTATCATATTATTAATTTAATACAAAACTAATCGTCTTATGCACGTGTGCATAAATTACGGCGACAGTTGAAAATGGGAAAAATATGAAGCAAAAATAATTCCAGAAATATTTCGGTGTATTGAATCCCAATAAATTATTAAGATCTGTAATAAATAATAGCTTTAAATGCTCGTTGAAAATGTATCTACGAGTATAATGGTGATGGAGTCGTCTCTAGCAAGGAGATCTTTTTTAATTACGAATTTCTTACGAATTTATTTTAACTGTCACTTTTAGCACCGAATCAAGCGCACGATCAGGCAGTGGCTCAAATAGGAAGTAACTCCGAAGGAGTCATTACGATTTCATGAAATTGCGTAAAATCTGAATTCATTAGGTACTGTTCAAAATCGATTTCGAAATATAAACTAGATCGTTTCCAAGAATTTTTAAGAATTCGCCACTGATTTAACTCGACGTGCAAAATTATTCCATCCAAATAATTCTCCCCTTTCAACTATGCCGTAAAAAGATCACAATACAACAACATAATAAAATTAAAACAATCACAATAACTAGCGGCTCCATGCGGCTCGATCCCTCCCCCTCCCTCCCTCCCCCGCCGCCAAACATCCAGTTAAATATTACACCTACCCTCTAAACAATAATTAAGGATAGCTGTCACTACGAGTTAACTGACGTTGTATGCAACAAGTTATGAACGGGGTCATGTGTCCGACGGGTGCGTTTATAGACAACACCGGTTACCGGCTGCGCTCCGCAGGTTTATAATCGAGTCAGAGAGATCCTTACATACGACCACTTGCCGTAGACTGAACTAAGCCTAAACTATGAATTATAAGTTGCAAGGGCAGATTTAAACTTGTATGTCAACTTACAAATACACGCGTTTGACATGTACATAAAATCTTTCGGTGCCCTATAAAAACATTATATTTGATTTTAATTTGGCTGGCATGTTCATTCAAAATTTGTCATTCTTCAACTACTCACATAAAATAATATTTGGTCAAATCCACCCTTATGCTGAACGCACATATTTAATATGTCCGCACCGTACGCACTGAACACGCCGCATTTGTATGAAATCATATGAGAGCCCGATGCGGATGACATATGCGGCCGCGTGTACGGTGCGGATATATCTGCGATCACCATTAGCCTACCAAATTATTGTTTGTTGCATAGGATAGAGTTTTGTCAACTGTTAAATTTATATTGTAATATAATTTTTTTTGTTAAAATAGTTAACAAAAAACAATTTACTGAATTACCTGCATAAGTATGGTGTAATACAGTATACATATATTATACAAATGCTGATGAATGAGACAAAATAAAATATCAAACGATCATATCGATACATAATATAAAATGACGAATATTTCAGTGCTGTACAAAATGTACTCTATAAAATTAATCTATAATAAATAAATATTTTTCACCGCATAACCGGTGTAGTCTGCACACACCGTTAACTATAAAGGCAAGGATACACTAGCTCGGTTCCTACACAACAATTTAGATCTACCATCAATTGCTTAAAATTTTTGTATAAATGTTTCTGTACCATCAGGTACGAATGTCTCCATTTGAAGTATAATATGAAAAAATTTACCCATTTCTAATAATGTAAAATCATAGAATAATATTGTACCATTATGAAAACAATATTTTACGCATTTAAAATCAACCACCTCATTCGAATACAGGAACCGAGCTAAGGTTTTTAGTACTAGAAACATTTGACACGATGAGTCGTGGAACGCAACCGACTACGTCGAAGACCCGGGTCCGTCCGTCGCTCCCACAGTCATCACAGCACTACCACAGATACACCGGACCGTCCCATCACTTGTATCCCAACTTCACTGGTCCCGAACCACATAAACGAGTCAAATCCCTTTCTATCCACGACGCGACCATTACAACTAGACCTCTCTGGTACAGTACTCAACGACGCGGCGCTCAGTAAGAGAGACAAAGGAACTGTGAGTGGGGTCCGCGCTAAATTAAACTCTATACCGTGCGCGCTAGAGGCGGCTTCAGCGCGTCTGGTCGAACTTCTGCTCGGTCACCGTGACCGCGTCCGACGATAGCGCCTCCTTCAGCGTCTCCACGCAATTCTTTGGGATAAGTGTGCCTGGGGAACAAAAAGTAGACTTTAAAAGATTATACAGGCCATTCAACAAAGCATTAAAATGTGTTGATGTTTATTCATCATTCATCATAGAGTCCAACTCAATTTTTCGCAATTCATTCCGCTGATCAATAGAAGAGGTAAATTGAGGTGTTTCCTGTGGAATATCACAAAATGATTACGCCTATTCTATTACCAAATATTATTATTATTATTATTAACGTACAAACTGACAAAACACTGACTTAAAGTTTCACCAGTAACGAATATGTCTTATTCGCTTTATGGCATCAACTTATTTTAAACATTTAAAAATACTGGATAGGATTGATATATTATTATACAGTCCATTTGGACAGTTAAAACATGTTTATATGTATTTCACTCTTTCTGAGTCTATAACATAAATACAATGACCAGGCCAGTACAGTACGACCGACATATCTTAACGTGTCTGAACATAGGCTTTGCGAACTTTAGCGCATGTAAGACAGAGATAGCAACACGAACATGCTAACGTGTGACTGAGACATAATACGTCGCGTACCGAGCATTGCCGAATTATGTTACTGCGCAGCCTTCTGCGCGAAGTTCAGACGCGTCAAGATACGTCGGCAGTTCTGTACATCACATTACGTTGCCGCCAATGATATAATATACAAGATATGCCAAGACGGCGTTGAAATTATGTCAGTCGAATTTAGACAAGTGTAGCGATTTCAATTCAGACAGTTGATAGCTGCCTCTGAGTGAGGCCGTCTAGTTGTCTTTTTTACTATTATGGTTTTAGTAGTGCCATCCCTTTTACATAATTTACCAATGTAATAGTAATTGGTGTAGTGAAACAAAAGATAAACGTGTGTGTGTTGTAGCTCGGTCGGAACAGATTTTTTTAGTTGATTTGTAAGGGCATAACGTATCTACAGTGCTACAAGGATCTTTTGGCGCGTGGCGAAAATCGGAACTACTGCCGCCATCTTGCTAAGTGTCACTTTTTGACATCTCATTCAGTGCACCCGTCACTGTGGCCGCGTTCCACTTGACGACCACGGTCGTCATGGTCGCGGCGAATACGTCATAGATGACGTCATTTAATTTCCGGGTGGGTCGAAGTGGTCGAAATGCAGTGCTACCAGATATTATTTATTTATTATTGATATAATTATGTTCAATTATGTAAATAATTTTAATGTATAAATTTTTGCTACTATAATTAAATTGATAAATAATTATAAAAACCGCGGTCGTGAGCGTGATCATTGTGAACGTCAAGTGGAACGCAGGGTGTACTTCTACGAGGGCGCCCCCCTGTCAATGTCATCCACGCGCCAAAAGATCCTTGTAGCACTGTATAGTTTAATATCATTGGTTGCCGCTATACTCACCGACGATCTTGAGTCCCTCGTCGGTCTTGATGCGCACGACCTGCATCTTGTGCGCCTGCGCGCGCGCCGCCAGCGCCGCCTCCACGCGCGCCCACACGGCCAGCACCGAGCCCGACAGCACGTGGTACGAGCGCACGCGCAAACCCACCTACAAGTTAGCAAACAAGTGTGCGTGTTCATTTACGTACAAAGTCAATCTTTTTAACCTGTTAACCGAGCGGGACGTATAAATACGTCAAACGTAAACAATAACGTGTACGTGTAGGACATATGAATACGTCCTTGAAATATAATATATTATATGTTAAGCCCTGGAACGGGTGGACGTAGTGTTTCGTACAACAGAGTTAAGTGATCTATAGATGTTTTGACGTGAATTTAAGACGCGGATTATTTTGTATTTTCCTTTGTGCTATATATACATATATAAATAAACGAAAAAATAAATATTTCATAAAATCTTCATTTATTTTAAGCATAAATAAAATAATAATATGAAATTACGTTCTCCGGGAGTGACGTACTGACTCGTTCTAGTGAAAAAGCTCGCGCCCGTTATTCCCCGGTCAACAAGTTAGTAATATATCATTTTCTTTTTCGAATTAACTTAAATCTGTTTTTTATGGCATGACATTTTTGATTTTGGCTTATACAATGTTTCTTATCGTGGCATACTTATACAGCCGTGTAGGTAAAACATTATACAAGAACCGTGACTTATTTTTCCTAACCCAGTTTCCAAAACCTTGACGTGGAAGTTTTACTTTAAAAACTAAAAATAAATAAGTGTGCGTACGTGCGTGCGCGCGAGTGCGTGTGTAAGTGCGTGTATCTTTTTTTTTACACAAATAAGTTAATGCTTGACCACAATCCCACCTGATGGTAAGTGAAGATGTGGCCCAAGGTGGTAAGCACATTAACTTAGTAAAAGCCTATTCACTCTTTTCTTGAAGACATCCACATCATCTGTGTGTGCATGTGTCTGTGTGTGCGCGTGTCCGTACCTCGCAGTCGGGCGCGCTCCGGCAGGTGGAGCGGTGGTAGGCGTGCGCGCACACCCGCAGCGAGGCGGCGTGCTGCGCGCGCCACGCCGCCTCCGCCTCCTCGCTGGTCACCTTGCGGTACTTCTTCTCGATCTCCGCCAGCGACTCCGCGCGCAGCTGCTGGCCCGTGTTCGGCCTGCAACGACCAACAGTGTTTTAACAAAATCCTCGGCGGATTTCTTTGTTTCCGCTACTTTAAATTGTGAATGAGGCTGCTTTTGCAGAAATGCCTGAGGTAAATAAGCTGTCGAATCCGCTAGTGGAATTGCTTGATTTTTATTGCTTAAATTACCAATCATCCAAGATGATCACATTACAATCATCCACCAGACAAACATATATGGTAAAATGAGGTGTAACTCTCCACATTCAATAACTAACCACTTTATGTAATTTTGAATCACAAAATAAGAATTACTATTATGTTAGCCCTTTCTATTGATTACAAACAATTTTTGTTAATATTGTAAATTAGAAGAATACAACGGGTAGCCAGTTACTAGTAAAACCGTGTATTTCTTTTTTTAATTTCTGATAATTCCTGTCAGGTAAAAAACCATTCAACTCACTTCACCCACTCACTCAGCTACCAACTGCGACGTCACCCATACCTGTACAAATGGAACAGCTGATCCTTCTTGGTGACCCTCTCCTTCCTGGAGTTGGTGTGGGGCGCGGCGAGGCACAGCACGGCGTTGTGCTTGCCGCCGCGCGCCGCCACCGTCAGGTAGAAGCCCTCGCCCGGCGCCGCCGCCCCCGACCACTTCTCCAGCGCATCCGACCACTCCATGCCGCGCTATAAACAACCGTGCACCCCGTGTACCGTTAGATAGACCATGACATTGTATATCTATGTATCTTGAAATGATTGAGACGATTATAATTATGTTTATGACTAAATCTTTAGTAGATATACTATAGTTATTACTAATTTATATAAACTGGCTAGCGTCAAACCATTAACGGCCTGCTACTGAGAACGAGTCTTTTCTCTTGAATGCCTATAGCGTACTCCAACACGCTGCTCCAGTGCGGATTAATCAAGGGGTTAGTGGCCAACCCAAGTGTCGGAAATCCGAGTTTTTTTATGATAACAACCGCGACCGAGGGTTTTTAAGTGCCTTCCAAGGCACGGAAACGCTCATGAAATTTTTACCACTAGTGATCACCCATCCAACTACCAACCGCGCCTGCTGTTGGTTAACTTTGAGCGCTTACTTAGGATCGACAAAACAATTTATTTTACCCATGTAAACACACCCAGTCCAATCATAGTAGTATGGTAATGACATTAATGTTAAATTATTTAAATATCATCATGTAAATATATTTTACTACATATTAATTTACACACCATCAACATGGTACATTGTGAACTGCACAAAATCTAAAATTAAGACCTGTGTGCATTGAAGCATAATGTCATAGAACAGACATCTCGAACAAAATGTGTGTCCCGCCCGGGAGGTTCGATTTTCAAAATTGAGCCCCCGTTCTCCTTTCAAAATCGAACGAATCCATTGAACATTGAAGCCACGTGGCGCCAATGCATTGGGGCATATATGGTGTTCGCGGTGTCGGTTCTATACGCTAGTAATAATACTTTAATGCCTGTATGTAACCACAATCTTTGCAAATAAATATTCATTCACTCATTCATTCTACATGTCAGTGTCAGTGTCAGCGTGACATCTCACCTCGGTCTGCACGGTGTGCAGCTCGACGGGCGCCTGTCCGGTGGCGTGGCGGCGCAGGAAGCGCACGCAGCGCACGCGCCGCACGCTCTCACCCGCACTGCCCAGGTCCAGGATGCCCAGGTCGAAGCGACCGCTGCGCTTCGCTGCGGTGACACACACACACACACACGCGTTATTATATTTATAACTTTAACCCCACATAGATGAGTGAGGTGTGCGTATAATAGGTTTATAACATTGTAATATGTTCAACAAATGCTGCCGATTCAAATGTTCCGTGCCGAATATAATTCTAGCACACATAATAAAAAAAAAAACTTAACCAACAAATCATTAGCCAACTATGACTTTCGAATTCGTATTATTTTTTTTACATACACACTTTTTATACTGTTATAGATATGATATTACGGAATTTAATTTCCAACAGAACAAAAAAAAAAAAACTGCACTTCGAAAAGTAAACATAAAAAAAAATTCTAATCACATAAATGTACATCAAATATCAATCAATGACTATAAAAGCTTTACTTTAGTAGTATACTAGTATTTACCTTGCTCCATGACAGCGGCCAGGGTGTCGGTGAAGTACTTGAACAGCCGGTTCTGCAGCTCCACCGGCATGCCCAGTATCCTGTTCAGGAACTTGGACATGTTGTTGTAGTCCTGCAAAACAATAACTTTACCCATAAATCCATAAAGAAAACACTTTGTTTGAGCCACAATCAAATGAGAACACCTATCATTAGATACAAATACATAATACAAATACGAAAGACCACGAGGGTCTTACAGATTTATAGTCGAATCACTAATCTACTGGACAAAATTGTTAGAAACTAATGTCACTTTGTGTAATAATATTGCCGTATTAATAGTAGTAGTGAGTCTTGGTCAATAAAAATACATGTTTCAAATCATAATGTTTTAATGATTCATATCAGAATCGGTTTGTTACGACCCGATTTATTTTTCATCAAAAACTGATTACACTGTAAATAAATAAATAAACGCTTACACAATCATACCCCAGTAGGTTTATACCTGTGCGCTGTGGCATGGACGACACATAACACATCACAATAACACCCACGACTCCAGTACAAATATCAGCCCCGTCCGGGAATCGAACCCGGGACCCCTCGCTTCGCAGGCAGGGTCGCTACCAACTAGGCTACAGGGTTGTCAATGTCAATTTGGTCCAGTGGATTATACTTCGCAGTTGGGTAGTTACTGATAAAGAGAGGATAGGTAGTCGTCTATTCAGCATTCTTATGTCAAACACAGAAGTGCTATCCCACTATTTCCCGTGCCCCAACGAATACCATACATCACCTCGAACCATACCTTATCTAATGAGAGCACACCCGGCAACGACTCGCTATTGACGATAAGCCCGACGCCGACCAGCGCGTTGGCGACATCCTGGAAGAAGTCCCCGGCGTAGTCCCGCGGCGGCGGCACCAGCGGCGACTCGTACTTCATTATGGCTTTCATCACCGCCTCCAGTGCCGTGCGACCTGGTATGTCACGGTTATATAATATTCTATGTTTCAAGGAGTTTATACTATAAGCGATAAATTATGCAAAAGTGAACCTAATTCATATACCACAGAAAATTGTTAAAATAAAAAAAGTTACGAGGTATTTTAAATGTACACAAAGTTATTTGCAGTAATAATTGTACTTATTTAAGAGGTGTATAAAAGTAATAAGTGATATTACAATTCATATCAACAACCAAATTGGTCTTATGAGAAACTTTCGAGGTAGTTTCGAGGAATCAATGAATACTTATACATTCATTAATACTTATACATTCATTAATAGTTCATTAATACTTAGTGTACACTTAAATCAATGTTTTTCTTATCAATCGCTTTTATGCCCGGGATACACGAGGCTAGTTTTTGAAGCTAGGATAGCAAGCCAGTGTCAGTAAGCTAGTACTTCTGGCTTCATGTAAACAAAACTAGCCTTCATTTTTAAGCTAGTAAGATAGTAAGCTAGTTTACAAGCCAGGACAGTTTTTAATAGGATGAGTTCTATTTTTTAGGCTAGTAGCGCCCCCCACCACTGATTTTACTATCCTGGCTTGTGTACTAGCTTCATGTGGCCTGCGAAGCTAGTTTTCAGTTGGCTAGTAAGCAGGAACCACGCGTTTCGTTCGTTTTTCCGCGACGTGTTTTTGAGAAAGATGCCTAAACTAAGTACGGAGATTAATAAAATTTAAAGTTTGTACAACTGTACCTTGACCATGAATATCTGTGGAACGCCAGCCTTCCAAGTTATAAAGACAAATCTAAACGTGATTCAGCACTACAAGAAATGTGTGGCGAATTGAAGACATTAGGTATTGATATGACTATCAAAGACATAAAAAGTAAAATTAAAAATTTAAGAGCAACGTATTCTCAAGAACTGACAAAAATTGGCACAGTTTTCGAAGTAACTGTTTCAGTCGAATTGTGTTTTTTTTTTCGCATGCAGTTCAGGACATGTGGTCACCTCATTCACTGTAATAATACTAGCTTAAAATAATCTAGCCTCATGTAAACAGAACTAGCATCTTCCAAGCAAGGTCAGCAAGCTAGGACAGAACTAGCTTGCTATCCTAGCTTCAAAAACTAGCCTCGTGTATCCCGGGCATTAGTTCTATTGTAGGTATAGTTTTCGAATTGATATCTCTTATTTCATAATAATAGTTTTATTAACCGTTTTCCTGCCCCACCCACATCTCGCACCAACATAACTTGACCCACTCACCGTACTTATTGTCGATGTTGAACTGGCTCAAGTCCCTGGTCTCCGTAGCGCGACGGTCCCCGTGTGTCAACGCGCCGAGCGACTCGAGCCGCTTGGCCACCGTGCTGGCGAACCGCCGCTCGCCCGCCAGGTCCGAGATCAGGAAGATGTACTCCGGAGCGTTCACCTGGTTGGAACGGTGGGTTCGACCTGTCGGGGGTAAAAATAAGTTTTATTTATTTATTTAAAACTTTATGCCCATACATAAATACAGACGACAATTAATTAATGCTAAAAAATCTCTCCCAGTCAACCTTCAGGCAGTATGAACACAACGCTATGGCGGCATAAGTTCTGTCAAATTATTGATTACAGTTTAGAAGACGCTGTTAGTAGCGCTGTATTTAAAGGAGATAAGTCACCAGGGATATTTGGAGCATATTAAGACCAACAATGAACCAAATGGGGTATGGAACAATTGTTAAAAAGTTTAATTGTTTTCATCAAAATTACGTTATCCGAATCATTTGAATATATAGTATTGTCACGTGTATGTGAAAAAAAAATTGCTAGTGTTGCAGTTTTAAATGTGTTGATTTTTAGTCCATCGATCTTGGAGGTGCACTACTGGACACAGGATTTTATTAAGACAGAATGTAAAATATATTACCAAACTGTTGTATCGCCCTGTCGGCCGACCACGGCAGCTCCAGGGTGATGTGTACGCGCCGCCTTTGATTTCTTGCTCTATTTATATGACAAAGAAACATATCAGTTTTGTATCAAGTCTTGTATCATATTTTAAGAACATTTTTAATTTATAAAACAGAAACAGAATGTGTAAGATGTAGCTCGCTGGAACTGGGACCTAGGCTTCTTATAGAAATCTCTCGTCAATAAGATTATTGTTTCCTACAATATTACATTTTTTTTAAAGTGGGTGTTGTTTTAAACAATACCTCCATACAGATTGTATGGACAGACATCAGACATACCTCCGATCGCTCTGCAACGATATACCACTGGACGCAGCCTCGGAGATGATGGCGACGTCCTTCTCGCCGTCCATGAAACGCTGCTTCTCCGTCAGGTTGAGGGTCTCCAGCGGCACGTCGGCCTCCGAGCGGCTCTCGTACAGGATCTGCCCGTCCTCGGTCTGCACTACGCGACCCTTGCGACCGGTCATCTGGAAATCAAGGTATGGTATATTCATGGTATATTGGACAGGTGCTCGTATGCTACAATGTATAAGACATATAGATACATAGAGACATATAAATGATGTGCGCCGTCTCTTTTGCACGTTTTATTACTCCGCCTGCCACGAGTCTTAGCGTTTAGTATATAATAAAGTATTTTTTTCTTTCTTTTCTTTCTATAACATTACCTCAGCGACGTTCTCAGTCCCGCCGAGCTCATCAACGAGCTGGTCGAGCGTGTTGGGCGGCAGGCGGCGGCCGAGGCGCTCGATGGCCGCCAGCAGTTCCTCCTTCATGCTGCACGCGCGCTCGATCGCTGACCGCGCCGGCGCCGCCGCGCGGGACGGACCTGCCGACAGAGAGAGATAGCACGCTGTTACCGCACTACTCGTTGATGAACGCATGTTGCACTGTATGCGTCAACATCATGGTGAACGCAAAAAATAAAAAAAAATAATATAAAAAGTATTCCATTATTTTAAAAAAATGTGTCTCACAATCTAAAAAGCTGACGAATAAGAAGTACATTATTAAAAGCAAAAATAAATGTACAGCAGCGTGGAATGTTATTAAAAATAAGTATGACCTAGTATCAAATAATTACCCTATAAAATTGACACATAACAATACCACTATTGACGATCCGCAGGAAATATCTGATAAATTTAACGATTTTTATATAGATAAGACAAAAATTGATACTAAAAAATGTAATAAATATATGACATACAATAATAATAATAATAATAGTAATGATAACAATGTACAAAAATTAAAGACCGTAAGTGACAGTATCTTTCTTAGGCCATGTGATAAATATGAAATAAGGAAAATAATCAGATCGTTGAATAATACTCGCTCAGAGGGTTATGATGAGATCTGTACAAAGGTGTTAAAAGGTTGCGCTGATCAAGTATCTCCTATACTTGCAGCATTAATAAATAAGTCTTTCGAATCAGGATGTTTCCCCACTAAACTTAAATTACCGACAGTTGTACCTCTGTACAAAAAAGGAGATCGCAAGACAATGAATAATTACCGGCCTATTATTTTGATTCCTGTAATTTCTAAAGTTTATGAAAAAGCCATGCAAAGTAGATTACTAGACTTCTTAAATAAACACAAAATTATCGCTAGAGAACAATACGGATTTCAAAAAAATAAATCTACTGAACTTGCAATTTTTGACCTAGTCCACAGCACGACATATAACGTCAGCAACAAAATACATAACACGTTGCTCTTTTTTGATATGTCTAGTGCATTTGACTATGTCAACCACAGTATTTTGTTGGATAAATTAAATAGGTACGGAATAAGAGGAACGGCCCACGACTGGTTAAAAAACTACTTGCATAACCGCCATCAAAGGGTTGAAATTACCGCAATAAATACCAAACATACGGTAACGTCATTCAGATCGCAATACAAACATAATGCAAGAGGCGTGCCACAGGGTAGTATTCTAGGGCCACTTCTTTTTTTACTCTACATCAACGACCTACCGAGAGCCACGGAACATAAATGCGTACTATTTGCGGATGATATATCTGTCAGTATAACCTCAAAGGACAAAGAAAACCATAATAATATCATTAATAATACAGTTCAGGTTATAATAGAGTGGTTAAAAAACAACGACCTCAGAGTAAATATAAATAAAACCAAATGTATCCAGGTAATCAATCAAGGAACTATACCTATTGATTTAAATATAAAATATAATAATGAATCTGTAACTTGTGAACGTTCCACAAAATTTCTTGGGGTCATATTAGATCAATATTGTAACTGGAAAGATCATATAGAATATTTTGTAACAAAATCAATAAATTCGTTTACGTCCTAAGAAGACTTAATAAAACTACTGACTTGAAAACCGCAGTTACGGCCTATCATGGGTATGTAGCATCAATACTGCGATATGGTTTGGTTATTTGGGGTAACTCTACGGATATTAATAAAGCATTTTTGGTGCAAAAAAAATGCATACGAGCAATTTTTGGAGCAGCTCCCTGGGACTCATGCCGTCCTCTATTTAAAAAAATTCGTGTTCTGCCATTACCCTGCATGTATATCTACGAAGCAGCATTATTCGTTAAAAAACATAATTATATATTTATTACTTCTAATCGAACTAGAAACCCGAATAAGTTAATTTTTAGAGAGACGGTAAAAACGGGTATGTATCATAAAAATTGTTATGGCATGTGCATCCATATATACAATAACTTACCGGAAAAATTTAAAACTTTACCTCTCACGAAATTTAAAAAATTACTGTCTGACTGGTTTTCGCACAATTGTTTTTATTCAATTAAGGACTTTATGGAATTTAATTGTAAATATTAACCTATTAATTGTATTATTATTGTTGACGTATTGTGTTATTATTATCTAAGTTGATTATTATTTTAGTTAATTATTATTATTATTCATTATTATTACTTATCATTGATTGACATTATATTATACATTAAATACGATTATAATGATTAGATTCTTAATATAAGTAAAATGTTGCATGCCGATAGCGGCCAAATATGTTTGAACGCCTGTTAAATTACCATCTATTGTACTTGTACCATATTTGTGGCAATCAAAATAAATAAATAAATAAATAACGCACCGTACGCGCCGAACGCGCTGCATTTGTATGAAATCATGTGAGAGCCCGATGCGGATGACATTTGCGGCCGAACATATGTACGGTGCGGACATAATAATATGTGCATTCAGCATTGGACGGATGTTATTTGGTAAAAAATCTTGGAACTTTAAAAGTAAAAAAATATTTCAATAAAAGTAGTGCCGGCGGAACGGTGCTCGGGTTCAATTACCAACCGGGGAGAACGTGACATAATTAAGTGACAGATAAAATTATTATCCTCAGGTTGATGTTCACATGTCACCTACAGAAATGCTGTTACACTAGCACTTACCGTTTACCGTTTATAACATTTTACATTTACGAGTATATACAACTTTAACATTTATATCATTAGCAGGCTAGTAGGATATTTATCTCCTAACCGAGATAGATCCCGTTGGTCCCGACGGGCGTGCCCGTGAGCCGCTGGCCGGCGGGCGTGGTGACGGTGACGCGGCTTGGCGGCGTGATATTCTTCCGCTCGAACATGGTCTCGATCTTGTCCTGCGTCGTGTTCGGCTTCTTTTTCGCCAGCCCGGCCTTCTTCTTCTTCGCCGGCTTCTTCTTGCGGTTCACCCAAGGGTCTGAGTGGAGAGAGGATAGTTTAGTCATTGTGATTGTTTCATAACTCATACCCAAAAATTAGATCACCTAAATGTCAAAACGCTTAGTGTGGATCAATCCAAAAATTCCGATCAGCATGTAGTTTCGTTGCTTAGTTTTAATTTCGACACAACAACGACACAACTTTGTTGTGCAAGTGGTGCTTTTATAAAGCTATAAAATATTTGTAAAACATAACCCAATAACATTTACTTGTGTGACAGCTCCTTTGAGATGCACGCACACAAGTTTGCGAATATACGCACACAGAACATACAATACGGCCGACGTATCTTGGCGCGTCTGAACGTAGGCTTTGCGAACTTTAGCGCATGTAAGACAGAGATAGCGACGCGAACATGCTAACGTGTGACTGGGACAATACGCCGCATACCGAGCATTGCCGAATTATGTTACTGCGCGAAGTTCAGACGCGCCAAGATACGTCGGCCGTACTGTACATAAGACGCCGTTCGTGTCGTCCTTGAAGCGGCATATAACAACGAACGAAGAGTCGCACGTTCACTCACTCATGGAAGTTTGCGTGCGTACGCAACACAGCAAAAGATATGTCGATGTCGTTGTCGTGTCGTCACTAACCTTCGTCACTGTCGCTGCCGGCGCCGAACGGGTTGGTGTCGTTGTCGGAGTCCGAGGCGCGGAACTCGTCGTTGGAGTCGTGTGCGCCGTCGAGCTCGTCGTCCGAGCCGCGGATGAACTCGTCCGAGGAGGAGCCGCCGCGCGCGCGCTTCGCCGCCGCGTTCGCTTGCTGCCTCGCCGTCACTGGGGGAACAATATGGCGGATTGAGTTATACACTGCCATAGCAAATTAATTTTTTTATATTAGAAATTGGTTCAAACTTAAATGATTAAACATAACACCATAATATATATAGGATGATGGCAGTATCGATAGGAGCCAAAATACAATTTACTAATCCATTACTAGTGCATCACAGATAGTGTTTTCCACATAAAAAAAATATTCTATATTCAGATTGCTGGTCATTTTGTATTTGAAAATATAATTTACACAAGCGTAGCTGCAGATAACAGCTTGTGCTTATCTAAATAGCCAATGGCAAACATTACATTTATTACATTACAGAAACAACCAAGGTGACACTGCAATCGTATAAATGAAAGATTCACATCGCCATCGTTCAGTCTAAAAAACACCTTATGAGAACCCAATAAAACTCACGCTTCCTCTTGGAAGTGTTGGCGTCATCGAGTCCGTTCCTGCCGTTCAGGGCGGAGGGGGGCGTGGGGGCGACGGCGGGCGCGGGGGCGGCGCGCCCCTTCGGTTCCAGCCCCAGCAGCCGGTTGATGCGCTCGCGGTCCGGCGCCGGGAAGTGCTTCTCCACTAGCGTTTGGAAGACGCCTCTGTCGACAGATACGTGAATAGATTAGAAACAATCTTGTGAGACTTGTATCACATCTCCTTAACCTGTATATTTATATAAGACTGTTTAAGCGGATGACATGACAGTATCCATAGGTCGATGGTTGATATCCGGCTCGAAGGACCATGCACGAATTGTTTATTCTTACCTTGGTATTTACCACTACCATTATCTCACTCTAGACTTAGATTCGAAGTTGTGACACGTCATAACTTCAACGTCATCTCGGGTTTCCACACAAACAACCACTTATCATTGACCCGCGCGCTCTAACAAACCACTATCAGTTGACCCGTCCACCCCAGCCACTAGCATACACGAGGAGTCTCACTTGGCGGTGGACACGAAGTCTGAGAGCTCTCCGTCGTCTCTCTCCAGCTGGTCGAGCGTGCGCGCCTCGCCCGTGGACTGCAGCCCGATCACCACGCACTTGCCGCACTTGACCGCCTCGCGCGCCGTCACCACCGCGTGGTTGACCTGCGGACGACACACGTAAATTATTGATAATACATATTATTTGAGTTATTATCAATGTTAAATGATACCTGTACACATAATGTATGATTTAATATTGATAATAATGTAAACAATATAGTGACAAACACATAGAGTTAAACATTATAGAGTGTTTTAGAATCATGCCCGGCATATTTAATTCTTGTGTCGATTGTAAATGTTTTTAATATACTACCTGGTACTCTCGTTCAGCTATGCAAGTTTTTGGAACTATATGAAGTGTAGCCTCCCTCATATACACTCAGTAATGAGTAATTTCCAAATTTCACATATTTGACGAAATTTTAGGTTGCTGATTTCCAGGGAATTTACCCGGTATGGGTATGATTCATATACATTGTGCTGATTTATGTTAAGGCAATGTCGGAACAATATTTATTAAGTGAATTGTACGCACTTTAAAGCAATCCTAGACTGAGTCCATGAACGTTGTTACCTTGGCAGCGATGCAGAGGTATTTGAAGAACCGCTGGTGCGCGGACCAGAACTGCCCCCACATGGTCTTACGCATGCGCGCCTCCGCGTCGATCAACTCGGCCGCCTCTGTGAATCGCTGCATTGCCTCCACCCACTGTGATACAACAACACATTTATTGTTATTAAGTTACCATACGAGTTACGATGTATACTCCATTTTTTACACGACACTTATTTGGTAAACAAACGTAACACTACTATTTATGAAAATATTAATTTAAATTGATTAAAAAAAATTAATGGTGAACTTAATTTAGTTTCGGCACTAAATGTTTAGTCGTCTTTAAATTATTATCATTTTTTGTACCACTTAGTTATAAGGGTATAATAAAGTGTAAATAAATAAATAAATAAAGATAAAAAGACGGTGTAAGTTTGTTTACTACTTTGGACTCGACCAAAAAATGGATTATACAGTACGGCCGACGTATCTAGGCGCGTCTGAACATAGGCTATGCGAGCTTTAGCGCATGTAAGACAGAGATAGCAACACGAACATGCTAACGTGTGGCTGAGACATAAAACGTCGGGTACTGAGCATTGCCGAATTATGTTACTGCGCAGCCTTCTGCGCGAAGTTTAGAAGCGCCAAGATACTCAGCCGTACTATACATCGTTTTCTAATACGGATGTAGCTTACATTTTCCTAATATAAAAAATCACAAAAAAATTAAATTATGAAAATGTTCACAAAACGTATTTTTTAAGTTACGTAAATTCAAAATTAATACCATATTGTGAAGCACTCTTCACTACAGAGCGAACTCCCTCAGGCAATGACAAGTATTGATAGATATCCATTCAAAAATAAGGCAGCATTCACACTGACCAGTGCGACGGCCTTGTCGTAAGTCTCCCGGAAGGCCTCCGAGAGCGGGACCTCCTCGATTTTAAAGGACACGCCGTGGAAAGACAGCTGGCGCGCTATGTACATGCCTCGGAGCTTCATGTCCATCGCCACTATCTCCATTGCGCCTACGCCTCTGAAAACATGTCAAAAATATGTTTAATTTTTTTTAATGCCTTAATTATAGTTTTTTTAATGCTAAATTTATCAAAACAATATCCTTTTCCTGTGGCTTTGAATACATTTTTATATCTTATATGTAAATGCTTGACTACAACTGATTGTAAGTGGCAATATAGTTTTGGATGGTAAGATGCACTAACTTAGTAAAAGCCTATTCACTCTTGCCTTGAAGACACATACATTATAATCGAACGGAAATATCGACACGGGCAAATGTGAATAAAGTTGACATTCCATTATTTTTTTATTATTAATTTGGTATTCCATTATCTTGGTAAACCTACAAAATACATTCATGTCTTACATAGATTTTTCAAATAGTGTTTTTGTCATAAATATTTACCAGTTTATGAGAACAATTCATGTCTGATTTACATATGGCTTTTGTTATTTTGTTCACGTTCTTGTCAGTGCTCAATGTAGTATTAACCTTTGCCACAACTCTATTTTTGTTTAGTGTAGTTATTTATTGACTAGGGTCTACTCGTGGAGAAGCCATCAGGCATTAAGTTCGTCCATTGTAACCAAATTAATTAGGTCTACGGGTTTAAAATAAAGAGTTAATCCACTCTTAAAAACCACGAGTTTTATAAGCACACCTTTGCACCTAGCTTTTGGATGCGGCATTATTTAAATATCACAAAAAGTTAACCTCACCTCTTCTCTACAGCATTAATAAAGTCCATAAAAGTAGGGAAGGGAGTGCCCTCGCCCCAGATGCCGAGGCGGACCATGTAGGCCATGTTCCTGGGCTCGGAGGCCCCGGTGGCCGAGGCGTACACCACGCGCGCCTTCGGCAACTTGTTCTGCAGCTCCAGCGCCGTCAGACCTGTCTTGGTGGCCTTCCCGGACCCTACGGGGCACAGGTTCTTCGCCTTGTGACACTCGTCGAATACGATCTATGTGTTAGTTAGGGAAAATCGTAGCTTTTGAGTATCACTAAACTGTTTTGACTTTATACACATGATGTATTGTGTTTCAGGAAAAGATGATCGTACAGAATCTGATGAATTTAAAATTAATTGGACAGTGAATTTATTAAATTGAACTAGAATTTTATATCTTTTCTGTTAGTTCTGTTGTTGAAGTTGAAGTAGTACTTTGTGTATGCAAAAATGTCCTTGTTTGCTCAGGCTATAACGCGTTTGAGGGTTTTGGCGTCAATGATATCCACTGCTGACTATGACCACTAATTACACATGTTTTACCTGCTCAATTTCCAATGAGTTACAAATAAAAAAACAATAAAAAAAATGGTCCTTCGAGCAGGACAAAAGGATACAGTCCCGTCAAAGTCTTCCCCACACCACTGCAGTAGCTGCTTGAGACGGGTGCGGTACTTGGTGTTGGCCTGCGTCTCGCCGATCAGCGCTGAGTACGTGCTGAACACCACACCCTTCTTCACGTTACCATTGATCGCTGACGAAATCTTCGCGTATTTAAACTGCACACAAAATATGTTGGCTGTCAGAACACGGCAAGCCCAGTTGTGTCATACAACCCAGGATCTCGGGATCTTTGGCCCGACAACACAGAACACTCCATTCCATACGTATAATATTTACCAACAAATAATATGAGTGTTACCAGCTGCATAGTGATGATAGTAAAGCCATGATAGTTAGCTGGGCTTTTCAGCTTGTATGGCAGTACCACCACTGCATCACACAACCCACTACTGAGCACAGGTAGTGTAGGTAAGGCCTCCCCTTGAGGAGGCCTACAGAATACTCCACCACATTGCTTCAGTGCGGATTTGTGCAAGGGTTAATAGTCAACCCAAGCGTCGGAAGTTTTCATGCCGCCAAGACCTCCGGAAGACCTCCGATATGGCTTAACGACTGTTACCTTACGTTAACATCCAGGACCAACAGCTTTACGTGCCCTCCAAAGCAAAAAATTTTGCCATTAGCGGTCACCCATTCAAATACCGAAACAATACATACCTATAAACATTGTTATAAGGGCATTTTCACAAAAATGCATAGGTGTGTGTTTAGCCCTGTCCCTCGAAAATAATGTCGTTTTTCTTTTCTAATATTACCAGTATCAACAAAAACGAATTACCGTTAGTTTTAGTAGACATCTAGTTATTATTCCATTAATAACTTAATTCCCCAAGTCCTCTATTATTTAAATTAAAAATTAATAAAGTGACCGAGAGATAGCATTTTGACTTGTCCCTGAACGGTGCAGCTATATTGAATATACATTAATTGTGTTTTATCCTTAGAATTGACTATAGGTTGAATTCTGTTGTATTGTTTGATAAAATAAAATATGTTCAAATAAAAAATGCATTCAATAAAATGTACCTAAACTAATCAAATCATAATTAGCAGTAAACCTGCGAGTTTTTAATGTCCTGTATTAAAAAATAAGTATTTAATCGCCAATAGCAATGCATGGAGCAACCTAGTGTAAATGCTTCATAACAATTTTGTTACCATCAGTTTTGTTACTGTCCCCCTAATTTTCAGGTCAAAATCTTTTTTATTGATAATTGAATGAATTTATTACTTAAATTCCGAAGTTAATAAATGTCAAATTTTAATAAAATGTTAAGTTTTTATATTCATATAGCATGCTTTCGTATTTTAAACTCAATAATAGAATATCGTAATGTTCGAATGGCATCACTGGTAACAAAATTGAAATTATGAGGTATTTTTCTTGGTTATATTATAATATATCGTATTATCTCAAATTGATTTAGTTAATCCAACTTGTGTTCTTTTATTTTGTATTGAAGAAAATTTCATTGTTTTGATTGTTTATTTTTCATTCGCATTTCATTTAAGTAACAAAACTGATGAAATATCTTTGACTTGCCCTCTATTTTATTTTATTTCGCATAATTACGTGATTTATTATTGTTTTTAAGCTGGGAATCGTAAAATATAGAGATTGAAGCAATGTTAACAAGTACAATATCACATTATAAATAAAGTCAAAATTACATCTTACTTTTTTAGACCTATATATTTTTTTGTGAAAATGCCCATAAAACATAATTATAACAAAGATTTTATTTAGTGTGTACATGTAACTTATTATTCGATGGAGCCTATGCTAATGCTTTTGAATACATGAATAGTTCTCCAGCCTCAATTCAGTATCTGATATATATTGATTTGGAGCATTGATAACTCGATCACATGAATAAATGGCCTCACCAACCAAATCGCGTCTTCGAATTTCAGCATTTTCCTGTTACTTTTTGCACTTCAGACACATCAAAATTACATTAAACTTTATTCAGACCATAAAATCGTAAAACTCAAAATGTACAAAATTCACATATTAATATAATAATGATGGAAGAAATGGATATATTTGAAAAGCATAAACTTGGAATACATTACGTCGTCGTCTACTAGGGCTAATGTGATAAGGACTATGGCAGACAGTGAATTACACTGTAAGAATTGCTAGTTAAAGACTGATGCTTTAGTTAATACACTTTATTGCTGAAATTAATTCCTATAGCTAGCTAGAGTACACGCGACGCGGGCGACGTTTGCTTATGTACTAATTTAATTCTTCTAATTTCCCTCGCGCGGTATTCAAAATGTTGACAATACTGTTATATTAAACAATGTACGGTGTTAGCCCGTACTAGTGTTGTAAAAATGAGCGCTTTGAGTCGAGCGTTGAGCGCCGAGTCGACGCTTTTGAGCGTTTGAGCGTACACACATTTAACGGTTATAAATAGTGCTAATAATACTATGGCACCACATACCTTATTTAAAGGATGGACTTCGATCTTGCCGGCGCCGATATCACGCAAGTCCCGCTCCGCATCGTACTTAAGGTCGTTGGACACAGACACCCAGATGGCTCGCTTGCGGCCCTTCAGGTAATTTTCGAAAATGATACCCGCTATCGTGCGGCCCTTGCCCACACCGGCGCCGTCACCTGCAAACATCATGCTTTATAACATACTAGCACTCTTCCCGTGACTCTGTCGGAGTTTTCCAGAATAATAATTACCCTTTTTCTTATTCCAGAAGGAAAATATCGTGAGGAATCCTGCACACCGGAGAGTTCTCCATAAAGTTCTCAACGGTGTGTGAAGTCTACCAATCCACTTGGCCAGCGTGGTAGACCATGGCCCTCACATTATGAGAGGAGACCCCGAGTCCAGCAGTGGGACAATAGGGATGTTGACTAATTTTAGGATTCAATTTAATTTTATAGATAGGACTTTAATATTCACGAAAAAAATATTATTAAAATAATAATCTTCAATTTAAAAAGAAAAATTGATAAATAAAAATCATTATCAAATTTCCCACCAAAAACGTCAAGTGACGTCACAATCCGTTATTCAATACTTGTCTGCTGAAGTTAGTTGAATTTGCATATAAAATACTTTCAATGACGTCACAAGCTCAAAATGGCGTTTGAGGTCACGTGACAGTGAGTACAATTTTTAACATTTTAAATTAATGATATTTAATTTATTGTGATTGATTTCAATAAAAGAATCATATTTGAATCATATTTTAGGCTTTTAAATGTTACCACTAATATTTTAGACATAAATTTATATTAATTTGTAATTAGTGTCAACATCCCTAATATGGGTTGTTGATTTGCATTGCTTTGCTTGACTCACCGATGAGGAAGCCAGCCCTCGTCCCATCAGGCAGCAGGTGTTCGTGGGCCTGTGACGCGTACACGACGGCCTCCAGCTGCAGCGCGGACAGCAGCCCGGCGCGGATCGTGTCATCGGGCAGGCTCAGCTGGTAAGAGATGTCGGCCGGCTCCACCGACGATAGCGACGCTGTTTCTACGACGGGATCGGGGTGCTTGCGGCCTAGCTTCACTGTTGACAGATGAATTGTGAACAAGCAATGAACAAGCTGACAATCCACCTGATTGTAAGAGGTATATTATTTATTAGTATTATTAATTTTATTTTTTCTGTACACGCACTACCCTGTCCTTTGTTTGTGTAAGTTGAATTATTCCAGTCAATGGTTGCCTGGAAGAGATCGCTGTTTTAGTGATAAGGCCGCCAATTGTACGTTCATGTTTAAATGTAACTATTTGTCATTTGTAATTTTATGTGTACAATAAAGATAGTGTCAATTTTTTTTATGGAAATAGCCGGCAAACGAGCTGATAATCCACCTGATGGTAAGTGGCTGTCGCCACTCATAAACATCAGCAACACCAAAGGCATCACTGATGCGCTGCCGGCCACGAAAGAAAGAAGAAAAAGAAAGAAAGAACTGGCTCTCAAGCCAAAAAATCTATTTTCAGAATTAATCTAGTACTTGGACTATTTAGTATAAGGACGTTATTGTGTTAATATCAAGCGATAACTTGGGTGGTCGTATTTTCGACACATCGAAGAATTTTAATTTTGGCAATAGAGCGCAGAAAAACGCGAATTCCGAAATAGCCGTTAACGTTCACACTTAAAACAGTGCAGATGCAAAAAGTTGTTTATTTTCAACAACATATTACAAAATATGACTTACACTTAGTTGGCATATAGTCCGCATACGTCTCGGCCACGCCCATTTCCTCGTCATCCACTTCTTCCTCCTCGCCGGGCATCTAAGCAATTCAAATATGATTAAATTAATATAGTTAAATTTGGGCCGTACAATTCACATTTATATCGGAATTTATATTCCATGGGAATGAACAATGAGTTCTAAAAGCTGGGTCATGATTTGAGCTGTTAAGTTGTATGTATTATACAAAGAAGGCCACTGTCAGGTGCCACGACCCTGCAATGACAACCAAGAACACTCTTGACAAGAGCGCAACGACTAACGACCGCTTTCAATAACCTATCTATTTTTATCTGGATAACTTAATTGGTAAAGCAACCAACTAACGCTACATTGTTGTGACTTCAGTTGTTAGGCAATAGACTTTACTGTATGTTTATGGATAGATAGGCCATTGAGAACAGCCGCAAGAAGATAATAATATACAGAACTACCCGCAAATTTTCAAAGTTTACCTTCTCATGCGGCCAGAGTTTCCCAGCCCATGGCGGCAGTTGCCCCATGGGCCCACGCGGCCCCATGCCGGCCAGCGGGCCCAACATGTTGGCGAGCGGCGTGCCCATACCGCTGGCGAGGATTTGGTTCAGGTTCTGCAGCAGGAACGAGTTCATGTTCGGAATGCCCACCATCTCCACTGTCAGACAGAAAAGACAAACAAATTAATTAGTTGGAATATAAATTATGCTTCTGAAATCTTATGAACGCGGCTTATTTTAAAAATATCGGGTTCGTAGGATTTTTGTATTTTATACATAGTATTTAATTTGTGTGATGGATATGAATGTGATGGATAGACGAAGGGGACGAGTAAGACCTAAGAAAAGATGGATGGATGGTGTTACAGATGATATGAAAGAGTTAGTGTTAAGATGACGGCTGATAGGGAAGTCTGGAAGAGGAAAACATATTGCGCCGACCCCAAATAAAATTGGGAAATGGACAGGATGATGATGATGATTTAATTTCTGTTTTGTTTTGATGAAATCAATTGGATTACCGAAAATAATAACTCAGACACCAATTCATGGATCAATGATTATAATCATAGTAACTAAGGAAAATTATTACTTAATATCATCCGCGTATTAAGATCAGGTAGTTTAATCCCGAAACTAATTTTCGATTCGATATCGCTCTTGATACGAACTTAATTATAAAACCGTACTCACGAACGCCGTAAACATCCGAACGAAATTCTCAATTAAAATCAGTTCTATACATAGTTTACAAGCCCGCATGTGAACTATATATAGATATAGCAAGGTAACAATATCTTGCTTTAATCAATACTTTATAAAATTCTTTCTTCTTTCTTGGCAGACAACGCATTGCACTTTGGTGTTACTGATGTCTATGGGTGACGATGACCACTTACCACCAGATGGCTTATCCGCTCATTTGCTCGGTTTCATATACTTTGAGTACCATCAGGAACGAATTAGTATGACATTCAATCCACTGCACAACTCTTGTCCGGAGTAAGCCACCATATCTCAGAGTCCGGTTACATCGTGGGAGGCGTTACTCACTCTGCGAGAGCAGTGAGGCGGCGTTGTACGCTGCAGAGGAGCCCGCGGCGAAGGGCGTGCCCGGCGCACCCGCCCCCGCCATCGCTACCAACAGATACCATATCGATATAGCTTCAACAACACTATATTATGTCTATAAGACACTACTAATGCAGCCATTAGAGTTAGACTTACTTCCTTTTATCCTAAGCAGTTAAACTTTTGCATATTGCTTTGCATGACAATGCATTTTTTTTATAAGCCGTGCCATTAAAGAAACAAATCTTAAACGGCGGAAATTATCATTCCCCTCACTCGCACGTTATTCTTGTCTTTAGCGAGCGAGTGAGGGGGAATGATGATTTCCGCCATTTTAGATTCGTTTCTTTAATGGCGCGGCTTATAAAAGCATGACCTGATACTACCCTTAGATTTGGCTTCGGACTAGGGTGCTCGCTTAACAGTTAACATGCCAGTCACATTTTTTTTGCTTTATTACATTGACACTCTGTGTTTTCCGGATCTACGATTTTTTCGAGCTTCAATAATAACTATTAATTGCAAAATCCGGTCAGCACACAGACGGAGCAAGTTCTTTTATTTTTAATCATACTATATTATAATTTTGGCGTCATTTTGGCCTCAGCTCCGGGCCTGGTGTTTTCTTTCTTATGACTTTTTAAAATAATTCAGATTTTTGCGTTACGAGAAAGTCCTGGTATATCTGTGCTATGGCTGCAGATGATCTTAAGCTATAAAACTAACAAAATATGTAAATTAAATATGTAGTACCAACCTCCTCTGCCCATTCCACCCAAATTGAGGGGTTTTGTCAGTGAACTGGCGGATATCTTGATCGGCTTCACATTGGCCGCCTGCCCGAACGCTACGCCAGATGGCGCTAGGAGGAAAATAAGATATAAGCATTTTTAATACAAATGGGCACTCACGATTTTGTATTTTATACCTACAGATACAGGGTGAATTTTTCAAATGTGCGTGGATGGCCAAATTCTAACCTATAAGGAATAGCGAAAAATGGTCAAAGGAGTCTGGGGGCCGATGTTGATTAAAACTAAAACTTGATCATTAGATTTCTGAAAATTCAATATTTCTAGCCAGGAATCGAACCCGTTGACTTTGAAAAAAAACACTTCCTGTATTTATCCATGACTCAATTTGGTTGAAAGTTTAATCATAACCATAAGATAATGGTATACTTGATAATAATAAACAATAATATAATTAGGTGCTTAAATAGACACACTCCCACACTCCTAAGTGGTATGCAGCATGGAAATACCCAAAAGAGACAACACCCGAAACCTGATAATACACACTGATAAAATGCCGGAAATCGAACCCGGGATTTCTCGCTCGTTTAGCAGAATCACTGCCAACTGAAATACAGCGGTTGTAGTCGAAAATAAAATAATTCATCGCATTTAAATCCAACAATTCCTAACCCGTTATCAAAGCCTGGCTGGTTTGGAATTGAATATAAATTTTGATGATCTGCAATGGTAACAATGATTTTTAAGGTACAATAACAGTCGTTAATCCATATCAGAGGCTTCTGGACGGCATGAAAACTTCCGTCAATTAGGTTGATCACTGACACCTCTATCAATCCGCACAGGCGCATCGTGGAGTGTGCTCTAGGCCTCATAAGAGACCAGTCCTAGTCTGTTCTTAATGATTTTAAGCCAAAAAAGATGGTGGAAACCAAACTCACCCGCTAGTGGATTTGTAGTCGGGCGAACTGTGACCGTGGTCGGCATTGGCGTCCCCTTAACGGGTGCCATACGAGCCGCCGCCGCCAACGTTTTGCCTCCGCCTGCGTTCCAAATGCATGCAATTTTAATATATATTTACTTTTGTTTAGTATCTCAGCAAGAAAACTAATTTTTAGGTTTTTATCTAAGTGCAAATTAGATTATCTTCATATATCATATATACATATGCATATTTGTACTCTATGAGAAGCAGAGTACAAATATGCATATGTATATAATGATATATGAAGATAATCTAATTTGCACTATATACATAGTATATTAATAAGATCTAAACTTAAAACATACCAGCAAACCTTAATATGAAACAAAGAAATTTCAATAAACAAACATGATAATTTTTGTTGAACTTTGGTAAACATACCTGGCACCTCCAAGTTATCTGGATCTTCATCATCATCAAAGTCAGAGTCATCATCAGACGGGGCTGGTGAATTGTCCTCGTCAAATGTGCGCCGTTTAGACTTAAACAACATATTGTTATAGTATAGTGTCTTTAAATTAAATTATGATCAGGGTTAAATCTACCTAAGTTTATTAAAATTTTTAATTCATACATCACACATCCTGCCTCATACCATACTGTATCCAAAATTATCCAATGCTTATATGTATAACTTTTACAATTAATATCAGAAGGAATGGCAAATGCTACTTGGGTAACCAAGTGGGTATTATTAGTAAACTTAGAACAATGTGCTTGAAGTAAAGCGAATTTTATGGATAGTGAACTAAAAATCGGTGAAAGTATACCTATTAAAGTATTTTTATTCATAAATCTCTTACAATATAAAACATGGTGTAGAACAATGTCAACTGGATCTAACTAAATATTTTGAAATAAAAAACATTATATTGGACTTCTTTTCATTTGAATACAACAACATCATCATTTAGCAAATAATCAAAAACAAGCATATTATTTGTACATGTTGATTGTTTTTTTTTGCCATTTTTCTAAAGTTGCAACGTCATGATGAAATTACAAAATGTTTGGTGGTAACCTTTCATACTTATTCCTGTACAGCTAATCTGATGCAATTCAAGGATGGGGTGATTCACTATGGTATGTCGGCAAGTCTGATTAACTTTTTTTACATTAATTAGATGAATACAATTGGTAAAAAATAAGTTGTCTCCTCAGACAATTGCCATTTTTCCCACTTATTTAAGTTTAACAAAAAAAAAATTATGTAGAAGATGATCGAGTGGCCACTTTTCTTCAGATAAGATCATAAGGTCAGCTATCATTTATATTATGTCACCGGAATATAATAAGAACCGTAAGTTTATAAATTTCCTAGGAAATTTATAAACTTTCGTAGGATTCTAAACGAGACATAAATTGTATTATTTTACGGCCACATTTTCGGAAATTTATCAATCTGCGACGGCTCGTGGTAAATTTATAAACTAACAGATTGCCCATTCGTAAAATTCTAAACGGCTCGACCAATCACAGAAGAGCTTTTAATTTTACGCTTCTTTAAAATACGGAAAATAACACACTGCACTCTGATTGGTTGATGTTGACAGTGGCAATGCTTGTGTCCATAGACTTAGGTACAATCAGACTTGCCAAATTATAAACTAAATCTATCAGTTTCGATTACCCACCTAACAGTATTTTTACTTTAAATCTATTTAGGTACCTATAATACAGGTTTACTTTTTTACATAATATGCTAATAACCTCTACTTAAGGCGAAGCACCTCGCCATGAAAAAACAACTGAACTCAAATCAAAAGAAGGATAGGTTAGGTTATGGTTGTCTGATTTTATTTAAGAAAAAATAGGAACCCCGCGAAGCGGGGTTCCGTCGACATCTATGGCGAAGCCCCTCGCCATGAAAAAACAACTGAAATCGAAAGAATCTGATTCGCCAACTTCGATTTCGTGCGCAATCATGTCAAAGTTTTGGTCATGACCACTTAAAACTTTCGTAGCTCTATGGTAAATTTCACTTCGTGAACAAAGGAGAAGGAACACGTAACTTATTCAACCAATCAGAGCGCATATGGCGTTTGGTTATTGGTCACTTATTATTTTACTAGTGAGCTCGGTAAGTTTATCAATTTCCGAAAATGTGGCCGTAAAATAATACAATTTATGTCTCGTTTAGAATCCTACGAAAGTTTATAAATTTCCTAGGAAATTTATAAACTTACGGTTCTTATTATATTCCGGTGACATATACATATTAAAGATTTGTGTTATCAAACTTTTTTTTTTAGTTTAATGTAGTCCATTTAAAAATAAATACATTGTTATTTGTCTGTGTGAACAACCACAGACAAAATTTAATAATAATATAAGAGATGTACTTGAGCAAAGAAATGAAATAGTGTTTGTTGTTAATTGATATCTTGTGTTGTGTGATGTGATTTGATTGAGCAAAAGTAAGATTTAATTGAGCAATAAAAGTTGATTACCTTCAATTAGGTTATAAAAATTATTATCAATTTATATTAAACCATTATTATTCTAATATTGAAAACCTATTCCAGTTAATACAATACATGCAAGAAAAGGTGTAAAAAAAAAGAATTTTGGCACATATTTCCTTTGAGTTTTACCAGTGCTGGCAAGCACACTGTTGGAAGGTTCTTTTTGATATGGCTGGACTTTGGAGGAGAGGGGCTATTCAAAACACACTCACTTCATGTTATACTATATTGTGAATACTGTATAATTACACTTTATAATAATATTGTTTATAATAACATTACATATTATGTCTACACCGGTTCGTGTCTCAGATAGAAGTCTTTCTTGTCACAATAGAACACATTCTATTGTTACACTATTTGAATATATTAATATTCTAAACACCTGACCTATGTGCAAGTGTTGCCTGCCAGTGCAACACCCTACACAATTAAAACTCCTACACACCCCCTCAACACTTGCACACATTTAACCCCCTGTATATAATTTAATCCAATATATCAAAACCAAACGACTCACTTAACTAACTTTCATAAATTAACATTACCTTCCATACATGCCTAATTATACATTCAAATCTCTCAACCACTTACATTCAATTACTTCCACCTAACTCCATTCCAATTCAGCCAACAACTATCAATTCAACCTTTCAAACTGAATACCAACTTTAATGTTACTACTATAAATCCCTTTCTCACTTGTCCAACTCATACTCGACCAAACATGTACTTTCATTCAACTATATAACGTCAAGAACCTTAACTTCTTGACTCGCCACATAAAACATCAATAACTATAATCATCTTAAACTCCTTCTCGACTCCATACATAAAACAAAGTTTATTTAAAATTATCTCCTTCTCGACCACTCAATACATACAAATATCTTATAATAATCTTAAACTCCTTCTCGACTGCTCACTACATAAACTTTTATAAGTTTATTTAAATACCTCAAACTCCTTCTCGACAACTCACAGCATAAACTTCCATAAGTTTATTTAAAAACTCCTTAAACTCCTTCTCGACAACTCACAATATGAACTTCTATAAGTCCACTTAAAACCTACTACTCCAACTACTCAATAATAAGTCAACTTCAATTAAATAAATAAATAAAACATCAATCCCATCCACCATTGCCATTCATACTCAAACCAGTCAAACTCAACACCCATAAACTACTAAACACAACTCCACACAACTTCAGACTCAACACCCGAATTCGAAAAACACATACAACCTTTCACTATCCCTTACACTCTTTCACTTCCCAAATTTTCTTTTCACTTATATCCAAATATCAACAGAAATTATTTTATTATAAATACTAAAAAACAAAATAGTTATTAAAAACAAAACAACAATAAAACAAAACTATAAAAGAGACATATATGGATTTTAAAACTCGTGTAAGTATACTTTCTATCAAATATTATTGACTTCTTGTGACTATTGTTCTTATGATGTTCAATCAATGAACAATTACATTCACTATTCACCCCCTTAATTGTTTATTTATTGAAATTATCAACACCCCCTTAATTATTGAATTATTCTTGTCTCTTTTTAGTTATATTTTGTTGTAAACAACATTTAAATTCCCCTATAAAACTTATATACTAACAAAAAACAACCCATTTCCCCCGAAACACAATAAGTTCACTTTTGAAATAATTTTCTTATCTACCTTGACTGATGGATGTTGCTCCACCAAAATACTCGGGTAGCTGCAATCTCTCACATTGTTCATATTAAATTTCTGTAGCTATTGACCAGTTTTCCTTGTCTTTTGAATTAATTGCTTCCTCGAATGTCAATAACGAAGATTCTCCATCTTCCATTCCATATCCTCATTACTTCTCGAATTCTCCATTTGTTAATCTGCTATTATTTGTTCCACTTTCATTTGTTCCATTGGAATTTATTTCATTTTCATTTGTTCCGCTGTCAATTGTTTCATCTTCATTTGTTTCACCAACTATATCTGTTTCTTGAATATCTACAATTCTTTCTCTTTCTTCTCCTTATACCAACATCTTCTCGAACTTCATTAATTCCGTTTCTCTCATTTCTTCCTATATCACCTTCTCGAATTACATTAACTTCATTACTATTATTTCCTCCACTATCACCTTCTCGAATTCTATCATTTCTTCCTATATCACCTTCTCGAATTACATTAACTCCATTACTATTATTTCCTCCAATATCACCTTCTCGAACTTCTCTGACTTCATCTTCACGAAGCCCATTATTTACTTCATTATCTTCTAAGTATCCATCACTGGTTGCTATGCTTATTTGTATATCAACAACTGGTATCCAAGGTTATAATGTAGGCTATGTAAATCACTGGTTTTACAATAAATTTTAATCTTTTAGTATTCTGGGCCCATAACCTGTTGGAAGGTTCTTTTTGATATGGCTGGACTTTGGAGGAGAGGGGCTATTCAAAACACACTCACTTCATGTTATACTATATTGTGAATACTGTATAATTACACTTTATAATAATATTGTTTATAATAACATTACATATTATGTCTACACCGGTTCGTGTCTCAGATAGAAGTCTTTCTTGTCACAATAGAACACATTCTATTGTTACACTATTTGAATATATTAATATTCTAAACACCTGACCTATGTGCAAGTGTTGCCTGCCAGTGCAACACCCTACACAATTAAAACTCCTACACACACAAATCTAAAGGTGTACTTACATAATTGATAAAGAGGTTTTACAGCGGGATTTTACGACAACCGAACTTCTCTTTACGACCGATGTAGAAAATATGTGATTCGATTACGAAAACGCATTACAAGCTGCAGCAGATTATACATAAACAGAATGAACTCATGTTTTTCATCATTTAATGCAATTATATAACTTTAATTTAAGGACGCTCATCCCTAAAGACATCGAAGTAAGCTAGAAGAAGGAATAAACATAAATTGTAGGTCTCTAAACCGCGTTGTTCTGCATAAGATAGGCCAGCTCCCTAAGTGCATACATTAGGCGTGTTCTAACGCTAGACCTAGAACCTTCTAAGAAAATCGATACAGCCACACCCATCTTGCATAATTAACGTCTCCATTGTGTTAAGAACATCTAAGATTTAGGGTAAAACACAGAAGTTTCATCAACATGTGAGCCAAGCATCACCTCATTGACACTTTTTTTGGTTATAAAACTTAAAAACAAAGAAAAAAATGCGTAAAAATAAGATTTTTACAATGCTAGGTCATAGAAAAGTAAGTAAAGAAGACTTAACACATAGAAATAACTTTGTAACAAAAATAAAAAGCCCATAAACTCAATTTCCAACCAAGTAAAGTTCGTAAAAAAGTACCAAAACAAAAAACTATCATTACCATTTTTATACGCCAATTATCGTTTCCAGGGCACTTTCACAATTTGTTTATGGGTAATACTGAAATAAAGGCTCTAATCCTTATTAAAATCAAACCAATGCACGAAAAAAATCCGATAACTTGGTGTTTCACACGATATAAAAATCAGACGTCGCGACGGCGGTCAATGCTTCCGCCATATTAAAAAATAGTCAAAGAGAAAAGAATACTGTAATTACACGTTCGGATAGTTGTACAGATACTGCTATTTTCAAATACATACAAAATTAAATGTTTTGGCTAAGTATTACAGTATTTTATTGTAAAAAGAATCTATAAGCACTTGAAACTTGCTAACGACCAATTTTTTTCTATTTGTTTAAAATAAAATGAATTATTTTCAAACCTATTTCAAAAGTCTGTACGACTATCGGTAACTGCAGAATAACCGTTTTGTTATAAAATAGCAAAGAAAAAGAAATCATCAGTATGATGCGCTTGCCTATAATAAGTGATGAATATTTTAGAAACTATGTTACATGTAGACTCCTCTCTCGAGACCCTTACGTAATTAATGAATGGCCCCTAATTAAACCAGTAGGTTTAATTGAGTATTAAAGTAACAAAAGAAAAGGTAAGCCAACATCAAAACGCTTTTGACATTTCGATATAAAAATGAAAATGTCAAATTGGTTTGTCAATGCAAGTAAATGTCAATGTCAATTTATCAAGTCAAAAAATTATTTGTATTACCGGAAATGGCCGCTTCAGAATTACGGTTGTATTTATTTTAATGATAAACTAGTCTTAATTATAAAGTGTGTAGAGAACATGACTGAAAAAGAGATTACAATGGAAGAGTTAGAGGAAACGGTAAGTGTTTTACTAAATTTACGTGTGTATTGAAGATTTGCAATATGAAATTCTAATTAGGTCACCGTGCCGCTATTTTCAATATTTAAATTCAACCCCTTTGTCATTATTCATCGTGGTGTTAAGCTATTCGGTTGCTGAGAGGTAAAGCACTGAATAACTGAAAGTAATTGATGTCGAGGTTGCAATTGAAAAACATCTTGTTTACTTTAAAAGGTCAAACGAATCTAATGAATATTTTTAGGATTCAGTCGAATACTATCGATAGTATTAAATCCGTAGTGTAATGTGTACCTCCTTCAGAAGTACTTAATAACAGTTAAGTACAATATTTCAGTATTTTACGCTTGACTTCAAATAATTTACTATTATCAGTTCAGTAACCAAGGAAGACCACCGATGCAGGCATCACATTTCTCAAACACATTTTTGAAAATGCAAAATGCTATTAACACCACTGGCCCTGGAAAATTTGTTAAGGGGCTCTGCCTCTGTGATTTGTGAAATGTTCTGACATTATGAATCTGCTTAGCCTTCAATCAGGGTTGTTGCTTTCCAATGTGGATGCAACACCTTCACACTCTAATCCAGGCTCGGCACTGGAAGCCCTTGTAACCAGGGAGCCCATGTCATCACTGGAACCTATAATAATCACTTACGCAGTCATACCCCCGTAGTAGATTTTTACCTGTGTCCCAGGTGACATGGAAGACACATAACACATCACAATAACGCCTATGATCCGAGTACAATTATTTATCTGTCACATATCTGACTCAGCCGGGAGTCAAACCCAGAACTCCTGGCTTCATAGGCAGGATCTCTACCAACTAGTCTATAGGGTCATCTTTATTCCCCCTGTATTTGTAATATTTGTGTGTGTAAAGGTGTTTGATTGTATTTGTATTCGACATCAAGATACACATTTTAGAATTCATCAATGCAGTAGCTTAAGTACACTATAGGTCATATTATTATCCTTACATTACTAAATGTTAATGAACTTAGTCTATTTACATTGTAGATGAACAATATACCATTTATACTCATATGACTCATAAAATACTTTTAATCATGTTGTGGTATTAGGATTGAAGCAAAAGTATCAAGCCTGGTATTATGTGGCACTTAGGCTCAATATTCACTCATTGCTGTTTTCAATAAACTATCTGTCCTCATCTCTGGAATATTACTAAGTAAAATAATAACAAGTAACACTGTGACTTTTTAAACCTTAAAAGTAACTGACTTGAGGATTATGGATAGATAGGATATTGAGAACAGTCATTAGTGTCTATGTCATTGGAACTATTATTTATTGACATAGGTGAAGAGAACCGATGAGCAATTGGACCTCATGGAGTGGAAGATGGACAATGTGGAAAAGAGTCTTGTAGAACCCACAGACAACCAAGATGTGTGCGTTATGAACTTGCTCAAGTCTGTCTCGGAGGTAAGCTACAATAACAAATAATAAAACAATGTATGAATAATGTATGCAGAGCTAAACTAAAGGTGTTACTAATCAATGGCAACAGTAACCTCGACATCTATTTGCATAAAAAAATGTCCTTTAAGGGAAATAATTAATTGTTGTCAATATTAATGCAGACAGCTGGGTATCCTATTTTCAGGCATGTCCAAATAGCAATAGTCTTACTCAGTTATGACTTGAGACTGTGAGTCTGTACAGGGTTCCAAGTAATTTTGGACAGCCCTGTAGTTCATAGCAGCAACCTAATGTTAGCAGTTAAATGGACCTTTTCCTACTTTTGTTATATTAAGCTTAAACAATAATATGTTGTTTGTGTAGAAATAATAATTTTAATTGAATACAACAAAATATACACTTTCAACAATGTATACAAAATATGTTTTCCTATTAATATCTACTTTGTATTTCATAGGAATATGATATTAACTGATAAAGATGAGTCAGAATAGAACATTTCGCCTAAATGAATATGACCTCATTTTGTTCCAAGCAAAGTAAACTTAACACATGCTCTAAAGAGCATGTGTGTTCTCTTTAAATCTATTCTTTTCTAGGCAAATTAATATGTATTAAACTTGTAACTAAATATAGCAATTGTAATACACATTATGTATTCAAGTGTTTTTGTTTTATGGTAATCCAACGGTCACATTTCATTTTAAGAAATTAGATAACAAGAATATTAATAATTTATCCCTACTTAAAGAGCTTTTAATTTTTCTTGTAAATAAAAATCAACTTATTTTTTATTTATATTTATATTACTTATCTTGATACTACAGATATGTATTATAGATATTATAAATTGTATTAAATTTCGAATTTGTAGATAAAATAATTATGTTTTTATTATCTATTCTAAAAAATATTTAAATGTTTGTTTTTCAGCCCCTTGGTATTAGTGTTGATGAAAGGTCAGAACAAAATTTGTCTACAATGTCATGTTGCTCACAGCTTGCGATTTTTTAAATGAAATCAGTTTGTACATTTGATGACTAAAAGAACTTACCTATATGTGATCTCAATTATTCGAGAGCTTTGTTCAAAGTTAAATCCTCTTACATTAATAAATAAAAAAAAAATAAAAAAATATTAATATCTATAAATTCTGCTTCAGAGTTAAATGGATACTTACTGAGGGTTTAGTGCATATAAAATTTTAAAATTCATAATTATTGTAGGAACTCAGCCCCGGTCTATAAGTGACGGCCTAAACTAGCTTGCATATCAATAAAAATTCTAAAAATTTTTGATGTATTGATTGCTATTACATAAATGTAATATTGTAATGAAACTTAATAACTCTTAAACGAGGATTTAACTTTAATGCTTGCGTAAATTAATAATTACGAAAATATTTTTTCCTGATGACTAATGTCATTATGAAATCTCAAAAAATTGCAAGCTGAAGCTATCATGCTTGTTAGTTGAGAAAGGCTTAAATGTGGTACAAATTTAAGCCATATCTATTCTAAAGCCTAAAGAACAGGGCCCGATGTGTACAACGCTTTATGTAGGGCTTGGTTATATTTGTTGCAGGAGTGTTACGCAAATAATTAATCGATTATATTGTATAGATCAGGTTTGACGGTGTTTAGAATATTTAGTAGGAGAATTTGTGTAACGTGTGTTACTGGCTGTTAAGAAAAAATAGCTCTCCTGGAGTTGTATCTAATAAAGAAAGTTCTTGTTTAAGCCAAATCGCAATTCTTTTCATTTTGTGTCAGCCTTATTTTTAAATTACAAACTACGTTAAAATACGGCGTAAGTTTGTATACCAAATAAGACTCGTCTGAAAAAATGGAGGATAGAAATCAGGTACATAAACATTTTGTTCAACATCCCAAGAACACATCTATTGCACAGTATTACAGCCAGTATTGCACATTATAATACAATTATGCTTTATTTCTCCGATCAATTAAGTTATTCTTTTCTCGTTCTCACATTCATTACAAAGATACTTCAAATGGTACCACCGATATCGTTCATGTATTTTTTTGTAACAAGTTAAATACAACTGGCAATCATAAAGTCCTCAAAAAGGCATAGTACTAACTGACGTTTGAAAGTTTGGATGTTTATGACCTTTTCATTGAATGCGCTTCGTTACTTAAATAGGTCAAATGTCAATTCGTTTGTTTGTACTACGCCTTAACAAGTTCTCTACATAATTTCGCTTTACTGAACTTGCGTAATGCAACTTTGTCTTGTATTTGTCTTTATTACTGTTGGAATCAATATCTGGTAGACTAGTCGCAGTTAAGACAGGGACGGATTAATGAAATCCTTTTATCGAATCGAAGCTTCGCTGTAAAATATAAAGTCAAAGTAACATAATGAGCAAAAATTGTATTGGATATTCAAAACTCCAAATTAAATATTCAAAATTGCCATAAAAATTACTTTTCGTAAAATAAAAGATAAAGTATTCAATATAAAATAGTAACGTAAAATAAAAATTAAATACAGGTGCGTTCCGATTACCAACAACTGCGTCGAGAGCTGATGGAGGTGCAGACGCTGCAGAGAGAGCTGTCAACTCGTCTGCGCACGCAACTCCGGCTGGTGCACGGGAAGTTTGCGCGCCTGCGCCAGCGCATAGCCGCCGCCTCACCTCCACGCTAGCTCCAAAAACTTCCTGCTCCAAAACCCCCAGTGCCCCAGAAGTTAGATTGTTCGTAAGGTTTGTCTTTAAGTCTAACCTAAAATTGTCGTTTATGCCAAAGCATTAAATGCTGTGTGCGATGTCGTTAGAATATTTGTACGTGAATTTTAATTGATGTTTTAGGTGAAATATTAACCGCTATACCGAGATGGTAAGCTTGTGTCAACGATTATAATGGCCTTAATTTTGTTACCCATGATTTCTGTCATCTTACTCTAGGTTCTGTAAAAGAACAATGCCCAAAAATTATTTTTTATTTTTTGTAGCGTCTTAAAACGTCAGTTATACCGAAGCAATTCATTTATTTTTTTACGGATTTTAAAATTAATACCTGTGCCCGTATTACCTGGGGTAAAATAATTTTATTAATAAGTGATGAATTGACTATAATAACAATTATGTCAACAATGTCCATTTTCATTCGGGCACTCACTTCAATACATAGCTTGTATCAAGCAAGATATAGGGAGACTTCTGGCCAATATTACACACAGAATTTCGTTAGAAATGTTGGTAACAAATGTAATGATGTCAAATTTCCATTTCCGGTTGTCAATCAAAAAAAAGTCAGAATAAAAAATAATGGTAAAAATTACGTTCTCCCCTACTCTATGACTCAATGGTTATAAGAATTCAATCTCAAAATACTTTGGTTCTGGGGTGTGTCTGCTGAAAATTCTTATATATCTAAGCTCAGAAATTAAAGCGGCGATTTTAAGAATTTTTTTTATTTTAAGACGCTAAAGTTGAAAATCAAATAAAACGATGTATGGCAGTTGGGCATTGTTCTTTAGGCAGTATGCAAGATCGAAAAAGTTATATGAATGAATTCCGTATAGCCTTCAGGAATTGATGTATGTCATTTTATAAATTTGTTTTTCGATATAATCATATTTATATTAGTACTGCATACTATATTTTCAACTATGTAAACCTACGTAATAAAAAACTTGAGAGTAACTTTGAATAATCGAAAACTAAAAAAAATTCTTACTTGTGTAGTATTAAATAGAATTCGTTGACTAAAATTGAAATGTATGCAATATTTAATATCAAATGCTCAATATTACCTAGTATTGTTATAGTTACTCAATTATAGGTATCCAGCACGTGCCAATATGTAATAGATTAATAGATAACAATTATTAAAATAATCCGCACACTATTAATAGAGTATTAGAAAAGTAAAGTAACAATACAACTCTCGCACACGATGGTTCATGGTTGACAATAAGATTGTTAATAATTATTTTGAACCTAAGAAGCATTAGATCGGATGTGTAAAATATAACCTAAATAGCTAACCTATATTCACTTCCGACAATATGCTTTCGTTAGATGCTGTTTGGTGTACTTCTAGTTCTTTTTCAATTTATATTCTTTCTGTATT
Source organism: Thymelicus lineola (assembly GCA_963932265.1). Classification (NCBI taxonomy): domain Eukaryota; kingdom Metazoa; phylum Arthropoda; class Insecta; order Lepidoptera; family Hesperiidae; genus Thymelicus; species Thymelicus lineola. The sequence continues at coordinate 11,034,078 of OZ010681.1, read as the reverse complement.
TTATTAGTAACATTACAGTTACTTTAATAAGAATAAACAAAACTATTGATTACATAGCTTATAATAAAAAACACACATAATGCAACGGTATATCAATTACCATAGAAGAATAAACCTCCCTCCTCTGGTTCGAATTCTGTCTTGACCCAATTCCCGTCTTTATCTTTGACCTCCCATTTACTAGTCCCCACCTTTAGGAGCTTTTCCTTCTCTGCAACAAGTTCGTGTTTAAGTTTCTTTAACGCATACTGTAACTGGGTGGGTTCACTTGTGAAGTTGATGGAGCTTTTGCCTGTACTAATGTAAGTTAGGAATTCTTGTGTGAAATGCCTTTTTCTAAACCCAGTGAAGGATGGCCTCGCCACGCACATGGGGTCTACATTTCCCAATGACTTAGTCAATAGGGCCTGTGCCATCTTCGATATGTATTTCAATCCAATAGGAGAAAACCTCACCTGTGGTTTGTCACCTCTCTTGAGGAATACTGTGTTCAGTTCCTTTCGTGTGTGCCACTTCGGTTTTTTTCGTAATTTGTTCCAAAATGTTTAGGTTTTCAAGATAAGTCCCGAAAATAGCATGAAAGACAACCTCTGAGGTTTATAGAGGGTCAGCGCCGCTCCTCATCTTAAAGATGACGCGCATCTTTTCACAAAAATCACTGTAATATTTTATCACTGGAGCTCCAGAGAAGCTCCATTGTACTGCTCCTTTACTCTTCCACGTGTTTATAAATAATAACAAAGTCAGATACATTTTTTGGGTGGAGCGAGCCGTAGTGAGTAATAAAATGTCCCCCAGCTAACCTAT